>VYXD01002162.1:813432-858024 GCA_013397195.1 Hylia prasina | reverse complement strand
TCCCCCCGGTGTCCCCCCGCTGTCCCCGGCACTGACCGCTCCCGGCGCGGCTCACACGTGTCCGGCCCGGAAGCCGCCGCGCGCACATGCCCGGGCAAGTCCCGCCGTGGCCCCGCCCCCTGCTTCCCCATTGGCTGCGCCAGCGTCTAATTTGCATGCGGGCCGGGGCTTCTGCCGCTCCCGGGGGCGGAGCGTTCGGGGATTTTGCGGGAGTCCCGGATCCCGCCCCTGGAGCTTCCAGCCCAGCCCGGGTGATGCTCCGCGCTTCACGCCTGTCCCACCTCTGCCCCTGCTAGAAAGGGACCCTCCGTGGCGGTGGGTTTGGGGTGGGATGCCCAGCTCCACGCCCTGGAGCGCGGCCTGGCACGGATGTGCTGCAGTTTTCCTGATGTGCTGTGTTTCCTGACCCTGTGGGCGTCCCTTCGTCCTGCAGGTGGGGTGGGCTGGAGCACGGCAGCTTGGGGGTTGCATCCTGCAGGCTCTCCCAGGATGCTCCCCAGAGCTGTGGGGGGCAGCTCCGGCTGGGCCATGGTTGAAGGTGGGGTTTCAGACCCGCCTCGCGTTGCTTCACTGTCAAGGCTCACCAAAGCAATGTCTGAGGTGGTCAGAAGAGGAGAAGGGCCACAGGCAGCCCCAGCCACCAGCTTGTCCCCATGCATTCAGCATCGCTGCAGAGGCCATGTGCCCTAGGGCAGACTGTGACTTGTTGTGGTGGGATGAGCCATACAACAACAAAATCACTAGTCTTCCACAGGGAACCAGGCACCATGTCCATCCTCATCCCTCTGGGCCTTGCTGGGAGTGTTCCCTCCCCCTGCCACCGATGGGGCTCACAGGGATGCAGGACAAGTGTTTTCACACTCCACTGTTCTTGCTTTCCACCATTCATTAGCTTCTCTAGCCTGGTCAGAAAGAAAAGATTTAGATTACCCTGTGACGTATTTTTTCATATTTCTTTTCTGTTTTTCTTTTGGTCAGTAAACCTCCTCCTTAAATCAGTTGCTCCATGTTTTGCATTTCTTGCTTCTGTCCCTGCTGTTCAGCTAATTAATGTCCCTTTAATGAGAGTCATTGAAGTGTCTCACAATATCTTGCTAGGGAGTCCTGGCAGGTCTCTATGTAAAAAATTATACTATTTTCTGGTGTTTTTGGTGAAATTGTGCATCACAGCTCTTGGAGATTGTTCATTTCGTATTCCTGGGCCTCTTCACCCTGTTTTTCTCTCTGTAAATGAGGTGTGAGCTTACTGGCAGCACACAAGTGGGAGCAAACTCGAGCCTTGCTGTGAGGGACATGGCCTTGCATTTCTCCTCCAGCTCTGGGTGGATAAGGAGGTGGTGTCACTGCCTGCTCTTCTCCCTCACACCCTGCATTATATGATGAGAGATTCAAGTGCCTGACTGAGAGCTTCTCGCTGGACACATTGCTGTTCCACTCATGGGTCTGATCACTTGGCTTGTCCACAACAACCCATCCATCCTCCCAGGACGTGCAGTTTGCATTCTCTTTTAGAGTGCAAAGTTTTAGCTGTACCCTCACGATTACAAAGAAACCTCAACAGAAGAAATTATGGCATGTAGGGAGGAAGTGAAAAGCTTTTCCTGGTTTTCCAAAGTGACCAGACTCAGGAAACCAGGTAGTCCAGGATGCAAGGGGACAGTGCTATCGTTTTTTCTCCCTACCCCATATACAAAGATGGAGGTGAAAAAAAATCATCCATGAAAGGCAAGTCAAAATAACTTTGAAAGTGTGCTGTGGCATCCTGTGATCCCACTGAACCTGGATCCTCACCAGATGGTTCTCCCACAGTAGATATTTCTCCCTTTGGTAAAAGCCTTGTGTTGAACAGGGATGCTACTCACCTCCCCAAGGTCCTGGGGCCATGCTGGGGATGGAGGGGTGGACACCAGATGGTAGAAATCATATTTCAGATGTGGCAGATGAGCTGAGATAAAGGCAGAGCGTGCCAGAGCCCGGGAGAGGTTTCTGCGGTGTTTGCACAATTTGAAATAATAACGAAATCTGTAAAACTCTGGGTAGAGCACGACTAGAATAACAGGCTAAATTTGTCAGATGAATAATTTACTAGAAGTGATTGGCCATGCTCCAAGTGAGATGAGCACCAGCCTGGTTTCAGGCTGAGCAGCCTGGGTGTCTGTCCTCAGCTGGGAGCTGGATCCTCTCCTGCCGCCTGGTCATTGCTCTGCCATTAAAGCTGGTCTCTAGACAAGGTGCCTTTCCCGAGGTCATCACTGCCAAAGGCAGCAGGGATTCCCACAGAGCTCCTGGTGCCCTTCAGAAGGTGTCTGCTCTTTATTTTCAAGGCGCTGCTTTGCAGAGCGGAGGTGGTGGAAGTGGGTGTCTGTCTCTGGCTCCAGGCTCGTGGACTCACCCATCCTCTGCCTCTATCCCTCCTCCAACCACTTCTCTGTCCTCTGTCATGGTGCAGAGTGGATGGAAGAACAGACTTGACATTTGGGATGGGAAGGGAGATGAAGTCCCAGTGCTGAGGGGAGATGGCAACTGCAGCCTCAGCAAGCAATTAATGTGATCATGTTTATGAATGCGGATCAGTGATTCCAGGTAAACTCCCCAAGAGCAGTGCTGCAGGCGAACAAACCCTCCTGCCCACCCAGGAGCCTGCCAGCAGGCCCTGCCAGTGCCAGCACATTCCTGCTGTGACTCTAAACTGCTTCATTTCCTCGTGCCAGCCTGGACAGGCTTGTTTTGTCTCCTATTACCTTGATGCCACAGCTCCTCTTTGCAGCACTGGTTGTACCATGTCCTCCTGGACCTCTCTGTTCCTTCCCTGCCAAGGGGGATGATTGGTGGGAATGGGACAGGTTAACTCAGGGAAGGCAGCAGGGACCAGCTTTGCCTCCAGGGGTGATGAGGGATCACTTCATCATCCTGGGCTCTGCAGGCTGCCTGGTGCCTCCCCATCACCCACCTGTGGTTGGGGAACCTCACCAGGGCTCCCTGAGCTGCTCCCATCACTCTGAGTAGGCTTGTGGCAGGGCTGGTTTGTGCCCACCAGCATCCAGAAGATCAAAGAGAAGCTGGGAAGCTCAGAAATAGGTTGGGGTAGTGACGAATTGCTGGACCTGATTTCCTTTAGAGAAAGTCTCATCATGATGGAGCACCTGGAAATACCAGCACCATCCTTTGGTGCAAGGGACCAGCTGGGGCAGCCAGTGCCGTGTGGCTGAGGTGTCACCAGCCAGCAGCCTGAGGCCACTAGCATGAGAACAGACAGGCACCGTGCCACTCCCTGGCCTTTGCTGTGATGGGTCTCAGAGCACTGCAGCCCTCTTGGTCCATAGCAGAGGCCCAGCACAGGGATTCCTGCAGGACCCTTCCCGTTGCCATGCTGAGATCCCCATCCTGAGCCCGCCTGTGTGAATCCTCCAGGAGGCTGTGTCCCTCCTGGCTAAGGACGGGGATGGACTCTGTGAGAGCACCTGCTCAGCCATGAAGACTACTCATGTGGAAAGTTGTGCTTGGAAGGCAGAAAAGCTTTTCCTTTCCCTCGGAGCACCAGGAGCCTCCCCATTCCTCTGACATCTCCTCCAACACTCCATGGGACTTGCCTGCATCCCTCCAGCATGGATCTCCTCTTCAGTCATGTCCTGGAGGGTGTCAGTGCTCCAGGGATGCTGCTGGGGATAAGGAGGGATGGATGCTCCCAGAGCAGGAGGTGAGGGAGGATGATGCTGCCATCCATCTCCCCCCTCGCTCCCCATTTTCTGGCTCGCCCCCAGGAGAGCAGTGAGCAATTATGGTCCACACGGAAGCTTCATTATTGCCCTGTCGTGGCCTCGTTTGATGAGATGTTTTATTGCCAAACTTATTAAAAGTGAAACGTGTGGTTTCTGCGCAGCAATTTCCTGTCTGCAGCGATAAGCCTGGCTCTGCCCGCTGTGTAATAAACAGTTATTTTATGTACAGCTCTGGCTGGGGTGACAAGGCAGGGAGAGGGCCTGGTTCGTGTTAATTGCGACGGTTAATGGGATCTATACTGGGAGCTACATGTGAGGAGGTGTGTGTGCCCTTCCCCTGCCACGTTCTGTGACAGAGGTGACCTCCGGTGGTTCTGTGCTCTGGGTGTTGGCAGTGGGGACTGTGCAGGGTCTCCTCCCCACAGCGCACGGGAACAAGAGGATCAGTCTGAACGCTCCTCACCTGCCCACTCCCAGCCCTTGGTCACACCCTGAGCAAATGAGGGACCTGCTGTGCACCCCCCTGGTGTGAGACTCCGTCCCGTGCAAGGGCTCCATTGATTTCACCCCTGCAGGAGGCTGGGGGGAACTCCAAAACCTGGGAGCTTCACTTCACCTTCCCCAGATCGTCCCATCTGCCCAAGAACCTCTCTGTCTGCAGCGGCATTTGCAGGTGATGCTGGTGGCCAAAGCCTGGAGCATCTACCATGTCACCGTGGCTGCCTGCAGCAGACAGGTGCTGGAGAGGAGGCAGCAAATTCAGGAGCAGTAAATTCAACAGGCACGCTAATGTCACAGAAAACCTGTGTCACTGCTGAGCTTGGAGCAGCAAAATTCTGATAAATATCAGCAAAGCTGATAAATATAGTTTCACAGAAACAGTGTCCTCATTAGGTGTGCGGTCTGTATTTTGGTTTAATTACACCTTTTAAATACATTTTGAAAGGAAGCAGCTTTTTAAAATGCAAGGTGTCAAAACTGCACATACAAAAATCCTGAATGCCTTTTTTTTTTTTTATTTTCCAGACGCGGCCAAAGCTATTAGTTCTACTCAAGCTGAAAGTGCATAACTTTCCCCAATAAACAATTTGTCAGAAAAATTCCTCCTGGCTCTGGGAGATCTGTTTGTTATTCGTCAGCAGTCAAAACCCTGTTGGGTATTTCCCATCTGACTTCTTTTCTTAACAGCATCTTTATTGGTCTGGGAATTAAGAGCGGAAGATGTGATACTTGCTATTCATTGCAGTCATCCCAAATGCCACTCATCTCATCAGGCCATGGCTCCACAAAAGCCCCTCTCCTTTTCTTCAATGCACCATTTTTGGGTATCCATGGGGCATTTCATCCCAAATTTCCTCCCTTTATCCTCCTGATCCTGCAGTATGCAATGGTATCCCCAGGCTTGGAGTCACATCCCTGTCTCCAGCATCCATCCCCATCCCTGCTGCCCATCTCAGCCTCTTGCTGGGCAAACTCCCTCCATTGCCAGCTCGGGCCCTCATTAATTTGTATTGCAGCGTGTGTTGTGGGCTGACGTGTAATTAGAGCTCCTGAAGCCTGTCTCATGCTGTAATTGCCATGACAGGGGCCACAGCATATCCGCTTGTTAATTAGTAAACCACAATATCCCGGGGGCTCGTTGAGAGCCGCCTTAATTGTATTTCAGCTGGAACAGAGGGATAATTACCCTTTGCTAGCACTGCCACTTTTAAATTCTTTAAAAAAAAGGAAAAAAAAGAAAAGAAAAAAAAAAAAGAAAATAAAGGAAAACCCAAATCAAGCTCCTCTGCTACTTCCCTCTTGGCTGTCCAGGGACCTGGTTTTGTCCCCAGGCTGACGGGGAAGGGCTGTGGAGCTCAGCAGTGAGGGAACAGGATGCCAAGAGATTTGCTCAGGGACACACTCAAAGTGGTGGTGACTGAGCTGCCCCTGCTCTGAGGGCACTTCTGTGTCCCTGCACATGGGAACAGAACCCCCACTCTGCTGGGAACCCTGTTTGTGGATGCAGGCTGGCTTGCTGGGCGCACTGTTTGATGGGAATCCCATCCTGGACAGCGAGCAATGCCCTGGCATCACCACCAAGCACCTCCACTGTTCCTTGGAGGAACAGCCTGTGTCCAGGGAGGAGTGAGACAAGGTCTCCCTCCTAACTTCCCATCAGACACAGGGGGCTGCATCCCCTCGGGATGGGAGTGTGAGCTCAGTGTCACTGTACACTGCTGCCAGGGGTGTGCTTGTACTCCACATCCCCAGCACTCTTAGAGTAACAGCACGACCTCAGCGTGCTCAGTGCTGGAAGCCTCTTCTCCTACAAACACTGCAGCAGTGTGGGATCAGCCTGCTTGGCTTTAATGGACCCCAGAGGTGAATCATCTCCCTTCTCAATTCCTTTCTTGTCAAACTCCACCTTACTGGGCAGCTGGGAGTCTTCTGGGACCTGGTTAAAGCTTTTTGCTCCACAGGAAGGATGTCCCTGCAAGGTACGTGTGTGTCTGTGTCTCTTGCAGCGGTCATGGGGGAACCATGGAGCTTTGGTGACAGATGGAGGTGCTGAGGTGCAGCATCACCCTTCTGGCTCCAGAGCACCTCTTCAGAGGAGCTGTTGTCTGGTCAAAGCTCTTTGGAGAAGGTTAACCTGGGAAGAGGACCAGACCTCTGACATCCACCCCTTTTCCTGTGCTTCTTCCTGAACCGACACAAAGAGCTCAGCCTGCTGATGTTTCCTGCTGTTCAAAAAATCGTATAATGGACAACTGGCCTTTGGGACCTGGTTTGTGAATTGGCTTAAATAATAGTCCTGGCTCTCTCCTGGGAAGCTTCACGGAGGTCAGCCTTGAAGAAAAGATCAGTGCAGCGGCTCCAAGCATTAGTAAAAAGACATAACCAAGGCAAAGAGCCTTGAACATAATTACAGCCTAAGAGCTGTGATGGGAACTCAACGACCTGAAGCCATCTCCTGGACCTGAGTGCAATCAACAGATTGACACTGCTGGTCCTGAAGGCTGGTTTTTGGAAGCCATGCACCAGGGTTGAATGCCAGAGCAGGCAGCGAAGCAGCACAGGTGCCCGTTCCAAAGACCAGAGCTAGAAAAGGGTCTCAAATGCCATGGAAGAACCAGATGGAGGCAACCACTGGAACACTCTGCACGTAATTGAGGGCACCTTCAAGGGTGAGCACAGGGTGGCTGCCCACCTCCAGGATGCTCTCCACTGCTGCCATGCTAGTCACTGTCATTAGAGCTGGGGATGGAGTTTATAGTTGAGTAACCACAACAACTTTGCACAAATTAAACAACATTCTGTGGGTTAATTAGATTTCTTACCGCTGCCTCCATTAACCTAGCCCTGTCATCTGCTGTCAGAGCCCCTTCAAAACCCATATTCAAGGCATTATCACTGGGAGATGTGGATGGCTGAGTCTCTCCCTGGGCAACCTTACCAGGTTGTCCAGTGTGGACATGAGTGGCACATGCCACCTTCTCTTCTTGGAAACCCTTTGGTGCAACAGTTGGGACCAAGTGGAGAGGTAGTCATCCTCCAGGAGTGCAGAGGCTGGGCTGGATATCCCAGCTGGCATTTCCCACCTCAGATGATCTTTAAGAAAAATAGGTGCTTTTGCAGCAGTCTGTCTCTCATTATCCACAGGGTGCCGTGTGAATGTAAATAAACAAATGAGACCCCTTCGACAACATCTGAGAATGTGCCTCCATATTTTGAAGCCAATTTCCTTAGACTGTGTCAGGGCCTGTTTTGTGTTTGCCAGACAATTATGTGGCTAATGAGGACAGCCACGGTTACATCAGGCAGGATTAGGAGGAATAAGGCATCAAATATTGCAGTGCTTAAGACAACTGCTAACTAATGGGGGCTCAGAGGGCACGTCCCGTGGGCAGGGGCTCCTCACATGAGTTCTGGTTCTGTTTGGAAGGAGATGGAGCAGGCAGTGGGCAGCAGGCAGCCTGGCCAGAAGGTGAGGAAGGCTTCTGGTCCTGCATGGTGGCTGTGCCCATGGCAAATGAGAAAATTGGAACATTTAGGGAAAGTAGCATCATGCCCCTGACCCTGAGTTTGTCCCATGAGGCAGAGACAGACATGAGTGTTGTGATGGAGAAGGAGTCACCAGCCAAGACCACCCCACAAATGCAGCAAAAGGGGACCAAAAGCAACAGGAAAGCTGAACCTCACCGCTGAGATCACCAAGAAATTGGTATTTTAGCTGAAACCTTCCCATCCTGACTTGCTGACAATCAGCACAGGCTCTGTGCATGCTTCTGCAGGGCTGTGGATGCCTCCCACCCCCCTGAAGAGGGTTAGGCAGGAAAGCAGGGATGATGCCTGGTGTTGCAGTGAGACCCCCACTCCCTGAGTGACATGGGGACACGTGCACAGCCAGCTGTGACTTTCAGATGCCTCCTCCCAGCCACCTCTCTGCCAGCTCCTCTTCTGCTGCTCTGCCACCACAATCTCCCATCAATCAATGAACCAGATTCTCCCTTGAGTGCTGGGTGGCTACACCACTGCTCCCAGCAGGTGTCCTTGGTCACGATCAGTGAATTCCTACAACTGCAGCACCCTGGGAGAGCAGCCAGTGACTGCAATGCTGAACAGAGGGGCTTAGTTTATTCCCCTTTGGGCCCTCCTCCTCCTGAACTCATCCCACATTTCAGCTGTGTCTTCTACAAAAGCCTCTCAGCTAAAGTGAACAAGGACAGGCTCACCTGCAGATGGATTGATGTACAGACACAACTGTGGCAGAGGTGCCTCCACATGTCCATCTGAAGGCCTGAGCAGGAGACTGTCCAGACCCCACAACCTCAAGATGCCAAACACCACTGAACCACATTTCTGTGCCAACCCTCTGATGATCTGGTTGGATCCCATCACAGCTAGGCACAGACCTGAGCACCTCATCCTCAGAGTCATCTGCCTCTCTTGTCAATGCCAACAGGGAGCTTAATCTCAGAGTCCAGCGGTTCCCCAAGTGATGCTGAAGTCTAGGGGCCCAAGAGAAGCACACACAGCTCATGGAGACAGCCTAAACCCTCTTGCTGACTCTGCTCCATGCCCAGTTCCAGAGTCTCAGCCTTGTCCCAAGCTCCTACCACAAACTCCAGGCCCCAGCACCCCAAGGACCCCTCCTGTGTCCCTGCAGTGGCCACCCCACCTGTGCCTTCCACCTGCCTTCCTGGAAGAAGATGGCACATGTGCTGAAGAGCTTCCCTTGAGCACGGCCACTGGATTGCTCTCCGGATGACTAATTTGCACCCTAATTGGTGTGGAAACGAATGCCAGAAAGCGCTGGAATACCAAGAAATGAAGCTCTCCATCTTGGTTTCCTTCAGGGAAATGGTCTTAATTAAGTGTCTTGCAAACAGAGATAATTCCCAGCTATGTGTTGAAGCAGGAGCCGGGGTGGAGGGTGCAGCTGAGATGGGCATCTTCTCCTTGCTGGGTCTGCTTGGCCATTGCAAAGCTGATCCAGGGGGTGGATTCCTCAGACCTCTGTGTCTCCAGGGCTTAGCCAGCCCTGCCTGGACCTGCACAACACCCCCATGGCTTTTGCACCTCCACTAGCGTTCCTTAGCCCCAAGAGCACCTTCCCATTTTACCAGCCCATCCTGTACTGACTCCAGTGGCGTTGACACCATCCCTATGATTTCCACCAGTATTTACATTATGGTTGTTCAGGCTTCATGTTACTCATTAATCAACCTCGAGCTTTCCACTGGGGCTCCTTCTGTGTGAATTTACTCTGGAGAAACAATTCCATCCCCACTCCCCTTGGTGGGTAGTCCCAGCCATCCCACACATCTGGCAGCCCTTCAAGCCCTGGTGATGGGAACGTGCCAGGAGGGGTTGCACATGCCAAGCAAACTGGAGTGGCCTCGTGTTGCTTTGCTGGGCATGCTGAGCCCATGGCAACGTGCCAGCACCATGGGAGACACCCAGCAAGCCCTGGCACAGGTGGGAAGGGGACTCTGGGGATGCAGGCTGACATGGAGAGCTGCTGGACCTGGCACTGCTGCCTTCAGAGCACGGCTGGCATTGAGATGCCCCAGCCCCTTCCCCTTCCCCATGGCCTCGCTGTGCACAGCTGTTCCCTTAGAAATAGCTGTTGCCATGGTTTTCCCAAAGAAAACACATCTCCCCCCCTTCCCCACCAGCACTCCCCACCGCCTTAACCTTGTGACAGCAGTGATGACGCGGCTCCCTAAGAAAGGCCACTTCACGTAACTATGGTAACAATTAGCTTTCTCTTGGTTTTACCTCGGGGGTGTCACTGGGGAGAGGGACCCAGAGCTGCTCTCCTGGAGCAGGTGCTTCCCCTGGCCTTGCACCCAGAGCCAGGGCTGGCAAGGGCTGCAGCATCCCAGGCAGGTGCGTCACTCGGGCATAGGGATGTCTGCAGTCCGTCTTTATCTCAGGTGCTGGGGACAATCCCCCTGCACAGCTGGATGCGTGCTGGGACCCTACAGAAGCCCTAAAAATCTCAGCAAGGCTCTGCTGGCCTCCAGCAGTGGCTGGTGCGGGGAGATGGCAGGGAGCATCTCCCAAGGCACGGGAATGGTGGGAGCATCTGCATCGCCTGGGCTCACTCTAAAAGCGTGGGGAAAAGAAGGGTGGGAAGCAGCTGGTTGTGCTGGAGAAGGGTTGGGAGCCAGCTGGGATTTTGGGGCTGGGAGCATGGCAGGGGCACCCACAGCCTGAATGAGAGGTCTGCAATGGTGCCTCTGCTCCCGGCAGCGGGAGGGTAAACACGGTGCACAGCCACTCCTTAGGTACATACGAGTCACAGCTGTCGACTGCAGCAACTAAAATAAGCATTTTCCTGCTTTTAATTCCTCTGAGCCCAGCAGAGCCCACTCAGCACCAGGAGAGGAGCTGGAGTCTATTCTTAGCTCTGCAGGGAAGGGAGCAGGAGTTCCTGCGTTGCTGTCGTGCAGATTTGGGGGCTGCCACATCCCATCCCCTCATGGTCCCCAGGTGCCTGGCCTGGCCTGACCCCAGTGTGGCCTCGAGGCAGGAAGGACTGCACCCCAACAGGGATAAAGTCCTACTTTTTAGCCAAAGAGGAGTAGGAGAGACAGTGGGAGGAAGGGAAGCCCCAGCACTTCCCTCAGCATCACTGCAGGATTTGGCATCCCTGAAGGAGAGGCTGCAATGCAGGTGGCTCTGGAAGGAGTCCCTGCTCTTGCAAAGCTGTTTTTCTGCCTGGGCATGGGGAAAGTGGGGGACCCCAAGTCACAGCTCCTGCTGCCTCCAGGGATGGGAGTTTTATGGGCAGTTGAGGAGTCTGAGCTGAGAGTCACCCCTCACCCCATGCCAGGTTCAGGCTTGCTTTGCCCAGCCGTAGCTATCAGATACTGAGACTGCCCACCTCAATATTTCCCCCTGTTTTCTGGCTGCAGATCATGGTGGCCAGAGGGTCAGGGAGCCACTGGCCACCAGCACCACACCATCCCCACACTGCACTGCAGGTCCTGCTTCAAGTGGGGAGATTGGGGGTGACCTCCAAGCCAGTGTGCAGCAGCAGCAGGCACAGTGCAGGGAGGAGAGCACCCATACTGGTCACACTGTGGCCAGTCCAGCACTCGGCTCTGCTCTCCATCCCACCTCCCCGAGGATCAGGGTAGGATGGGGGGCAGGCAGGGATGCAGCTGTGCATGGGGGGCCATGGGCAAGAAGCCCCAGCTCCATAGCAACAGGTACTCTCCACGTAATGGAGTCCTTTCCACTCGGCCTCCGCAGCCGCCAGCCTTATTCACATGGCCATAAATAATTCAATTTTCTCATTCACACACATGAATGCTGCGGGCCGGGGCTTCGGGTGTGCTCAGCCTCCATCTGTCTGGGGGGGAAGGGGGAGGCAGGGCCTGATAATAGACTCCAGCATTTGTTTAACATGGATGAGAGTGGCCAGATGGCCTGGGGACAGGAGGAGGGGATGGCAAGGTGGGAGGTGAGTGATGCTCCAGGGTGCTGCTGGCACCCTGAGCCTCCCCTGGATGAGAAGGGGAAGAGAGCATGGGACTGTTGTGGAGATGAGCTGTGGCACCTCCAGATCAACTCTGGGCTCTCCAAAACAGCCTTGGAGTTGTGGACTTTTGGGCTGAGAGTGCGTTAGGCAAGCTCAGGCAGACTCTCACTGTGCCTTCGTTGCATTTCCAACAGGGAAGACGAACAAGAGAAGCTCTGTGCTGTGCTGAGGATTGCCCTGATCCCTGGTGAGACTGGGAGCAGGGGCATCAGTCCATGACTGAGATAATTTAGCAGGCAATGGCGAAGGGGAAGGGGCAAGGGCTGCTGCCAGTCACCATCCTGTCCCACACTGCCGGACAAGGGCCAGCAGTCCCCAAAATAACACCAGAGAGTAACAACCCCAGTGATGGAGACACGTGGCAGCTTGCTGGTGCAATTAGCAGGCTCTGGGCCATCCCCTGGCAGGGGGACAGCGGGCCTGGCAGGAGAACACAAGGGAATTAGCGGGGTTAAGAGGCTGTGCTGGAAAAGCCTTGGTGCCAAGGAGCCAGTGCCTGCTGCTTGCACAAGCTGAGCCAGGTTGGGAGGTGAGGGATGCTGGCTTCTGCCTGGTGGCATCAGCTCCTCACCTTTCCTCCCTGTGGCTTGGGCACAGTTCAGCCTAAAGCACGCCAAGGGTTTGATCAAAGCTGGCACCTTCATCCCCTCTCTGTGTGTGACCAGAGGAGCCGTAGCTCTGGCACACGGCAACATCCTGAGCCTTGGGTGGGCTCAGACCCTGATGGGAAAACACAGAGCAGCGAGAAGCCTTGAAGGTGGAATTGGTCACTTCATCCCAACTCACTCGTCCCTGCCCAAAGGGTTGGGCTCCCCATCACCACAGCAAGGTCCCAACTTCATTCCCCACCCAGAGAAATCCCTGTTGGAGATCCCATCCTTGTTTAAGATGCTGGCAAACAGACATTTAGCCTCAAGCTCCTGCACCATCTCAAACTGAAGCATACAAAGCAGGCAGAGGGAATTTGGATGATGCCAGAAGGAGGGTCAAGAAAGAAGCCCGGCGCTCCGGCAGCGATATCCATCAGCAGCAGCGTTGGAAGAGTTTTCCCTGAGGGAACAGGGGAGGTGGAAGCCCTTGCCGGGGAGAGCTGGGAGTGTAACCAGCTCATGTGCTGGCATTCCCAGTTCCACGACGTATTGGGGTGGGACACGTGTGTGTATGTGTATATTTGGGTGCCCTCACACACAGGCAAGAGTTCCCTCCCGGTTACATGCTGCTCTCGCAGGATTCTGAAGCGGTAAAAGAACGCTGGCTGCACGGCACATCCCTGGATCACCGGGCGCCGCCGGCAGCTACTCCACAACTCCTCCCGTGCCTTGTACAATCCCCGCCTGCTCCGTGTGCTCATCTGCATGAACCAGACCCCCCACCCCGTGCCTGCTTAGGGCTGCTTGCACCTTTTAGAGACGCTGGAGAAACAGGCAGCCCTCACTCGTATCCATCTAATTAAATCAGCTCCCGCTTTCCGCGGCTGCTGCTCCAGCAGCCCCTGCCCCACACAACCTGCAGGAAGGGGGTGAGCCTGACTGCACACCTGGGAGACAGCCCCTCAACAGCTCTCTTCTACAGACCCTGCACCCTGCTCTGAGCATCCTCCAGGGAGCTGCCCACAGAGCAGCAGCCTCAGCTTCCCCAAAGCTCTCCAAAGCCAGGTGAGTGCACCCAGGGCTGCCTGTGCCACACTGGGGTGCTGAGCACAGCCACAGCTCTCCAATTTACTGGCTGCACCCATAGCAGCAGAGGGGCCAGAAGTGACAGAGCATCACAGGGGCTGTGGGTGTTCCCCCCAAATCTCCCAGGCCACGTGCCAAGAGGTCCAGGCTGTGCCCCTGCACTCCTGCTGCTGCCAAGTGGGCAAATGCCAAGACCTCCCAGGCAGAGACTTCCACCTGTCAGACAATTCATATTTGGCTTCTTCCACCCAAAAACCAGGCCCAGCCTGAGCTCTCTGCATCTTTTAAGGGACGGATGGCAGAAACATGCCTCTGCTTATTCCTTCTGCTCCCAGCACTGCAGGAACAGGATGTGAACAGCCTGACTCCAGTGGGATCCCAGGGGCAGCTGCATCACTGGGTTTGCTCAGGTCCTCAAGGATGGACCACAGAGTCTCTGGGGCATGGAGCACGTCCCCACCTGCCCCATGTCCCCATGCCATCTGTCCCTGGGAAGGCTGCTGGCATTCTTGCTGGGGGGTTTGTCCCGGTTGTTTTGCTCCCATGATAGCCACCCCTGTGGGACCAGTGGCTCTGTAGCTGCTGGGAGTCCATGCGGGCTCCAGTGGATCTGGATCTGCAGGCAGCTCTGGGCTCGGAAAGCCCTTCCAGCACTGCTTGGTGGGAGCTACCGAGGAGTTTGGCGACTTGCAGGGTCACCACTGGAGTATGTCTGGTGGGAAGGGACACAGCCTTCCTCTCACTGGGAATATACACACACCAATCCTTGCATGCACATCTCCACCCTGCTCTTCTTCAAGCCCCTCACAGGTCCCAGAGCTGCCTTCCACCTTGCTCACTGCCTGCACATCCAAGTGACACCAAACAGAGCCACTTACCTGCTGCTTGTCCCACTGGAACTGAAAGGACAGTGGGACAAAGCCCTCATGACAGGGCAGAGTTGGTCCTTCTTCCCCCACAAGGAGAGGAGGACAGCTCCTCTCCTTCTCCTGCCTGCTCCCTCAGCATGCCCCGCGGCTCCTGGCATCACCCGGGGCCCCTTAGGGCTTGGCCGTGGTGGGTTTCGGGTGCACGACACGGCACCAGCTCTCAGGGTCCCCTTGATCAGGACCACAGCAGGGACAAGGTTTATTCCAGGGAGTTGGAATAGAAGGAAGGCAGATGCCCAGTGGCAGGCATCTTCTCAGGTGGTCTGGGAATGCCGGCTGGCAAGGGATGAAGACGCTGTAGACCCCCACACCTCCCGGGCAGGAGCATCCCAGCCCCCTCACGCAAGGAGGGACCTTCCACCTCGGGAGGTTTGTTATCCTGGGGGTCGTTCTGTTGTTCTGTCCAAGCTGGGGGCACCCATCCAGGCTTTGGATTCCCGGGGGTCCCTTCAGGCTGCAGCCCTGAATACTGTCCCCGGCATTTGGGGCTGCAGCCCACCGGGGTCCCCAGGGGGACGGGGGGCACGGAGCGCAGCCTTACCTTGGAGGAGCCGCTACAGGGGAGGGATACGGGACCCAGCTTGGGACGAGGTCCCGGGAGAGCTGCGGTGATGGAGGCAGGGGATGCAGGGATGAGGTGAGACGGACGGGATGGGATGCGGTGGGTGGATGGATGGATGGATGAATGGGAGGATGGAGGTTTGGGGGCTGCAGGTTTCCCCGCTCTCAGGTGCGGAGACAATAGCCAGGGCTCCTGTTGCAGCTGCAGACTGTCTCTTTAAACCCCTCATCACCCCACCGGTGGCCCTGTCACCACCGTGGTCATCCATGACGTCATCGGGAGGGAGGGAAGGGGAGGAGGAGGAGGAGGGGGGAGAAACGCGATTCCCCTCCACAGCAAAAGTCCCCGAGCGCCCATGGCAACAGATTGGAAATGTCACTGCGCATCAGCCGGGAGGAGGCTGCCGGGCTGCCCCCCGCACGGGGGACACGGCGGGGGGACGGGGCTGTCACGCCATGGGTGGCACGGAGGACACAGGGCTGTCACCCCCACGGATGGCACGGGGGGGGGCAGAGCCGTCACCCTGTGATGGGGGTATTGTAGGGGACAGGGCTGACACNGTTGTTCTGTCCAAGCTGGGGGCACCCATCCAGGCTTTGGATTCCCGGGGGTCCCTTCAGGCTGCAGCCCTGAATACTGTCCCCGGCATTTGGGGCTGCAGCCCACCGGGGTCCCCAGGGGGACGGGGGGCACGGAGCGCAGCCTTACCTTGGAGGAGCCGCTACAGGGGAGGGATACGGGACCCAGCTTGGGACGAGGTCCCGGGAGAGCTGCGGTGATGGAGGCAGGGGATGCAGGGATGAGGTGAGACGGACGGGATGGGATGCGGTGGGTGGATGGATGGATGGATGGATGGATGAATGGGAGGATGGAGGTTTGGGGGCTGCAGGTTTCCCCGCTCTCAGGTGCGGAGACAATAGCCAGGGCTCCTGTTGCAGCTGCAGACTGTCTCTTTAAACCCCTCATCAGCCCACAGGTGGCCCTGTCACCACCGTGGTCATCCATGACGTCATCGGGANGGAGGGGACAGGGCTGTCACCCACACAAGGACCCGGCTGTGGGTTGAGCAGGTGGGCAGCTCCAGCTCTCACCACGGCATGTGGAGCACTTGGGGTACTCCCCAGCCCTGGATATCGCTCTGGACACCCTGCAGCAGGGGTAGGTGCCGCTGTGCCCCTGCCCAGGAGGTGCTGGTCGCGGCTTGTCCCCGATCCCCTGTGATCCTGATCCCAGGATGCTCCCCAGCAGTGACACCCATCCCCAGCCATCCCGTGGGCACCCTGAGAGGAGCAGGAAACCCAGTGAGCCCCATCTTCTGCCCCTTTGGTCGTGCCCATGCTCTGCCCCTGCAAGGGGCTGTTTTGCAAAAACCAGGAAAATCTTGGAGGGTGTTTAAAGCAGATGTTGCCTTCAAGCAGAGACAAGAACAACTGGTGTGTCGGAGCAAGAAAAGCCCTGAACCCATGGACCCCAGGCTCGTGGATCACATCCCAGTGGTGGTGATTCCATTAACAGCCTCTAAAATTTGTCCAGTTCCACTCCAAAATGAGCCTGTGACCCCAGTTAAAACCAGAGCAAGGCATGTTTTGGTGACAAAGAAAGATTTCCTTAGAGCTGTGAAGGTCCACCACTGCTGCATCCTGCAAACTTGGCTTTGACGGGGCTTCACCCCAGAGAGACCTGCCCCGGATGGAGAGAGGGGCTGCAGCTCCCATGGATGGGGGCCCCTGAATCCTGGCTGTGTTGGATAGGACCTGTTCACCCCTTTATGAAAATGTACAGGAATCCTCTTGCAATGGGAGCCCTAAACTCTGCAAATGTGAATAAAGTCACTCCCCAGGCTTGGGGAAGAATAAAATAATATTTAATTGCATCCTTGTTTTTTTTGAGAGATGAGATACACCCAAGCACTGGTTCCTTTTGTCTTTCCTCACACCAACAAGAGTTTCCCCCCAGCAGTTCTGCTGTGATAAGTACTAAGTTTCCCCCAGCTGGTTCTGTAATGATCTTTAGGGTGCTTTGCCCTAGAAAGGACCCCATGGAGACAGCCAGTTCCCACAGAACAGTCTCACTTATCCCTGTATACCCTGGGGTTTGGGGAGCACCTCAGAGCTGCAGCATTCCTTCCCCACACCAGGATCCTGTACAAACTTCACCCTTTTATTTTACATATTAAGAAAAAAAAAATAAAAAGGGTGTAATTTTCTTTTCCGCTGTCCTCAGCTCATTGAAGAAGTCAACAGACACCAAGCCCGGTGGCCATGAGAGGGGGCTGGCTCAGGACCTGGAGGGTTTTCTTCCTCCACAAGCATTCCTGTGAGGAGGTGGTCCGAATTTTCCCACAGGGATTTTGTGCTGGGGCTAGTATGTGTCTGGGGGCAGCCAGGACAGGAGCAGCCCACCCCGGCGACCTCCCTGGTGCTGTTCTCCTCACACGCCCTCTCCAATCCTGGGAAAGCAGCCGCGGGATCCAGGGCTGGGAAACTCTTGATACACAGCCAAAGCAACAACAGCAGAAGGGTCCTTGCTTCGGGAACAGGAAAAAACATCCAAAGCAGCCCAAATGAGCTGCATTATACTATTTTTTTTTTTTTCCCCTTTCTAACCCATCTGTTGGCTCTGGAGAAACCAGCTGGAGGTGGATGTGGCACTGGCAGGGCACTGGTGGGGCTGGTGATGCCACAAAGGCACATAGCATCTCTTTCCTTGGCACACTGCTGAAGGGACTTCCCCCAAAACCAGCCCGGTGACATCCAGAGACATCCAGAGCCATGCACCACAGTGGCTCTGCAGGGCTGGAGGAGCCCTGCAGCCCCCTGGGCCAGCCCCCAGCGATGCCCATATGAGCACCCAGTAACCCCCAATCCCCCAGTAGCATCTACACCATCCCCAGCATCAGAGCTCTGGGCATTACACTGGGGCTTGCCCTGTTCCTTGCCCTGTTCCTCTGGCCAGGCCGTGTGAAGGGACAGCCCACAATGTCCCAGCACACCAGGGTGGGGACAGCCATGTGACCCCCTTTACTGGACCCCAAAGGGGCGGCACAAAATGCTGTGGGAGGTGGGAATATCCCAGGAGTCCTAGTCTGGCACTGTGACCCCACACCTCCTGCCTACCCCCAGGCCAAGATAAACCAGGGCTAACTTTGCCCGCAGCCTTGTGCCTGCACTGAGATTTCATTGCACAGGATTCAAATCGCTGCCACTGGCTGGAACCGCCCCAGAGAGGGTCTTCCGACCCCTCCCCAGTAGCGGGGAGGGGGCTGAGCTGTGAGCAGGTTGCTGCGATGAAGTTCTTGGCGCTGGGAGCACCAATTGCTGCTGTATTAGCGGCTCTTTTGTCCGGTGAGCTGTTTTTTGGCGGTGCCT
The DNA here is from genome assembly GCA_013397195.1 of Hylia prasina. Lineage (NCBI taxonomy): Eukaryota > Metazoa > Chordata > Aves > Passeriformes > Sylviidae > Hylia > Hylia prasina. Next base: position 839,732 of record VYXD01002162.1, on the reverse strand, counting down.
GTGCGCCGGGCCGCTTGTTTTCATGCCAGCTGCCGTGTGGTTGGATGTTCCTCGGTATTTAGCTTGATCCTATTAAGGTGGATCTCAATTAATTAGGCAGGAGGCAGAGAGACAAAGAGGGATGCCGGGGCCATTCATTTTAGTCTTGTCATCGCGCCTTCTGCAACTGGCGGGCACTGGGAGAGCGGGGAGGGACGGGATAAGGCTGCTGGGCACCAAACCACTGGGAGATGGGGAAGGGGCAGGAGGGTGGGGTGGCACTGGGGTCACCCAGAGGGTCCTCCAGGATCCCTTGCCCGCTGCTCAGGGATGCCAGGCAGGCTGACATCCCCATCCCCACAGGAAGGCAGCTGGGACCACACAGGTCTTATCGCCCGGGGCATTGGGGTCCTGCTCTGTCCCACTGCTGGTGAGACCCTAAAGCATCCCATAAACACACGAAGGATCCCTGGGGATTCAGCGGTGTGAGCTGTGCTGCAGCAAGAGCCTCCCCGTTCCATCCAGGTGACACTGGCTGGGTGCTGCTGTGGCATCCTTGTGGGTCCACCCACCCCACAGGCAGGGGAACACCCCGCTGGGCTCTCCAGCACCCCGGTTCGAGCACCCAGCCTGTGCTCCCGCCCCAGCTCCCACGCCTGCCGGTGGAGTGCCTCCGAGAGCCGGTGCGCCGGCTCAGCCGCGGCGAGAGGCCGGCAAATGGATCTCAAGGGCCCCCTGACATTCCTCCTCCCCTCCCTTTGAAGGAGAAGTGCCCCTCACAGCTGCCCTCGACGCTAATGCACGGGGCGGGAGGGGTGCTGCTAAAAGCCAAGGCGAGCAAAAGGCTTTCAAGCTCCTTGGAAAGGCCGAAGAAGTGCCGGGGGGTGATCCCAATCTCTGCTGCCGGTGTTGGGGTGTATCCGAAAATGCTGGAGGGAGGGGTGATGTCCCCTGCGGTGTCCTCATGCTGGGACTCGGGGTACAGGGGGTGATGGGGCAATTCCAGATCCTTCGTGGGGATGGAGGAGCCCGGGATGCTCCAGGCATGGAGGGGCTCAGGGGGCATTTAGGTGCAGGGAAGGGGTGCACATTAATGTAGGGGACTTAGAGATGGTTGGATGGTGATTGAGGAGCGTTCTGGGATAAAGTGGCTGGGGAGGAGGAGGGATGCAGAATGGTCTAGGATGGGTGCAGTGGGTGCAGGATGGGTGCAGGGTGGGTGCAGGATGGGTTCTAGGGCTGCAGGAGGTGCACAATGGGTGCAGGGTGGGTGCTGGGGTGCAGGGGGCCAGGATGGGTGCTGGGATCCAGGATGGGCGCGGGGGGTGCCTGGTGCAGGGGTCCTTCCCTCCGCCGAGGGGCGCGCCACGCCGTTGTCGGCAGTTTGGCCCGGCAGGCCCCATCTCGCTGGTCGGGAGGCCGGAAGCGGAAGTGCGGTGCCTCCCTCCTGCCGCTGTGCCGTGGCGGAAAGATGGCGGCGACCATGGCATGAACGGGACCCGGCGCGGCCCCAGTGGTGAGCGCGGCCGCGACATCTCCCCGGTCCTAAAGCAGCGCGGAGACCACCGCGGTCCCCGCCCCTCCCGTGTCCCTTTACCCCTGGGGCCAGCGGGAGAGTATCTGGGATCCCCGATACCTTTGGCGGGCGGGTCCTCAGCTGCCCCCGGGCTTCCCTGGAGCTCAGTCCCTCCTCAGCCTGGGGGATCGGAGCTCCTCGCTTCCCTCTCGGTAGGTAGGCCCGGACACATCGCGGGTGATCCCTCCTGTGCCCCTCGCCCCCAGCTGCCTCCGTTCTTTCCAGTCTGTGCCCTGTGCCTGTTGCTTGTCTGGTCTGCATTTATCCCTGGCTTCTTGGATTTCCTTCTGGGTGTATCGAGGGTCTCTTTATTCCCTTGGTGTCCACCTGTGCCTGCGCCCCTTCCTGGCTCCCTCCTTCTGCTCCTGATGCCCCGCTGTCTCTCTCTGTTGAGCAGGCAGGACTGCCCGGGAGGCATCTCTGGACTGCCCTCGTTTTCCTGGTGCCTCCCACTGAGATCTTTCTCCCAGTGTCTCCACCTGCTCCCCGTGTCCTCCCGTGTTATTTTCCCCCCTCGCTCTGTCCCTTTCAGCCAACCCCTCGGGTGCTGTGGGTCCGTGTGAGCAGGTTCCCCGTGCCCTGAATTCCACCCCGGTCCCAGGGCACGCGTGCTCTCCCCGCAGGATGAAGATGAAGTAGAGCTCTGACCATGGACCATGAGGCCCCCACGATCAGGCCCCGGCGCATCCAGAACCAGAACGTCATCCACCGCCTGGAGCGGCGCCGGATCAGCTCGGGCAAGGCCGGCACCCACTGGCACCAAGTCCGCGTCTTCCACCAGAACGTCTTCCCCAACTTCACCGTGGTCAACGTGGAGAAGCCGCCCTGCTTCCTGCGCAAGTTCTCCCCCGACGGCCGCTACTTCATCGCCTTCTCCTCCGACCAGACCTCGCTGGAGATCTACGAGTACCAGGGCTGCCAGGCGGCCGAGGACCTCCTGCAGGGCTACGAGGGGGAGATCCTGGCCAACGGCAACGACCAGAGGTCCGTCAACATCCGGGGCCGGCTCTTCGAGCGCTTCTTCGTGCTGCTGCACATCACCAACGTGGCCTCCAACGGGGAGCACCTGAACCGGGAGTGCAGCCTGTTCACGGACGACTGCCGCTACGTGATCGTGGGCTCGGCCGCGTACCTGCCGGAGGAGCCGCACCCGCCCTTCTTCGAGGTGTACCGCAACAGCGAGTCCGTCACCCCCAACCCGCGCTCCCCGCTGGAGGACTACTCCCTGCACATCATAGACCTCCACACGGGCCGGCTCTGCGACACGCGCACCTTCAAGTGCGACAAAGTCATCCTGTCTCACAACCAGGGGCTGTACCTGTACAAGAACATCCTGGCCATTCTCTCTGTGCAGCAGCAGACCATTCACGTGTTCCAGGTGACGCCCGAGGGGACGTTCATCGACGTGCGGACCATCGGCCGCTTCTGCTACGAGGACGATCTGCTGACGCTCTCTGCGGTGTACCCCGAGGTGCAGAGGGACACGCAGACGGGAATGGCCAACCCCTACAAAGAGCCCTTCATAAACTCGCTGAAGCACAGGCTGCTGGTGTACCTGTGGAGGAGGGCCGAGCAGGACGGAAGTGCTATAGCAAAAAGAAGATTCTTCCAGTACTTTGACCAGCTGAGGCAGCTCCGCATGTGGAAGATGCAGCTCTTGGATGAGAACCATCTGTTTATCAAGTACACAAGTGAGGACGTGGTCACGCTGCGGGTGACAGATCCTTCCCAGGTACAGAATCACAGAATGGTTTGAGTCGGAAGGGGCCTTAAATATCATCTAATTCCAACCACCCTGTTCGGGGTCCACTAGACCAGGTGGCTCAGATACTGCCTCCCTCTTCAGGCTGCTCACTGCTTTGGTGCAAGTGCTCAGGCATTACAATGCTGTGAGCTGTTCCTTAATGAGCCTATAAGGTTATTTAGGATCCCTAGTACCTGATTCTTCTGTGAACTCTCAGATGCCTCTGATACTGAGTAACTTCTGTATCTTTTGTTTTCTTACTTTCATTGCTTCCTTCCTTCTCACCTGCAAAATGTCTGACGTGTTAGTAAGTCCCTTTCTCCAAGGATTGTTCCCCATGCTCACAGATGCTGTTCAGTCCTCTTTCTCTCCCCAAATCCCCAACTGAATTTATTTTCAGCTGATATTTTATATAGTCCATTTAAATTGTAGAGGTAGTCTCTCCCTTTTCTCATGTATCTTCAAGCATGTTTTTCAAATATAATAGTCTTCATTTTCCCTGGTACAATTACCATTTCTGTTCTGCCTACATACTTAGTCTTTCAAGCTTCAGTAAGAGGTAGTATTTATGATCTCTCCAAATTGGAGTAGGAGCTTTTAGATCAGGCTAATGGGCCAATTGCTTCTCTTTTCAATTTAGTACTAAAGAAGTGGAATTAGAGCAAATGTAGCTCAGTCAGTGCTGGGTCCATCCTGATGTTTCACAACCCTGCACGTTGATCATCTCTTTTTACTGCTTTTAGAGTGGCTGGTCACGTTTTGAGCCCTGTGAAACTAAGGGCTTTTTTTTAGCCAGTTATTATTCCTTTAATCAGCTTGGTTTTATTCTGTTGAAAGTATTTAGCAAGAATTTGTAGTAAGTCTGCAATGCAACCTGTAGGTCTGATTGTTCCCCAGAGGTTTGTTTTTCTCTCATGCACTTCTCTTCCCCACATCTTTGCCAGATCCAGGACTTAGGTCCTAGAAGAAATAGACAGTAGCTGTTGCCTATTTCCAGTTCTCCCTGGGAGATGACTGTGGGGGGAGATGACTGTGGGTTTTTTTGTTTTGTTTTATATTCCTCTTCTGTGGTGTTTGTTTGGGGGAGTTGCTTTGGGAGGAAATAGGTAAGGCTTTATCTAATCTATTTTGCCCATTGGTGTAAAGCTGAACGTCTGTCTCAGAAATACGAAGGCTGTGTGGAAGTGGCCTGCAGGGTTCTGCTCGTTGCTGGTGTCTGGAATGAGCTCCTGACCCTGATGTAACTGTTTGTGGCAGGCTCAGCTCTGCACTCTGCTGTGATTAGTAGGCCTTTTGTGCCTGTTTTGCTGCAGGGAGCTCTCGACTCTTTTCATCCCAGGGTTACTTTAAGATGCAGTTTGTGGTTTGTTTGCACTGTGCCTCGAGCGCTGGGTTTTGTGCTGGAGGAAATGCATCTCATTTCTCAGTTCTTCCAGGAGATAATTCCAGATGTGGAGCAGTCTCCACAGACCTGTCTGAGCATAGGCATTGTGTTAGGACTTCCTGAATAAAACTTGGCTTACAGCTCCCATTTTTCTTCAGTCTGTCAGACAAGGAACATGAGATTTCATCCATGAGATTTCATCCTCTCCTCTGGCTTCTCTGTCAAGAAGGTTGAGGAGTTGCTGTTTATGGTTTGGGTTGTGTGTTTTTTGTCTAGGTCTGCCCTGTATCCTTTGAGATCTTTAAGAGTGTGCTCTGCATAGGTGGCTTGGAGGTTTGTAGCTGTTGAGGGCTTGACAGCATCGCTGTGTGATTTTTGTGGCACTCAGCTGCTGCTTCCCATGCTGTGATGATGTTTTGCTGGTGCTGCAAGAGCAGTGAGGGTTTCCCTGCTCAGGGACATCCTGTACACGTGTCTCTGTGTTAACCTGGCAAAGGAAGTTTTTTTTTATTTAAAGCTGGAGGATACTCTCTGCAAGTCTTCAGTGATTAAAATAGATTTTTTCCTTCTGCTGTCTTCTCTTATTTTTTCTGTGCTCCAACCCTTTATTTCAGAATGGCTTCCCTTTCCTCAGGCAGAAGTCTAGTGAGTAACCTCATCTAGTGTGCTTTGTTTGGGCGTGTGGGGGCTGGATTGTATTATCACAGTTTATTTGGGGCTGTAAAACAAACAAACCTTGTGATATTTGCAGGTGGGTGGGGTGGACAGAGTGCCTGGTCATCCCTAAGCATTGTTGGGGAGCAGGAGGTGAAGCATTTAGGAATTGCCTCTATTGACAGAAGACTTAATCAGATATGTGTCTACACCACGGGAATCCCTTCTGAAGTGGGGACAGGTTCTTACTTGGGGGTGCCAGCACTCCTGTCTCTAATGAGAGCTACTTTTAATGACCAGGAATTAAATATGCCCTGTCCAAATGGGGTGGGAATGTCATCTCCTTTTGATATAGCTGCTCTGACACCATGTCACCTTTTCTCCCAATTTCTTGCTCATTCATGCCAGGATTCATTGCCATTGCCAATCCACAGCTTGATACAAGGGTCATCTTGCACAAGAATGCCAGCATTAAGAAGAAGTCATTAATGTCTTTCAGATTTTCATTTCTGTGTTGGCAGGGTACCTGGAAGGCACAGCTTTTTGTGGGCAGTAATGGAGTGCACAGTGCACTAAAAAGGCTCATCTCTGCATAATGCAGATATTAAGGAGGGGAAGAAAATAATGTATCCACGCAGAGGTAAAAATAGTTTAAGGTCAGCTGGCACTAGATCTGAAGTCATTTTGTCAGCAGGAATGAAAATTAAATTTGGCACTTGAGTAAGTGTTTTGGATTTGGTGGAGGACAGAGAAGAAAACAGTATGGTTGCATCTAGTTCGAGTTGAAAAATTAGAAGCCCATTAAGTTTTCATAAATAATCACAGCTGAGAGGTGGATAATTCGGTACATGTTGTACATTTCAATAGGAGAATGGATTAGTATGAGGATGTGGGATTCTCCTGTGCTGTGGAGAAATTTGGATAGGGTCTGTGGTGTGATGTGGGGAGAAGGAAGGGACAGCTTCCCCACCTGTGCTCTCCTGGGTAACCTCTGCCTCTCTCCCCAGCCGTCGTTCTTCGTCGTGTACAACATGGTGACCACGGAAGTCATTGCTGTGTTTGAGAACACATCTGATGAGCTGCTGGAGCTGTTTGAGAACTTCTGTGACCTCTTCAGGAATGCCACCCTGCACAGTGAGGCTGTGCAGTTCCCCTGCTCAGCTTCCAGCAACAACTTTGCGCGGCAGATCCAGCGCCGGTGAGCCATTCGGAGCATGCTTTATTCCGTATAGACACACGCTCACCCCCGTCCGCCGAAGGCCAGTATCAAATACCAACCCTGAGAAAAACAGTTCCTTTGGTCCCCTTTGCCAGGTGCTGCAAGGGTCAGGGATTGTATGTGGTTCATCTTGCAGCCTGATGCATTTGATTTTATGTTCCTTCCTCGTTAGAGGAAGGAACAAAGAAGTTGCAAGCTGCTGCTTAGAAGAAAGGAAAGGAATTTTGAGGGAAAGATGTTTCTGTCTCTCTTTGAGCAGTAGCTCTTTTGGAGGTTATTGAAGTGTTACTGCCCAGTAGCTTTGGTCCCTGAAGTATGATTTGTCAAGATGCTGGCATGATCCAGCTGGGTGTATTTTGCCAAGTGACATTCTCTGAATTTAGTGTGTTCTGTAGCATTTCCTTGACATCAGTCACCAGCTTGTGGTTCTCATCACTGTAGTAGGAGAAAGGAAACTCATCTGCTTAGATCTGTTGTGAAAGCTGAGCAAAATACCAGAATAACCTGGGTTTCTAGAATATGCTGTAACAGTCAGGTGTGGTTTTAATGAGGCAGAGTGTGTTATTTCTCTAGGAAAATTTTGTTGTGACTCAGGTTGTTTTGTTCTTCGAATGACTGGTTTCTCATCATCCAAAGTACTTGGTATCCACTTATGGGCATCAAGCTTCTGTTGACTTTAGGCTGATGTCACATAAGTCTGACGAAGTTGACTAAGTCTGTAACTTTCTAGAGCAGCCTGTCAGGAAATCCATAATGCTTGATGGGAGAGAGAATGAGAGAACTCACTGAAGACTCATGAAGAAGAACTCCTGCCTTTTGTTAAAGTAGAAAGGAGAGTCGTTTCATCCCCTTGCTACAAGGGCCTGTAGGAGAAGTGTTGTAACTTCCACAGCAAAGTACCACAGAACATTGGCTACAGTGAGCTGGCTTCTGGCTGAGTGTTTATCCTCCTTGCTGTATGACGTCCCTGCAGCTGATCTAACTGTCCTTGCACATGTAAAGTTTCGGATTTTTCTTGGAAAAAGAAATCCAGCCTGTGTTAACCTCTCCACCAAGAAGAACTTTCAGCTTACTGTAGTTTCTGGAGAGCTTTATGCTTCTCATCAAGGTTCTTCTTCATCTAAAGTTTCTTCCTTTATGTATTTAAAATAATGACTGGAAAGAAGAGGATTGTCAAGTCAACATTAAGGGCTCAACTGTCACTGTGAAAACCCCCTGGGTTTTGCTCATGCTGTTTCCAGGCTTCATGGTAAAACTTGAATTGACTGATAAGCTACTAATCCATCTCTCCCTGTTTGTGATCCTGTTCATTTCCTGTACTGCAGAGCAGCTGGGTCCAGACCTTGTGGGTAGGCACATTCTTTTCCTTCTGCCACTCTGGATATTCTGGGTGAGGCAGTAATGATGAGGGAGGATGAAAAGGTCAGCAGAACTGGTTGATGCTTGAATCACTGTGATACATCTTTGGAAGGGAGCTGTTTTAGTTCTTACACTGCAGCTGTTTGCTTTCCCTGTCAGTTTTCCTGCTTAGTTTAGTGAAGATGTGCAGTTCACCTGTGGCCTTTGTGAACGGAAGGTGTCTCTTGGTTTGCTGCAGGTTCAAGGACACGATTGTGAACGCCAAGTACGGAGGGCACACGGAGGCCGTGCGGCGCCTGCTGGGGCAGCTCCCCATCAGTGCCCAGTCCTACAGTGGCAGCCCCTACCTCGACCTGTCCCTTTTCAGCTACGATGACAAGTGGGTGTCAGTCATGGAGCGGCCCAAGACCTGTGGTGATCACCCCATAAGGTAAGGTATGGGCCAGGGAGCTGTATGTGAGGGGAGAGTGCAAGGAGTCGCTGTAAATCACCTCTGCCACATGGCGTCAAGTGTGCAGGATAGAGAGTAGATGGAAGCCTTTCTCTGAGGAAATCCTTTCACCAGGGGATTTACTTCAGCAGTCCCACAAAACTTGGCCTCTCTCCTTTACAGTAATGTGGATGTGTGGGAGGGCTCTTCGTGTTTTTCCTCGTCTCAGCCTTTTCCATATGAATGGTCTTGTTCCTCCTCCTTTTCTTGCGGTGCTGCTGCCGTTGTGTTTGGGTTGCAGAGTGATACAGCTCTGATGTCTGCTTTCCTGTGCTGGAAGGATTCTCTCTGAGCATGTGGGTTTAGTTGGCAAGGATTATCTGGTTTGTCCTGTGAATAAAATAGTATCTGGGCTAGGTGTTACTCAGAAAGCTTGTGGTATTGATTGAGCTCTTTTCAGACTTCCCTTGTTTACTGTTCTCACCCCAGGAGCTCTACTCCTTTTCATACTCCCTTCTCTCTGTGATCTGTAGGAAATTTCTGTCTCTAGTGGGAATTTTAGCCAGATGTCAGGGCCATTCTGTGCCTCTTCTGTCTGAGTCTCCAATGCTGGCAGAGGGAGTAAGTTTGAGCTTGAGAATACGAAGGTTTGCAATGCTTCTTGAAGAAACATCAGGACTGTTTATTTCTTTTTGTTGGCTTGCAGCCGTGACTGCAAGAGGTAGTGGTTAAAAATCCAACATCTCCAGCTTGAAAGGCTCAAAGAGCCTGAGTTATACATGCAGAATAGTCTTTCTGCTCATAGTATTGCAGAAGCAAACCTATGCTCTGAAAACAAAGAGAGCCTTCAGTGCGTGAGTGCTTTGTTTAGTGATTGCCCACATGTTGGGGGCTCAGGCAGCCTAGGGAGCTCATTCTGGGCCGCTTCCCAACTTTATTTTCATCAATGCATTCTCAAAAAGTGGTTTCATATCTCCCCTGGCCCTGACTCAGGTGGCGGGGAACTTCTGATTATTCCTGCGCTCTCAATTCCCAAATTATGTATATTTAATTGATTCTTCTGCCTGTATGATTTGGTTTGATCTCCAGCTTCCATGTTATCTGCAAAGAAAGCCTGCCCTTTTCCCCCTTGTCATGCTTGACGTTGGGAAAACTTGCAGGGTGGCAGTTGTCTGCCAGCGCCAACCTGCGCCCGGCTCCCGCGGACAAAAGGCAGCAGAACCGCAGTCATTTGCTGCGGTGGAGTCTTTGTAGTAAACAAAGCCAAGTGCCACCTTCCCTCCCTCCCCTGAGCAAACCAGCGTTTCAGAGCCAGAGCTTTTAAAGCTCAAAGCTGTGCAGAGTCAATTAGGACTTGAATAGAGCCTCGGAGCAGTGGGGCTCCTGGTTTTTGGAAAGTAAGCAGAAGATGAGGCGCTAACCTTAACCGTTCAGTAGCTGAAATAGTGCTGCCGTGGTTCTCACATGCAAAACAAAGGGATTAATAAAATAATGCCAGCTGCCTGTTGGGGTTAGAGGGCCTGGAAATGAGGGAGCACAGGATTTGTAATATAAGTCCTGTAATTGTCTGGAATGGAAAACCCTTCAGTAGCTAAAGGTGTTTTAATCTGTGTGCAGTTTCCTGGCATGATGTGTGAGCTAGGAAGGCTTCCAGACCTTTTCCACATCAATTCAATATTTCTGTGCCCTGTGTTCTTTTAACCCTTAGTGTTTTTCTGCATCCCAGAAGGTTCAATTCTGCCCACTTAGGAGACCAGTGGTTGTTTGCTGTTAGGTGGGAAGGACTTTAGGTTCCCCATCACCACTACCTTCCAGTCTCTTTTCAGGAGGCTTGAAGAGATATTCAGTGGGTGAAATGATGGCACTTGAAGGAAGAGCCTCTAACACAGCTCTACTTATAGCAGGGGGTCTCTAAAATCCATCTAGATGGCTAATAAGGAGCCATTTAACCAAAGAATTGGTCTGCAGACAAATCTTCCATTTTCCTGCGGTTTGAAAAGGCTGGTCTTGCTGTTTCTGTTGACATACAATTTTATATTGCGGTGCCTAATTTATCCCCAGAATGAGAGACTATGGAAATGGCCTCTGATTGCAGAGCACTTTTAAAAATACCTTTAAAAATACCAAACTGAGCACATCTTTAAGATTACAGGGAGCTTCATCTTGAGTAGTAAATTGTTGTGAATTGGGGGAGAGAGGAACAGATGGGGGACTGTGCTTTATTTAAAGAATGACCCTCTGCATACCCAGCCTTGTGTAGGAAGGAAAGGGCTTTTTGAAAAGCCAAATACCAAGATTGTGACTCTCTTGCTGGGTTCTTGTGTGCAATTTTCAGGCAGGGCTGCTGGCACTTTGATTCAGAGGAAGGGAGAGGAGAGTGGCCCTCCAAGAAGAACATGAGGTTCTCAATAGGCTGTGTTGTTAAAATGTGGAGTATGTCTGCTCCTGAAACAGCATTGCTGGTATCTGTCATCATCCGTTCTTCCAGGCTGAGAGCTGAGTGCATCGTGTTGCTGGCAGGGGGGAGATGTGCTCCGACATTAAAAGCATTCTTGGAGTTAAAATCAGAGGAAAATGCAAAATACCCACATGCACTAAGTGTTGGTGGAAAAGAAAACAGCTGGGAGGCATAATGGCAATTCTGTGCCCAAAGCTGGAAGAGGTCTAATGAAAATGGTCTAACAAACAGGGACAGTTTCAGGGTGAGGACTTGAGTTAGAGCCCAGCTACTTGGTGAAGGTACCACATTCAGAAACCTCCACCACTATATCCCAAAAGCCTTCTCCAAAGTCTCGTGGAATCCTTGCAGAGAGTCCTGTGTTGACAGCAGCAGAGGACAGTGGTGCTACCTGGGCTTATGTCAGTTACACAGAGTGTGCAGGGGAGGTTCAAGAAGCAAAGAGTTTCCCTGGACTCACCTGTCTGTTCAGTGCTGTTTGTCTCATCCCCCTGAAAATGTTCCCTCTGTGCTGGAGCCGTGTTCCAGAGCTCACCTGTTTGGAGATGTAGGTGAGCTTGGCCCACAGGCAGGTGTGCGGGTGACAGCAGAAGGTCATAAGGTTTTCCTTTAACTCTGTCCTTGCTGTGGTTATTGCATCCAATTCATCAGGCATCTCCTGCACAGCCTGTCTCATTAATGCTTTCTTGATGCCGATCTAGAAGGAATTGCAAAGCCTTGCTTGAACTGTACAGTACAACATGGTACCGTTGAGCAGGATTGGATCAATTTCCTTGACTGAACAGGGAGGTAGCAGGCACAAGGACAGCAGTGTAAAGTCTTCCCTGGCAGTACCAGGGGGAGGAAAGGGTGGCCTGACACTCTCAGTGAAGGCCATTGCTAAGGGAAGGGAGATCAGTTCTGTACAGTATATCTGCCTTAGGGATCAAGGGGAGCAGCTTGCATTAAGAGAGGATGGAGAGCCAGCACAGGTGGGGTCTGAACCAAACTGACTCCCTCTTGTGCAGTCAGCTTTGTCCATCAAAGTGACAGGCAGAGCTCTCTCATTGCAAATAATAAAAGCCATGCTTTTCTAGACAGTGGAAAACAACTGCCTGGAGAGGGACTTGCAAAGCCAAGAGCCAGACACCCAGCTAAGGACCTTCTGCCCCTCAGGGAGCACCAGAGCTTGAACAAGGCACTTGTCTCTGTGTGCGAAGAGCCCAGATGGCAAAGTCAATAGTCGGGAACAGCCATAATTGACTTCCTCTTCCTTTCAGATTTTACGCTCGTGATTCTGGCCTGCTGAAGTTTGAGATCCAGGCGGGACTCCTGGGGCGCCCCATCAATCACACGGTGCGGCGCCTGGTCGCCTTCACCTTCCACCCCTTCGAGCCCTTTGCCATCTCGGTGCAGCGCACCAACGCCGAGTACGTGGTGAACTTCCACATGAGGCACAGCTGCACCTAGAGGGACTCGGGCCGCTCTCCTTGGCTCTGCCACGGGGCCACCAAAGCCAGACACTCGCTGCTTCTGGGAAACCAAACCATCACTCGTGGAAAGAAGCCTCACCTGGGAGCTCCTACCAGTGGCGTCTTGCACAGTTCAGCTGTGGAAAGCTGATCCACCCCAGTTATGGGGGTGGATGCTTCTTCTGACCCTGTTTGTACTGCAGAGATCCCCCTGCGTGAAGTGCTGCTGTCCTTCTCTATTCCTGTTGATGAACAAAGCGTAGCTGAGGTTCCTTTCTGGTTTCCCAGAGGCATGGCTGTTTTCTGTCCTGCTGTGGGTCTTAGGATGGCAGAGGTGGAGCTTTGCATCACACTTGCGGAGTGCTCCCTTCTGCACTGGTGCTCTCCTACCTGGTGCTCTCCTACCTTGTTGGACAAATGGCCTGTCACAGAGGGAAGGGATAGGAGCCATGGGGAGGGACTTGGCTGCAGCTACTCTTGTTTGTATCTTCAGAATTGCTAAGGAAATGAGATCCTGCTCTCATCCACACAATCTACTCACGTCATTTTAATATGCAAGAGGTCAGGAAAAAAAAGGTGTGGGAAATCACTACAGTTGAGAGATATGAGGTGTGTTCCTGACTCTTATGCAAGTCACTTAATCTTTGTGCCTTAGTATTGTAAAAGCTCCTAAGTGAGAGGTGGTGTTACACCAGCAGGCCAGGGCAGCTGGTTGTGTCTGTAACGCACGAGGAGGTGGGTGCAGGAGGAAGATGGGTGTCTGGGAAGGGTGTGGGGAGCAACAGCAGCTCCTTGGTCATGTCACAAGAACTTCTCTGTAGCATGGGGGTTAATCCTCATGGCCATCTGCAGCTTCTGCTGCTGAGGCAGATCCAGCTGCTGGCACCCTCCTGTGTGTTGGAGTACCCACGTGGAAAATTAGTAGGATATGCCCAGGAAGAAGGGTGGAGACCTGAATTCATGTTCACTGCTTTGGCTGAGCAGTTTGGAGATGACCTTGTTGACTTAGGTTGCTTACCTCTATCTGATAGACTGTTCTCTGTGAGAACCCAGATGCTGTTTCCAGGCTTCAGAGCACAGCTGGCCAGTGTGTCAGTGTTGGCTGGACCATGGCAGTATTTGTGCTACTGATAAATTAAGCTCCTGGATGTAATTACCTGCCACTATGAGCTGGTGAGGATGCTGGCCTGCCATTCTCTCTTAAAAATGGAGTTTTTGGTTGTAGGCCAGCATTTAGGGGTTTTTACACGAGGGCTGGTTTACGACTACTGCCAGCCAGCACAACCATCCCAGCATCACAATGAGCTCCATCAGAATCTGGAGCTTGTTCTTGTCCCATTCCTTTAGCAGGTACACTGGGGGCAATAGAAAACTGGTGCTAATACACAGGAGACCCTCTCCATTAAAGGACCCTGTGGGTGTCAGGACTGGACCAAAATGAGCTGTGGGTGATATATTGTGGCCACATAATATTGTGGGTGATATCTGTGAAGAGGAGTGTTGGAGTCATGCATTTGTTTTGCTGGTGATGCACCGGAGAAGAAGTGTATGGGTGGGGGTGCCTGCTCATGGTATGAGTGGTGGACCTCAAAATTAAGGGTGTCCTGGGGTCCTTGAATCAGCCTTTGCTCTCTGCCTCACCATACTTCTCTCCTGGCCTTGCTAAACATATTTCTAGGGAAGACATTGCATTTCACTGCTCTTTTCTTGGTGTTTGCACTGTTGGTGTCTCAGGTCTGTCAGGAGTGCTGGCGGGTCAGGAGACTGCTAACAGAGGAGGTGTCAGTGCTTTAGCTGCAGGTTCCTCTCATCTAATAACACTATTTGTCAAGGTTTTAGGGTTTTATCCTGTGATCTGTTCCTCAAACATTCAATTAAAGCTCCAAGTGGAGAATCGTTTGCACACTGTAGATCATGGATTTACCTCCCTCTGCACCACTCTCACAGCTGTTCACACTTCAGTATGAGACTTTTTTTTTTTTTCCTCCCAAAGCTTCCAGCAGCTCCATCTGAGACTGTGTTTACTCCTTGGTGTCACAGCCTCGGGAAGTCAGTGCTTACTAAATTAGCTGTCAGAGCTCCATTGACACTCTTTTTTCAGTGGCAAAAATATAAACTTCAGCATTTCTGTAGAAGGGGCCTTTGCCAAATTCAGGCTGTCCTGTGTGAAGCAGAGAGTGTGGCACGGATTGTTGGACTTGGGGCTGAGAAAGAGATCTGTTCTTAGCTCTACCATTAAATTCTGAGGCTGGGGGCAAATCTCTTCCTGCTCCAGCTGGTGTTTTCTTCTCCGTAAATGAGGCCAAAAACATATTTTCAGCTTTTGTAAAACACTTTGAGATTCATGGATAAAAAGTGCTGGATAAGTGCTAAGTATTTTCTTATTATGTTTGCAGACTAACTGATCATACTGGGTACTAATTGCCTTGGAGTAGCATAGCAGATCCTCTGGTCTTGGCTGCTGCATTTTATATCAACAACAGAGTTAATTTTATTACAGAAATGTATGGAAAGAAAAGTCTCTCATGCTTGAAATTTTGATGCTTTTATTTAAGAAACAAAAAGTGTGTGTGGTGGGGACGGTGGGAGAAAAGGGGAATATTTTCTACCTGGTATTTTTCCTCGGTTAGGGTAAAGATTTGTTAGCAACACAAGAGAAAAACAGAATAAACAGAATTTGCTTTAAGAGGCTGATTTATTGTCTTTGTCTTCCAAAAATCTGAATGGTATAGATGGGAATTCCTTCACTGGAAGAGATGGCAGGGGTGTGCCTTGGACTGTGCAGGCATGTCACATGGGAGCTTGCTGCCTCTTCCTGGCGCATGGGGTACAAAGTCTGCTTAAGAATGTTCCCACCTGAGGCATTTCTGTAGTTCCTGCAGATTTCTCAAAGTCTTGTCTTCATGACCTAATGCTGGGAGAGGAATTCTTGGTTACATTTTTCCCTTTGTATATTATTACTAGCCCAGTTTGTATTCAGGGACTCCTTCAGTTATTCCATTTACAGCATTTATCTAATGTTTTGGTCATTTTCTGCATAATCAAGGGATGAAAGCTTGTTGTGGTTTAACTCCAGCTGGCAACTCAGCCCCACAGAGCCACTTGCTTATTCCCTCACCAATGGGATTGGGGAGGGAAAAGGAAGAGTGAGACTTGTGGGTTGAGATAAATGCTGATTAATGGGTAAAGCGAAAGCCACATGCAAGCAAAGCAAAACAAGGAATTAATTCACACTTCGCATGTCTGAGAGGTGTTTATCCATCTCCAGGAAAGCAGGGCTCCATCCTTTGTAACTGCCCCAGCCAAAACCAGCACAAAGCTGAACACCTCTTGCTTGGCAGAGCAGCCTGTCCACTGCTTTTAGGCTGGGCTGAGGCACTCAGATTTTCCATGAGCTGCTCCCTCTTTGCAGAACAGTCTGGCTGAGAACTCTGCAGCATCCCTGTTTGTGTCAGTTCCTCTAACCGTCTGCAGCTGGAGCATGAAAGTGATTTTCATTTGAACCTTTCCTCCATTTCCCAGATGCTTTCCTGTGCAGACCTTGAGCACATCAGAGAGCTCTTGAGCCCATGGCTTTTCAGATAGGCACTAAGTGACAAGGAGATGCTTGAGCTGGAAACCGTGTTTCACTGGCAGCAAAATCCCATCTTTTGTTACTTCTTGTGCTGCCTTTGCTTTAAGAAAAGAAAAAAAGGAGTGAAAGCAGGACAGTTGCATTATTTTTTATATAAAAAGCATTAGAGTCAAATGTATGGATATGTTTAAGATGTGTCCCTACTAAAGACTCCTATCAATTAACCTGGCTGGCCCTGGTTTAGCTGCCTGTGTGTACTGACAAGACCTTCCTTTTTCTCAGGTGCTGCATCTATTAAGCTCTTCCCTTGGTCATTTTGACCCAGCTAGAGGAATCAGATTTCTAATGCTTTAAGAAATCTCTTTGTTTTTCTTCTTTATGATCTGTCTTGTTGCTTTCCTGCCAGCTTTTCCTGCAAGGATCTCTCAGGGCTGTGGGCAGAGAGATGGCAAAGGGATAGCAATGAGACACATCTGCCTGTTGTCCTTCTGTGAGTCTTTATCAGATAGGTGCACACTGCAGAGCAAATAATGTCCTGTGGACAACGGGACAGGATTTTGTCGGTTTACTTTATCCTTACTATCCAAGTTTCAGAGTCTGAGTCATTGATGTGTCTGAATCTTGTGCTTCTCTGTCTTGTTACATGATAGTAAAAGCTTTTCTGGTCAAATACTCCTCAGGAGGAGGGAATGGTGAAATGGCTTTTTATTTTTTTATTGTTTTCCTTGCTCCAGGGCTGTGGGGGCTGTGGGCTGAGCTGTGCAGTGCAGTTCCAGCCTGGTGCTGGCTCAGGCAGCCCCAGCCCCTGCTAGAGCTGTTTGCTGGTCAAGGTCTGGTTTGAATCTGTTTCTCCGGGGGAAGAGCTGTACTTACTGTGTAAGGAAATGAGTTCTCAGAAAAATACTGATGTGAGGAAAACACTGAATGGCACTTTTTTGTTTGTTTGTTTTTAATGATGTTTTGACATAAAAATACTGCAGTTTTAAACAAGCAATCTGGAAACTGGTAATTCATGAACAACTGTTGTGGTCTTGCATGTGAGGAGAACTGGAAGGAGACACATTGCCCTTGGTTCTGGCCACTCAGGGCTGTGCTGCACCCTCTGGGTAACTTGAGGGTCCTCACTTGATTAATGAGTTGAGGACAGTTACGGAGGAATGTGATGGGATGGCTCATGGATGCCCAGGGCCCTTGGATAACACTACCAAATCCCCAGCATTTGCTGCATTCTGCTTTGTCCAGGTATGAACCGGAGCCTTTGGAGGCGTTTATGTTCTGTGGACAACAAAACTAGTTTGATTTCAGTCTTTTTAAAGCCAGTAACGTGTTATTTCTGCTTTCCATGGCTGTCTTCTTTCCTTCTACCCAGCAGCTTTGCAAAATGCCAAATGTAATCCAGAGCAGGCCTGGCTTTGCCCAGAGGACCCCCTAAGCCCCTGTTTTTGGCAGTGAATTGTTCCCTCTGAAAGCTACTCTTGCACAAGCTCATCCTTCCCTCTGCCAGTGTCCTTCCTCTATCCAGGTGCGTTGCAACAGCATCAAGTAGGGAGGCAGAAGGGTATGAGAGAGAGCTGGTGGCTGAGCACACTGTCACTGTCCCAGTGCCTGAGTGGCAGCAGCTTCTGGTTCCCTTGCATGGGTCAGGTGAGGGTGCCCTGGCAGCGCTGACATCCAGCCCTGGGCTGGAGCCCTGCCAGCCTGGGGTGTGGAGCTGGGATGTGTGGGACCAGTATCTTAAGGGGCTCGCAGGGGTGGGAAGCAGGCAGGTGGCAGGGAAGCCCTGCCAGGGCCATCTGGCTTCTGTTGGACGTGATTTTAGGGCGTTGTTAAGAGCGGCGGGCAGCGCTGCCTCCCTGTGAGCGCCCGCTCGCTGAGCTGGTCATTTGATAGCTCCTCGGTGCTCTTCGGAGGCCTAAAATGGAGCAGCGCTGGATTAGATGTAGCCGGTGCCCTTGGTGAGCTCCGGGGAGATACGATCCTCGCCCTCCCGCCTCCGACCTGCTGGCGCCCAGTGCCGTCGCCACAGCAACGGGGAGAAACAGCCCATCCGCATGGAAACGGCCTTGCCTCGGGAAAGCCGGCCGGCCTGGAAAGGTGAGGGGCACCAGCACCTTCCTCTGTGCCGCCAGCACGGAGCCTTAGTCCGGGCTGCGGGGCTGGACACACCGTGTAATGTGCTGTGGGTTACTGCAGGAACCTGCCTGTGGGGCTCCCTTCCCAAAACACAGGCAGTGCCCCCGGTGCACAGCCAGCACGTGCTCCCTTGTCTCTGGCTGTGATGGATAATTTTCATTGCTGCTGCCCTATTTTTTGGGGGCTGGTTCTCAAGTCAGGGTAAGGTCCAGATTATCTATGCTGATACCTGCAGCAGCGTAGGTAGGTCACTGGTTAGTACTTAATGCTTGTAAAATCCCCCTCTGTAAGGAAGAAGGAGCAACTGGCAGCTAAACAGGGTCTCCTGTAACATAGGACAGACAAATGTTATCTTGTCAGCACGATTGTGCAGCGCAGCCTGTCTGGCTTTGGGTAGCAAAGTCTGAGTTAATCCTCATTCTGCCTCTTACCCCTTAAATCCCCCATTAGCTGCTTCCCCAGAGAGGGCTCAGGTTTAAAGGTGATGTTGGTGCTGATCCACTGGCGCTGATAAGGGCTGGGGAGAGCAACTGCTGTGCAGCTGCTTGTGGTCAAACAGGGTTGTTCCGGTGTTACACTGGACCTTTGGTGACTGTGTCTCTTGGCTGCAGGATCACTTGGAAAGGGATCTCCCCAGCCAGCATCATTTCTTCTTTGGATGGATTTTGGTAAATGGGGTTGGTTTGACAACCATGTCCAGGGACAGATTGTCCCAGAGCCTCTCCCAGTGCTGGAGAAAGCTGCTTTCCAGCCATGGGTCATACTAAGAAGTCCGCAGGTCTGGCCAGTCTAAATTTGCATTTCTTGGTCAGTTAGACCCTGGCAGCTCAGGAAATTGCTATTTCTGTGGATTTGGCAGGAGCAAAACAAAAGGCAGTGCCCAGCTCTTGCCAAGGGGCTGTGTGAGAGCCTGGCTGGCAATTAGGAGAGCAAGTTGTGTGCCTGCAGGCTGGTACATGAAGAGATGAGTCCTATTTCACCTCACCTTGGGACCTGCAGAACGGACAGAGGATGGGAGTCAGGTGGCTAAAATATGTCATTCGCCTGCCTGGGGCCTCAGGTTTTATTTGTTACCCAGAGCCCTGTGTGGGTGGGAAGCCTGGTCTGCTGCTGTGCAGAAGAGCCCCTTGTGCCTAATCCTTTCTCCCTTCTGCTTACATTTTTTCAGAAAATCAAGTGATGAGGTTTCTGCTGGAAGCAGCTCTCCCAAGCAATGGCTGTTAGGGCTCCAGAGCTGCTGAGATGTTTGGGTCCAGGTGCACAGCCTCCACTCTCAGTAGATGTGGGCATAGGAGGAGGGTTATGGACTATGGAGAAATTAGAGGACTCTGCCAAGTGGCACTAGTGCAGGGGAAGCTTGGAGAACTCAGCAGAGGAGGTGTGAGTGGTTTCAAAAAAACAAAATAGCATCCCCTCTACAACTCCCCAAGAGGACCCTGCAGCCATCAGTCTGGGGACTTGGATGCTCTTAGGCTGTTCATTAGTAAAACGTCTGAGCAGCTCCTACTGCCATCGAGTACCCATTAATGCCTCTTCAGGGAGACGAGAGCATTGGGAAAGCACAAAAACAATCCGAGGGTCCTTTATCTCTTTTTGGTCTGAGAGGTCATGGGCTGAGGCTGGAGGGGAAGAGGAGCCAGGTGGGGATGCCAGGCACGAAGGCAGCACCATGATTATCTGCCGAAGTCTGAGTGCAAAAACATAACCTGATTTGAACTATTACTTCTTCAAGACTCCTGGGGGTGCTTTGGGGTTATAAACACCTACTCAGTGACCTGCTTTGTGCACATCTCGAGCCAGGTATTCCCACACCAGAGGCAAAGCCAGCAAAACCTGCACAGATGTCTTTTAACAGCTGCAGCCAGGCTGCCGTGAGCCACCCCTGCTGCTACAGTTTATTAGCACTGCAGGGTCTGTCCCCTTCTCCTTGCCTGCTTGTGTGTACAGTCAGCTGTTAAAGGACACCGATATCACTTAAGGGTTTAATTGAATCTCACAAAGGGATCCAAATCAGCTGCCTGACTCGTCACTGAGATGCTCATGGAAGAAATAGTAAATGACCAATTCAGCAGATAAAGCTGCAGCTCTGGGTGGAAAGTCCTTGTTGCTGGGGATGGGGAAGTAATTCCTCTTTGCAGAATAATGCACTATTAGGGAGATGGCTGAGGGCTATTTTTCCGGGCCACCAGGTGCCATCCCTGTCCAAGGGAAGGGTAACTAAGTTAGACTTAATTCCCCAAGGTAGTGTGGCACTCAGCAAGGGGTGAACAGACCTGAGGCAGCATTTTATCTGTAAGTCAGGAGACTCTTCTGTGTTTTATAGGGATACAATTGAGATAGGTCCACGTGACTGTTTATTTAGAACGGAAGACAAAATTCCAGGAGAGGCCAGGGTTGAACCAGGATGAAGCTTTGCAGCCAGCAGCAATTTCTGAGATTGTTTCACAGAAAAAGTCATCTTTGAGTGTAGGGAATCAAAAGTTGGGAGGGAATGGAGAGAAAAATGTCCAAAAACAATAGGGAAGCCCAGAGGGAGAGGATATGACCCTAATGAGAGTGCTAATGCTGTGGTCGTGCTACTGACAAATAAAGTAATTGCAGCTCAGGAGGAATGTGAGCCAGCAGAAAACAGCTTTCCACCCAGACGCCAAGAAAAGCAATTAGAACTCGTAAACACCAGTGTCTGACTAAAACCAGGTCCTTAATTAATAGTTTCATTTGAAGGGTAAGGAAATCGTTAAGCACTATTGGTGTCTATTAATTCCCTGCAACACAAACCACAGTAGAGTTTTAAGCCTTTTTCCACTGTACAGTGTGTGCAGGCAGGAGCACCCGAGCCCTTGCTTTGTGTAGCTGTGCTCCCTCACCTCACTGACTGCCCCACAGCCCCGGGATGTGCTTCAGGATAAACAGCTCAGACTGTGCACTAGGTTAGGAGATGGTTTTGGGAGTGCTCCATCAGGGCAGGAGAGAAGGTGGATGGAAAACGTGATTTCAGTAAAAAGCTGTACAGCTGAAGTACTGTGCTGGGGAGCTCAGAGGAGCTGGGTGTCTGGAAGATTTGCATCATACTGTAGAGATCCCAGCCACTGAGCCATGGGGAATCGTGTCAGGCTCTTCTGTCCAGTGCAGAGGGTGTTACAGGACTGTCAGTCAAAGGAAGAAGTAGGGGTAGCTACCAGAAATAGGCAGGGAAGAGGGGGACATAAAGCTTCCCATTGTATAAGCAGTGGTGACACACTGGCAGATGTCCTAAAACCTTCACAAACACCCAGAAACCAAGAGTGTTAAGGAGTGGCCTTTACAAAGGACACAGCCTTGATTTTAACTCTAGATAAGAGGACGATTTATTTTTGTTTTCTGACTCTTGATTCACCCACATACTCTTTCCTGAATTCCAGAAGGACCACAGATCTCTTCACAATCTTACTTTTCCTTTGTTCTACCATCTTCATGTGACGTGGACACCTGTGCATTGATGCAATGAACAGGCTGTAGTGGAGAACAGCAGTATTTAGTTTTCTGTGTTAGACAAACCTGCCAGCTCAGCCTGGGGCCCCTCCTTTGTCAGGCTGGTCGCTGTGCTGGGCACAGGCACCAGCTCAGCCTTGCTGTAAGCAGATGACACATCCCTTCCCCAGCCAGCTGCCTGCATACTCACAGAGTTCATCCTGGCAGTTTATGGCTGACCTGCTATCTTCTTCTTAGAAAGCAGAATATTAAGTCCTTAGTGCAGCTGTATTTCTGGAGTGAGGGGGGAACTCTTCCAGTGTGTCAAACATCTATGGAAGAGCCTCTCTTCCTCACTGGCAAATCTGTGACATCTCAAGGAACTCCCCTTTAATACCACCTACTCTCCCTTCAAATTCAGAGCTGGACTAAAGTAGATTTGTCTGAATCTTGTTTTCTCCTGTCAAATGCAACTCAACAGGCTTTTCTAAGCAGAGTGATTTCTTTCAAAACCTGCCGTGTGCCACTCAGCCCCATCAAGGAGGTTCACTGCCTTGTTGCTATGGCACCCTTTCTCTAAAGAGGGAGAAAATAGTTAACTTTGCAATTTAAGAAACTACAGAGGAATGACAGAATGAGAAATAGAAAGGAAGATTCTGCATTTGCAATAGAACTGCTGGCTGCTCTAAAATACACCATGTTTACAGGTAGTACTTACAGAAGTACTTGCCCAGAGCACATTGATAGGGCCAGGGCTTCTCTGGCAGCAAGGATTTCAATGAGATGCCCTTTGCTAGGCACTGTGCCTCTGCCATCCAGCAAATCAATCCTGTAGTCAGTTACTGCTGTTACCTTCCCTGCTTAATGCTCCTGACATATTTTCTTGGCAGAAACTCTCGATGGAGCTGGGACAGCGATAATACATCACAGACCCACAACAAGCTCCTGCTGCTTGTGGATACACAGAGGTACAGTTCAAGATTTAAGTGCTTTGTATCTCCTTGGCAGCATTTCATTATTCCTTGGGCCTACTAACCCCTTGCTTTCCCCAGGACCCTGGAAAATCCAGTTTGTGGTGCATAAGGCAAGACTGCAAGCACCAGACCTGGCAAGATCCCAGCAGCCTTTAGAAAGAGCGGTGCTGTCCTTTGCCAAGAGCAGTGGCAGGTCAGTACAGCTTGGGTGAAACAAAGCACTACAACAGATCTTTGCCAGGAATGGATCCAGGCTGGTGCTTTGTGAACAGCTGCCTCTCACAGGGCACAAGTAGCTCTGTGAGCCAGGGGGAAGGAAAGAGTTGCCCCATGCCTTGTTTCCCAATGTGAGCAGTGAGACAAAGAGGGAAGGAAGATGACCTGACCCCGTGCAGTTGTTTACTACAAATCACTACAGGGAGATCGAGATCTCAGTCTCTACTTCTGCCTGACAAGGGCACTAATGGCATGGAGGGCTAGGCAAGAGCCACATATGGTGGTAAGAGGGAGAGAGCAGTCAAAAGGCAGTAATAAGCCAAAATACTTCTGGGAACACAGCAGGAATGGCTGTCAAAAGACCAACATTTTAATCAACAAACTTTGTAGACAAGAGGCTTCCTATGAAGGAAATAACACGGATTCCTTGCATTCACCAGCAGCTTCTACCTCCTGCATTTTTAAGGCTCAGCATGGTCTCTCCAAGCCTCCCTCAACAAGCACTTCCAGGGAGTGTGGCCTTCCAGCATGTGTCACAGAGGCAACATTCAACTCAGTCCCTGATGAACTGCTGTTGAAAGCTGTGTGTCCCTTGCACTGCCCCTCACACCCTCCTGGCTTTCCGTGGGCGGCAGCCGTTGTGGGGCACCGGGCTGCTGTCGGTGATGGAGATGACCTCCAAACCTCCCATCGTCAGCCCCTTGATGGCAGCCTGCAACCAGACAGCACATGACAGTTACCAACACACAGAACAGCAGAGAAGGGAAAAAGCTCAGGGCAAAATAGTTTTGTCCCCCATCTGAAAATCAACTTGTTTCAATGCTTCTCACTTCGTAATTCTTAAAAATAAGTAACTCGTATCAGAAAAGCCAGTTTAAACTTACCTGCTCTAGTCCTTTCTTGAGTATTCCCATTAATTTTCCTACTTTAGCCATAAGAAGTCCCAAATACAGCGTTTGTTCTACCTCCAAAATGGTATTACTCTAAAATTCTAATGACTCTAAAAATTCATTACTGGGTACTTGGGTGAACAATCCTTTGTATCAGCTTCAGAAAAAAACAAGTCAAGTGAGACCAGCCTGAGTTCAGAAAACATCCATGATAGCTGAGGAAATAAAGTATGGAAAAGAAACTCAACACCTACTTTGCGTCCTGGTCCCAGTCCCTTCACTATGACTCGCACATGCAATACACCCTTCCCACGTGCTTTCTGTGAAAAGAACAACTGGTTAATGTTCTCTTTGACATAAACTCTGGCTCCCCTGCTGTCTTTCATTTTCATAACAGTATTTAAATAAAACAAAAAATTAGGTAGTAATGGATACAGAAGACATACATGGGGATTATTGCAGAGACACTAAGAGCAAAGGATGCTGGGGTATGGCCATGGCAGTTCAAGAGAACTTCTATGCTAGACTATCAGCTCTGCACACAGAGAAAGCTGTCAAATCAAACCATGTCTGACCTAAAGCCAGGGCAGAAAAGGACATATCCACAGATACGTGGCTGAAGTGGCAAGGGACTAACAAGGACTAACTCTAAGCTGTTTTCCCTTCTCTAATGTGGCGACTTCTCCCCTGTGAGCAGTAGATTCTTTCTGAAGGGTAAATGAGAAGAGCAGGCAAGCTTTAGATGTGCTGTGCAGGACTCCACACCTCCAGTGCAAAAATTCTAGGGGCTTGCAAATTGGAAATGAAGAACTGCTGTATAGCACAGCCTTGCTGCCACCACGTGGAGAGAGCTCCTCTGGCTCTCTTTCTCATTGTGTTCTGGCGCAATTAACGTACTAACTACTTCAACAGTGACAGAATAAATCTGTCCAAGCACAGCTACGCAGCTATTACGAGGCTCCAACAAGCACAGATTAATAGTGAAGATGGTCTTATATCCCTCTGAGTCAACCACAATAAGCTGTTGGCCAGCAGTGGCACCAAACTCCTCTGGCATGAAAGGCTGGACTGAGTTCCACCTAATTTAGGATAAGGATTTTCAGTTTAACCTTGCCTCATTCTGCTGTAGTGAGGACTGTGACACAGCCAGCCTCATCTCCTCCACCTGGACACCCCGATGGGTTTTTTTTAGAAAGAGTTACAATAAACCATATGCAGCTAGAAACTACAGGTGCAAGAACATAACTTTCTCTGACTGCTGGCGAGAGCTCAGTTCTGTGGCAGAGAGCAGACACGAAACATTCTGACAACTACAGCTACATCTCAGTACCCTAAGGTGCAAAACTTGAACTGCTGCTGATTCAGGGGCTACATTCCCCAACTGACTGAGAAATGTTCACTTAGGAAAACAGGAGGCTATGCAGACCAGCACTAGGAAAGGACAGGCTCAAAGTTGCAATCACACATTTCCAATCACAACCTGCACAGCTCAGCTCACGCTCAGGGTGTTTCTAGCAGCTCTTTCAAACACACTTTGTCTGTGTACAAATGAAACTTGGGACGTTTCTCCAGCACCACAGAACATCTCTGGAGTGCTGTCCTGTGCCAGGCACGGGGGCAGGCAGTCAGTGCTCCCCTCTGGAGGTGGGAATCACGGCTGGGACTCACCACTGCGGCTGCCATGGCTGCGGTCTGTGCCGCGATGGCAGTGCCCTTCCTGGCGTTCTGGAAGCCCTCTGTGCCGCAGGACGTGCGGGAAAGCGGCTGGTTGTCAAAGCTGACCACCTGGATGTGGGTGCTGCGGAAGGACAGGGGCAAAGGGAAGAAGCAAGCTGAACAAAGCTTTATTCTGCAGTTTCTCACCTTACTGGCACAGCTGACTGCAAGACTTGTGTCTCCCTTTCAAAGTATCCCACTGCAGAGACCGCCCAGCAGTGACCTTCTGGTCACCTTACAGACTCCACCCAGCCCTTTCAGACCCACCTCTCACTGCATTTTTTATCTCTTCTTTTTTAAAAAAAGCACAAAACACTTCTAGAACTTGAAAGAGCTTTAAGCAACATATCACCAGAGAAATCACTGATGAAACGCAACTGTCTCTCATGGAGAATATAATAATTTTTTCAACAGCTGTGCAGAAACAGTGCTAGAGCAGCGGGCTGGAAGCAACCTGCTGTTAAAACTATCAGCATCTATTTATTTGTATCAGAATGTAATCAAAACGTATAAAAACAATCTCATTGCTTTTAAGACACTCCCAGGACAGTTATGCTCCGTGAACACTGAGGTTTAAATCAGTATCATATTCCCAGCCATGAACACCAGTCCCCTGGCTGCTTTTCTCTGAGCCTTTAGATCAAAATGACGACAGGCCAAACCCCGGGTTCTAAGATTTTATTTCACACGAGAGCAGGGATGGAGCAGCTCATTTGCTTACTTGTTGTACGTTGCTTTGATGTGAGCTATCGGGACCTCTTCATAAACTTTGCCATCCCATCTCATGGAGTTCCTCTGCAGGATTAAAGAGCTGAGGAGCAAAACAAAAGTTATCAGGCCTCGCTCTTTAAATATTACAAACTTTCATTTCATATCGGGAAGTAAAGAAAGAAGGGATCAAGCCTCCGAAAAACACAAGCTGCGTTTCTGATTGAGTCAAGCGGCTCCCTCCCCTTCCTCGGCTGAAAACCCACCGAAGGCGATAAAACCTCGCAGCAAGCGGCAGATGGCAGCGCCCTCCCGGCGCGGCCTGGCCTCGGCTCTCACCTCTGCTCGGTCGCGCTCTGCTTCTCCGTCTCCTTGGCAGCCGCCC
>VYXD01002162.1:745478-812551 GCA_013397195.1 Hylia prasina | reverse complement strand
GAGCCCGCGGCACAGGGCGGCGGCGGCGCGGCCCCTGAGGGAGACAACCGCCGGGGAGCGCCGGGGGCGTGGGGGAATCGGGTCTAGCGATAGAGGGAAGCCCACCCCGCAGCGCAGGGGGCCCTCCCCGCTGTCCCCTCGCTGTCCCCCGCCGCCCACAGCCCGTCCCGCCCTCCCCGCTCANGTGTGTGTGTGTGTGTGTCTGCCTGGGGGTGTTGATGGCGAAATGGCGCCCTCAGGCATGAGGGGACAGGAACGTCAGGGGCTGGTGGCCTTGCACACACCGTCTGTGATGCTGGTCCCCGAATGCTCTGCGATTTGCACCACTTCTCGTGGGTGTTGGTGGTGTTCCCATGGTCTTTCTCCGTGTGTTGGTGTCCCTGTCACACGCTCCTGCTGCAAGCAGGGAAGCCCTGCTCAGCCTCAGGAAATTCCCATTGCCTTACGTTTGCTGAGTTGGAAATAATTTAATTTTGCTTGCTAATACCTACAGTGCTTGTGGCTTAAGAATTCTTTATGTTGCTCTTCTAGATAGAGCTGGAGAAGAGCCACTATTCAGATCATGAAATCCGTAAGCTGGAGGAGGAGGAGCGGCTCAAGAGGAAGAAGGAAACCTTGTATGATGAGGATGAAGCACGTGGCAAGACGGTCATCATGGCTCAAGACCTGGAGGAAAAGTGGGAACAGAAGTTTCTGCAGTTCAAAGCTGCCCCACGGATAACAGGTACAGCCTGGAGTTGGTGGTGGATGAGAACACCTGGATTGTTTGCCAGAGTGCAATTCAGTAGAAAGAAGGCATTTTTGGGTCTCTTTTCTCTTTGTTTTAAAGAGAGTCTTGACTCCGTGGCAGCACATGTGCAGTTAACTGTCTGACTGGGAAATCAGTGTTCCCATGCTGCAAAAATGTATGTGTTCACCAGGGCAAAATGATGAAAACAGATGTGGTTGCCAGACAAGAGCAATGTTTGGTCATTTACTTCCCAAGCTCTGCTTAGTGCTCTTTGTTGGTTTTTGTGAAGGTGGAGATCCAGGTTGCTTTTTATCGAGTTCTTCTGGAAAGGAAAACAGCAGCTGAATCCTGCAATGACTTCCAGGGTGACTGAGAGCATTCCTGTCTAGATTTTTGTCTTGTTCCATGTATCCACATCTGTGTATTGTTGCTGGGTGTGAGGCACAGAGCGTTGATAATCAAGGGGATCAGAGCATGCTGCCAGGAGATTTTGTTTCCAGTACGTGTTGGTTTTTGGCAGATGCTGATAAAAGAAACGATCGAACGTCGTTGAACAGGAAGCTGGACAGCAACCTGATGCTTCTGGTGAAACAGAAAATTGGCAACCAGGAGCTGTGGCTCCTGCCTCAAGTGGAGTGGCAGCCTGGAGAGATGCTACGGAGCACAGCTGAGCGAGCCATGGCTACGTTTTTGGGTGTGTAGCTAACCTCCCTCTGTTTGTCCCCGTGGTTTTCTTCCAGTGCCCTGTCTGAGGGATATTTGCCATCTGCTGTAGTGAAATCTTCCATCTGCTGGGAAAAGGCATGTTATGGCAGAGGGCTGGCACACTGAGCTGGGATCTCTGGCTGCCAGCAGCAGCAGTGCCATATCTGGCCATCATGGTCTGATTTTGGGGTGTCACCAGACATGCCTTAATGTTTGGGGCTGCTTTGGGCTTCTCTTTCCCTCTTGTTGCCCTGTAGTAGCTTTTGTGGCAGATGGGTGATGATGGCAAACATGTGTCCTTGCTTTTCGCTCAAGATTGGCAAAGCTGGATACCCTCTCCTTCCCTTCCTCCCTCTCCCACTCTGAGAGGACTCTCTGGTCTCCAAATGAGCTTTTTTTTCCCATGAGAAAAAACCACAGTTTTTTTGCAGTTGTATTTCTGCCAAAGAGGGAATAGTCAGTCTGAATCACATACGAGGAATGGCTTATGCTGTGTTTTTGTTGTGCTGGGAGCAGTTATTGTTGCTCTGTGTTCTTATGTTTTACTGTCTTTCTCTTGCATTGCTGGCTTCTTGCAGGAGATCACATTCAAGCCAAAGTCCTGGGGAATGCACCATATGGGATTTACAAGTATAAATTCCCCAGGGCCATCAGAACTGAGGATAATGTGGGAGCCAAAGTCTTCTTCTTCAAAGCCTTTCTCCAAAGCAGTGATTTGTCCCAGGCAGAGCTGAAGGCAGATTACCTGTGGGTCACAAAGAAGGAGCTGGGAGATTACCTGAAGCCGGAATACCTGAAAAAAGTCAATCGATTCCTCCTGGACTTGTAAGCAATGGCCTGTGCTCCAGCAGATGGGGAAGATGTGGGATGTAGCTCCAGGGAGGAGCACAGCTGCTGCTTTGCATGGTCTGTGTGTATGAGATGTTCACTTGGGCTCTGGAGGATAATTTGCCTTTGCCTTATTTCCCAGTTGTCTTCACTGGCCCTGTACTGAATAAATATTAAAATCTATACTCGGAAGCGAAGCTTTCCTGAGGGAGTTCTTTGCTCTTGTTGAATTCTTCTCCTCCACCTCTTCTGGAAATGCATGTTGTGATCCTTACCTCTCCCGAGAGTGTGGTTCCCTGGGGCTGTGGTACCCAGAAGGTTTACATTCCTCTGCAGACTCCTGTCACAGACTCAGCCTCAAAGGGTTTCTCCTCACTATAACTAATGCTTATCACTGGCACCTGCTCTCTGAAAAGAGCAGCACTGGAGGGTTATCTGTGTGTCCAGGTGGGAACAGACCCCACTGAACACCAGCCAGGACAAGGTGGGTTTCTGGGGAGATGTAAGCAGGGATATTCACAGCTTATTAACTTTTAGTGTTA
The DNA here is from genome assembly GCA_013397195.1 of Hylia prasina. Lineage (NCBI taxonomy): Eukaryota > Metazoa > Chordata > Aves > Passeriformes > Sylviidae > Hylia > Hylia prasina. Next base: position 809,746 of record VYXD01002162.1, on the reverse strand, counting down.
GCTGCCTCTGGCCTGGAGTCTGATGAACAGTGGCCATGGAGGACACGGATCCATGAGGAATAGGCAGCTGCCTTCCCACTCACATTGCCTCCTTGTGAGCCTCAGGTTACAGCAACAGACACTGAAGGAGGATAACAGCAACAGCAGCTGCTCTCTGTCTGGGCTGGGAGGCTTGTTTTTCCTGGGAGGAGAAGGTGCTTCAGCACTGCTGCCTTGTGGGAGCAGCCTCAAAAGTGTCTCTAGGGGGTTCTTGGCTCCCATTCCCACTGCATCAGGCCAGCACTGCTAACCAGCACAGCTGGGTCTGCCTCAGGTAGCCTGACCCTATTACCCCAATTTCTTTATTAGAAGATCTGTCCTAGGCTTACATGGTGCTGTGTTAGCCCTCTGGGGCTGGTTCTGTTGTTGGAGGTTTTTTGTGGTTGTAAATGTTGCTGTTCAGTAGTCAAGAGTGCTGCTGGACCTCTCAGGGAATGAGCTTCCTCCAGCAGCAGGGAGAGAGGGAGGAAATAACTGTCGTTAATCATCCGGAGAGGGTTCGGCCTCCAGAGGTGCAACTGGAGATTGCTGTATGTATTTTATCAATCCTTTGGGAGCTGTTGAGCTCCAGGCCTCAAATTAAAGTTATCCTTAATCACTCTGCAAGCCATTGGGGTGGAGGGTAGCACGGCAACTTTCTATTTTCTAATGCTGGACAGTTTGGCAGCTGCAGGCTTGCCGTAAATTACCAACAAAACTTGGTTGCTGGATGCATCCTCACAGGCCTGGCAAGGAGGCTGAGTCTGCAGCAGAGAGCAGTGGCAAAGAGGAAATAAATGTGGAGCAGAACATGTGCCTGAAAGACTGCAGGTTTTTGGTTGCTCTCTGAGGTCAGCACTGCTGAAGGGAGCCCTGTTGCCTTCTCTAGGACCAGAAGCTCCTGCAGCAGAGGGAAGTGAGTCCTTCCCCTCGGGCTGTGCCCCTCCTTTGGGCAGGCATGGGTGCCACTCTTGTTTCAGGCTGTCACTGGCTCTAGAAGATGCAGCAGAGCCCCTGTGGCCATAGGCTTAAAGCCTATGGTTAAAGAATGCCCTTCTTGGTTAAAGAATTCCCTGTTTCCCACACCAAGGCAGTTTTTGTGTTGCTGGGACAAAACTTCCATAGCATAGAAAATGCTGTTTAATCTGTGCTTGCTCCCAAAAGATAGAGCACAAGTGAAAGAAAAGGCTGTACTGAAACCTTGCTGACCTTCAGATCCAGGCAGTTCCTATTTCTGGATTACTCAAGCTGCAAGTCTTTGGGCATTGTCTATGCTGAGAGATGTGTAGCTCCTTCAGCAGTGAAAAGGTCAGAATCAACAGCATCTTTCATTTTTTAATATTTTTTCCTTGTCCTCAGACCTTCTTACGCACCTCCTGTGTGGTCTCTTTTCTTCCCCAGCCTTGGGGAGAGGGAAGGCAGGATCCTAGAGAATGGTTTGAGTCTTCTCATTTCCTCTACTCCCAAACTGAAAGGACAACACAAAGCCTGAGAACCTTTTCTGAGAGAGCAGAAGAAACCTGTGGAGTGGTGGCTGTGCGAGAGCTGCTGCAGCCAGGTGTGCCTCCTGCAGTCCAGCACAAAGAGCAGGGGGAGCATTTTACTTTTATTGAACATGAAACACAGAACTCCCCTTGCAAATGTGATGGAGAACCACCAGAGTGTTTGTCTGGGTGTTGAGGGAGGCTGGAGCTTGTTTGCACCCACACCCTGGAGGGTTTTTCTCGCTTTGACAAAAGCCCCCTCACATGAGATCTCTGCCAGAACCTGAGGCTGCAGCAAGTGCCTGGAAAAGAAACTAAGTTTGTTGTGGCTCTTCAGTGCATGGCACTGTGAGATCAGTTGAAGAGCTCTCCTGTGAAGTGTGCACTGGAGAGAGGAGTTTTGGAAAGGACCCGTAACTCCTCACTTTGAGAGCAGCAATGCGAGGCTTATCTAAGCAGTGCAAGGTAAGATCTGTGCTGCTGTTACCCACTCCTGACTGTGCACGCCGGAGAGGAGGCTCCTGATTGCTCAGGCTGCAGAGGCTTTCTGCTCCTCAAAGCCACTTTTGGCATAGGATGCTTCCATTCTTGAGAGTCACACACAAAACCTCATCCTTTCCCTGTCCAAGGGGGAAGGAAGCATCTCAAGATGTCCTGACCCTGGTGTGATGCAGTCCAGCAGCTGTTGCTGAACGTCTCCAGTAGCAGACACAAATGGAAGGAGCAGTTGCATTCTAAAGCAGTGGCATCTAAGCCATTGCTTTAGCCACCATGTTGGAAGAGAGAGCTGAAGGTTTTCTTTTTGGCAAGTTGATATTAGCACTCCCCTCCAGTGGAGGAGAAAGAACAAGTCCTAATAAAAACACTTGGCAGCTTCACAGATGAAATTTTCCTTTAGTTTTACAAATAGTTCCCTAGCTGATATCCCTCCTTCTCTTTGTAAGTTTTGGAGGTTGATGCTCTCTAAGCAGAGCCCTGCTTATATGTCTTGTGATACAGTGTGAACTGTTCAGAACCTCACACTTCCTCACATAATGGGAAGCTGCTGTCTGTTGCTTCTCCTGGCCAGCCCCAAACAATGAAAGGCTTCAAAATTGGGAAGATAAATATGTGCAGAGCTAGGAGAGACCTTTGGAGCCACAGGCTACACCTCTTCCTGCTCTCTGAAAACCTGTAGGAGGAGAGATGCTATTCTCCCAAACACAACCATGAACAGGGAGAGCTGCTGGGGTGCAGATGGCATCCTGAGGCATCCCTGACTGCTGGGGCAAGGGGTGAACTGGCTTAGGGAGGATGGGAATTGTGCTATCCCAGCTGGTGCAGCCTTTGGCTCACTCCCTGTCCTGGAGGATGAAGCATTTCCAGCAGCATCAGTTCCTTTGCCTTTATGTTCAAGCTCCCATTTTTTGTGTTGGAAGGGATCTGTCTCCTTGGAAGGAATTTTTCTGCAGGTGCTGCCCTTTCCTGCTGTGCTCTGCTGCTTGCAGGGGATGCAGCATGGGCTGCTCTGCTCATGGCAGCCCAGGGACCCAGCACAAAGTTGTGTGGGAAATCTGCTTGAGATCACCAGTGACACAAGTGGATTAGATCCCCTCTTTTTTGTTTTGTTTGTTTGTTTGTTTTTGTTTTGAGGACACCTTTTTCCTCCCTTTTCTTGTGAAACCCCTGTGGGCTGGTACAACCAGCATATTGGAAAGACACAGAGTGAGGCAGTCAGGAGGCAAGACTTGAGTGAATCTCTGCATAAGTAAGAATGGATATAAAAGAATGGGTGCTGCTGGGAAACTTGCAATCAGGGTCAAATTTCCCCAGAAGCTTTGTTGATACTACCCAATCCTTGACATCAATCCCTCAAAAAGGAAAGCCAGGAATTTTTGAGGTGAGTGTGAAATGCTGGCAGCAGGAACCCCCTTCAGGTAGTTCCAGCTACAGCTTTGCTGTCAAGGCTACTTTCCCCTAACAGGTCTTGTGGGGTATAAAATCCTTTGTCAGGACTTCATAGGCAGTGCTTGAAGACCCAGAGGCATTTTTCAGTTGAATTATGAAGAGTCTTTCAGCAATATTAAAATGAAGCTTCAAAACAGAGGCACAGCAACGAAGCCTTTATGGAGAGATTGCAAGGCTTTAGGACTCACCATCACAGCCCACTCCAGGAGCAGGACTGTGTGCTGCCAGCACCTGGCTCTTTACCTGGCTGCTGAACATCCAGTTTCATAATTAACTGATGCAAAAGTTGAGGAAAAGATCTTTCAGTTAACAGTTTGAAGTTTAAGCTGCAATCTGTTTGATCTTAAGGTGAGAACTGATGTTGAAGGCAGATCATCTTCTGAGGGGCTGCTCTTCCTTTCAGCCATCTGGGCAGAGGGAGACTGGGGGCATCATGACATGAGGCATGGGCCAGCACTGCTGCTGCCTGCCTGCTTTCTGCTCTCTCTCATCTATCAAAGTAATTATACCCATTACATTTCTCCTTTCAGGTTTTTCCCTCCCAAATGTTATTCCTCAGCATTAAACTTGTGGGGTGAGTGAATTATTGGGGGAAAAAACCTCCTAGATATAATCCAGGTTTAATGGGCAAATGGAAAAAACACACTGGGTTTGGAGGGTGGCTCAGCCAGCATCCTGCTTCTGCAGGCAAATAGAAATTTATCTTGATGTGTGTATATATCTAGCTTCGTGATCTGTGAGCTCTTAATAATTGGTTTGGTGACCTGCCGGCAGTGTTCTCTCTCTGTGGAGCTTTCCCCAGTCCCCAGTTAATATAACGGGTCACAAATCCCATTTGCTTTTGAATTCTGAGTAATCCTTTTGTTAATGTCGCCTATTGCTTTTCTGGACTCACTGGAGGAAATCGGAGCCATGTGCTAATCAGCAAATCTGGTTCTACGTGTCCGGGAGCCGCTGCCCTGCCCCGCCTGCCCTTTCCAAACGCGCGGCGCTGCCCATTTGTGGCAGACACAAAGCTCCCCTCTGCAGGACAGCAGCTGCTTCTCAAGCTGTGCTGCTACCGAGTGGCACAGGCTGCGAGTGTTGGATGAGCTTGGGGAAAGTGGGATCTGATGGGGAGCAGGCAGCCAAGCCATGAGGGGTTTGGGGAGGAGGGAAATTGGGAGTTCAGGGTGTCTGATCCCACCAGTGCCCTGTGTGGAGGGGCAGTGAGTCCCTCATTTCAGGGGCTGGGACAGGTGACTGCTGGAGGTGGCATCCATGGGGACCCACTTTTCAGCCTCTGCTCCACCAGCACTGACAGCTCAACATCCACTCTCGTCCCTCCTTAGGGAGTGTGGTGCAGCAGGCAGTGCCTTCCACTGGAATGCTGGAGGCTCCTGGGCTAGCAGGGGCAGGAGGCAGTGAGCAAGATGGGCATTAACTGTCCCAGATATTTCTGCATTTCATATCCCTTAATTTTCTCTGCCTGCAAATAGGATTATGGTGAGCTGTGCCTGTTTTGCCTGTTCTCTCCTGCCCTTGTGGGTAGGTAGTTATCTGAGCCCTTTCAGAGGAACAATAACTTCCAGACACCCCCTAAGGTGATACCAGGTACCTCCCTGCTGAAGGAAGGAAGGGACAGCATCAGCTCCCAAGACTGCCTGAAGACAAAATAAAAATCACCAGCTACAAAGGGTTGGTAGGGACTGTGCTCCTGCTGCAGTGGTTGCCCATGGACTGAACTGAGTGGGAAACTTCAGAGGTGTGTCCAAGCACCAAAACCACAAAGTTGGTTTTTCTTAATTACTTTTGTTTGTTTCCTGATTTTCTCTGAGTTTTCAGTCTCCTGCACAGCTGATAAACCTCACCCGTCACCCCTTTCCCTCATGCTTCCATTTGTTTCCCTATTTTTAGCCTGTCTGTGGCACTCTTCACACAATGCCTGTGTGCACTGCTTTGATCAGAGCTGCTGACGATGATGACATGACCTTGAAGGCAGCAGCTTGCAGCAAGTCAAGCTGTGTTGTATTTAGTTATCTTCTTGTAGCTGGGCATCGTGTCACAATGCAGGCAGGCACAGAGCATCGCCTCTCCTCAGTCCCATGCTGTTTTCCCTGATAGGTCCCACCAGGATTTGGGCTATTTGACTCCAAACCCATTCCCTGGCTCTGGCCCAGAGTGAGGAGCATGGCAGGGAATTATCAGTGCTGGGAGCTTGATGCTCAAATGTCTCTGGCTCTAATCTAAGATCCAAATTCCCCCGAGGATGGAGATGGATGCTGCTTGCTGCCTGTGAAACAGCTCAGTGTTAGGCACTAGATGGCAGGCAGTGACTGGTAAATCCTTTCAGTGGAATTTTATTTCCCTTTCCCCTTAAAATAACCTCCTGCTCGAGCTCTCGCATGCTGCAGCGTGGGAACCTGGAGCATGGAATAAGGATCAACAATTTCTAACTGCAGCGTTCAAGCTTGTACCTCACATGTTGAAGGATCCCAGTGATTGGCAGATGGTTGTCTTTGCTCCACTGAGGCTTGACAAGTAGCAGGAGAGTCCAAGGAGCTTCTAGTGCAGGGAAAAGAGGCAGGGAGCAGGCAGGCAGCATCTGAGGATAGAGGGTGGATGGAGGGAGGTGCTGAGGTCTGCCCGGGGCACTCAGCAGCGCGTAGGGATGGATAGGGGTACATCCATATGGAATAGGGATAGAGGCCAGAAATGATTGTGTTTGACGCAAACAAGGAGAAATCAAGAAACCCCTGAGGATGAATTTCCAGTAAGCCTAGTTGTCCAGCAGTTGCTTTGGAGAGGGCAGTGCTGAGGTTTCAGCCACATCCTGTCCCTTACCTTGTGAGGGGGACAGTGGTCACCAGACTCTGGCTGTGGGACTTGGTCACTAGGGAGGGCCTGATCCTCTCTCCAGATTGGCACAGCATGTCTTTGATTTACTTGGGTTGGGCTTTGGGGTTTATCCCCAAAAGTACACATAAAGGTGGACTCACCTAGAAGAATACATGTATACCCTCCTCTACCCCAGTGATACAGCAGCGTGTGCTCCCATGCAGTGTTAGGAGGTGGGAGTGGCAAAATTCCTCCTTAATTGGCCAGAGGTGTCCCTGGACCCTGCTGTGTGCTGCTCCCACCTCTATGAAGCTCAGGACAAGACAGCACCCATGCTGCTGGGTGTCTGGCTGTCCTGTTCCCAGGCACCAGCACACAGCCACAGCGCCTGTGCCACACTCTGGGTGTTGTAGGTCCTCTGTAAGCACCTTCCAACAAAAAGGGGATTATCTTTAGCTTGTTAGAGTCCTTGCAGGGAGGGAGAATAAGGCTCTTTGCTCTGAGACGTTCTCTTCCCCGGGATTACAAGATAATGCATATGAAACGACATTAGCTCAGCCAGGTTTATGGATTATTTGAAAATCAAATTCTTTTAATCTCATCCACCATCTGGCACCAGCGTAACAGCCAGCAGCCAGCTCGCTGCCGCTTCCACCCTGACTGTGTCAGAGTGACTGAAGTATCACAGCCAGTGAGGGGACACCAGCATCCCTGGCTGTCACCGTGCATCCTGGCACCAGCACCCAGGCCTGCCTTGTCCTGATTTCTTCCCAAGGCAGCACGGAGGTAACGTGTCTCTGAGGGACTGGAGGCCGTCCTTGGCACGCACCGGGAATGAACAGATGGACGAGGAACATTTCACTGCTTGTGCCTGTGTGACCATGAGACTCAAAGCCAGAGGGGTTCCCTGGCCTTGGATAAAGGTTAAGATCAGAGCAGGAGAAATGCCAGTCTCACGGATGTGATTTGCAGCGATCTCCTGGCTGAGCAGGGAGGGATGAGGGTGCAGGATGCCGATGCACTTTTTTCCAGGGAGGTTGTGTTTTCCCATTAATATTATTAACTGGGAGCTGCCGGGGTGCATCTGTGCTCAGTGGTGGGGCTGGAGGCTCCATGGGAGAGCCAGCAAGCACTTGTGCTGTTTGCCAGGGTCCATACCAGCAGGAATGCTGTCCCCGAGGGGCAGGGCAGGGGGGGACAGCCCATCAGAGGTGCAGCATGGAGCGCTTGTGAGGCATCACCATGGACAGCACCACAGAGCCCAACCTGGCTCCCTCTCTCACAGGTCAAGGCACAGATGGGTCTGGAGGGCGGTGAGGGATCCCTATGGGAAGCTGGAGCTACCAGGAGTGGGGATATGTGAGTGAGTGAGGGGTGTGTGCTGGGCACTGCTGTCCCCACTCCAACCCAAATCTTTCAGATTTCTTTTTCAGATGCCAAGCCAGCTGGGCTGCAGAGCTGCTTGGTTCTCCTGTTTTTGGTTTCTGTGCTGAGCCTCAATACAACCATCCATCTTCTCCTGTCTCCTCCACAACACTTCTGCACCTACTACCAAGGAGCACTCTAATCTCAGTACCCATTTAACATGAATAAAAAGCCTTCTGGGACAATAGGTCACGGTTATACAATTTAGCTCAAGTAGAGAAAAGGCCTTTATGGCTGTGAATACATGAATACTTAAAATATATATATAACATCGGTTAACATCAGGACTTATAAGCATAATATATATATATAGCACTGGGCTAACAGTCTGTGCCTTGACTCCCTCCACAGAAGGCTGTGGCTGTTCTGCCTGTCACCTCTGGCCCAGTGGCTCTTCATGGCTGGAGTCACAATGTTCCCTGCTGCCCATTTTTTGCACCCATTTTGGTGTGGAGAGCAGTTGTTACAGCCAGAAGGGAACCAGGGAGGGAGTTCTGTGACTGCTGCTCGGTGGGGATCAGGATGGGAAAGGTGAGAATACAGCCCCTCTGTCCACAGGTAAAAACACACACAGAACCAGGTTGGTACTGCTGTGCCATGCACAAAATTGCTCCCATGATTTGTGTGCCCTGAAGGCACTTGTAATTACTAATTATACAATCTCAGCATTGTCTGTGTCATTACAATTACTTGGTTTTTCAATACATTGTAGCTTTAATTAAATAAATCCTCATATTCTTCTTTTTTCTCCTCCTTTGTAACACAAAATCTTTTTTTTTAATAGTGCCAAAGAATAAATTAATTGTGTAATTAGTGACTATTGCTTTGTCACTCATGGAAGGGTTATTTCCAGGTTGTTTGTATGAAGGGGCTGGAGAATGGTTGTGAAATGTTGTTTGATACCATGACTCTCGGGAAGTGGCTGTCTGTGGCTGGGGATGCTGGTGGAGGTGGGCATTTGCCAGTGCTAGGAGTCATATGGCAAGAAGGGGATGCTAGGGCTGGATGGAGGAAGCTGTCAAGCACTGCTGGTTATCCCCTCGCTTATCTGCATCTCTGTGAATAAATTTATTTCATTTTGATGCAGAAATGCCCTCTAGAAGGCATCCTCAGACCCTCCAGAAAGGAGGTGAATGGCAGTGAAGCTCTGGCTGTTTCCATGTGCTCCCCCTGGTAAAGGTGAAGGAAAAACCCCAGGGGTCTGGGAGCTGCTGGGGATGGGATGTCACCCCCTGCCCCACCACGTGCAGGGGACACTGCAGGTTCCAGGCAGGAAAAGGGGAATTTAACATGCAGCTAGTGATAGGGTCTTAATAGATCTGCACTTATTATTTGGAAAAGAAAATCAGGATTACAGGCTTATGAAGGATTTGCAAGCATGAATGCGTATTTCTGCATATACTGCTCCTTTTGTAAACCCATTGTGCCATTAGGCTGATATAGAGTTATACCATTACCAGCATGACATCAGTGTATCAGATAGTCTTGATTAGAAGATCCAGCAGCTGTACAAAGGAAAACAGGGCACTCCTACCAGCCTGCTGATCCTCTCCTGTTTGTACCTCGTGGTTTGCCTCAAAACCACGTTGATTTTCAGACAGCATCAACACCACCAGTAGGACACACACCCTGTGAACACTGGCCCAGCTCCTAACCCTGTCAGAGTGACCACATTGAGGCTTTTAGTGCTTCAGCTGCTCTGTCCTGTGGGTTTTAAAGTAGCAGCAGGAAAGTGGATGCATGAGGATCCTCAAGTGTCTGCATTCAGTAAGGGTGGAGGGAGATCTTGGATTGCTCAGAAGAGGCTGGATCACTCATGGATGTATGTGCAGGGGTCTTTCAGCATGGCTGAAACTGCATGTCTGGTTTTAGCTGAAATACGAAAAGATCCTCATAAAGGTGGTGTGTCTGCTGGCTTCAGGTACTGCATGGCCTCAAGGACAGTAGCTGCCAGGTCTTAGCTCTGTGAGCCCCAGAGGTGTAAAGAATTTTATTCATATGTGGAAAGCTTCAGGAGCCTGCCTGTATTTCATAGCCTGCAGGTCTTGACCCCATATGACTGTCAATGTGTGGGTAACCTTAGCAAACCTGAGCCCTTGGCTGTAAGCTTCCCTAGAGGTGGTCTTTGTAAATAGAGTTGTGCTGAGCAGGAAACTTGGATGGAGGAGCAGGGAATTGAGAGGTTATGAGATTTCAGAGCCTCTATGTGTTTGAGTACAAGTTTTGATTTTTACTGAATATTTTCCCCTTTAGTTTGAACCATTGTTTTTTTTCCAGGGAAACATAATAAGACCCCATGTGTTTCTAACTAAATGGCAGCCTGTGCTTAGTAAACAACCCAGGGTCCAGTTTGGATGGGATCCCTGCGTTGATGTTTCTGGAAATCAAATAAAAATTGAACTAAGGCAGCTTGTTCCTGGAGCTGCCCAGAGTTGTTTGTTTATTGGACCAAAGTGAGTGAAGAGCCCCTGGAGCATCCAGGTCTACAGGAAGCTCTGTGGGACAGCAGGATCTCCCTGTTCTGCTCTGATGTGGTCCTTTCCCTGCTGTCAGTCAGCTGTCACAGCATCCCAGGAATGATCCTAGTTCTGGGAACAGCCAGCTCCATCCATGGGCTCCCCTTAGCACTCCTGCCTCTCCTTTTGAGGGTGATTTCAGCAAGAAAATTTGACTTTTTCTACCTCTGTTGTCCACAAAATGCATCCACCTAGGGGCATCCCACCTCAGTGCTGGGATGGAGAGCATCCCTTCAGAGTGAGTAACCTGCTGCTGCCAGATGTGCTGGTCCTTTGGGCAGCCACTTCCATTTTGCTTCCTCTTCTTGCTGCAGGTTCCCTCCCCTCTCATTCACTGATCACCTGCAACACCACTTTGCTGACACTTTTGGGCTTGAAGGGGGACCAGTTTCCTATTTGTCCTGTCAGGGTCCTGGTGCCTTTCGAGCTCAGATCACTTTTGAGTGTGAGATTCCAAAATATTTTGAAATACTTGAAAAACAGTGTGCATTTTTTTCTCTCCATTGGAGTGTATGTCTGTAGGGGTTTTGTTATTTTTTCCTTGAACTTGTTTAAAGTTTCTTTTGGCCATAATTTCTTCTTGTGATGTAAGTGTTCTGACAAACTTGACCCTATGCTGCAAAGCAGTTCTGCATGAATGATCCAAGTAGGTCAAGCAATCTTCCTCTCTGCTTCTTTCCCCTGAAGTAAAAAGTGACCCTACAACCGCAAACCCAGTGTGTAGAACACCAGTGCACACCAGAGACCCTACAATAACAAACCAGTGTGCACACAGCCTGCTGTTGATGTGTGCTGATATGGTTTCAGAGGCCCTGCTGCTCCTGCTGGTGTGTCCTTTCTGAGGGCATCAGCGTCAGCAGCCCTGTTAGCTGTGAAATGAGGAGGGTGACTCACAAACTGCACTGACACAAGCAGTGTCAGTACCTCGATGGCCATCAGGTTTCTAACCTGCGTCAGCAAAATCAGGGGGGAAGAAAAGAAACGAGGATGACAACTGAACGTGAATCTGAGGGGCAGGGAGCAAGTGGATGGAAAGTGCATCTCCCTCTGAGCCTGTGTCCCCACACCTTACCAGGCACAAGCTGCAGGGAGAGCCAGCTCCGCAGGCTGTGAGTATGGACTGCTGCTGTTATTGATAGATGCTGGAAACATCGACTCTGGACATGTTCTCCAACAGGTTCCAACTTTCTTACTGTGCAGAGAGCCCTGGAGCATCCTCCTCACCTCACTCTGCAGAGGCTTTTGAGGGGCTGATTCCTGTGGGTTGGCATCTCTCCTCCTGGTTTTGCCATGAATATTTTGTTTGCTGGTGCAACAAACCCTCCTTAGGTCAAAACTGCAAAGGGAAGCAGATGAGAAATGTTTAACAGTCCTGAAGCTGTGCAAGCAGCTGAGAAGGCTGGTCAGAGAGAAATTAAGATGCTGTGAACCTCGTTGCAATGATTAATGGCTCTTTTTATATGAAGATGTTCAGAAACTGACATTTACTGAAGAAATGAGAGTGAGGTCTTTACAATAAACTAGGAAGGGTTGTTTCTTTATTTTTAATAAAAAGAGGTGTTTCAGCCAATACAAGCAATTAAGCATTCCTAGGTGTTTCTCCCTGTTTGCAGCCTGTAACAGAAGAAAAAACATGGAGAGACAAATAGCTTGGTTTGGATCACGGGACAACCAGACTGGAGCATGACCTGCAGCTCACGTGGCTTTCAGGAAGTGCTGAATGGGGGTGATGAATTCAGCCCATCCTCACCTCGGGGTACTGCCCTGTGTGTCCTTGACAGCTCTCTGAGCTTCTCACAGCTGCAGGGACAGGAGACACTGAGATGGCAAGAGGCAATCTCAGTGGCCACCCCTACCAGCAGTCTGGCAGCAGCTCCCAGTCCAGCCCGCCCTCAGCAGCAAGCAGAGCAGTCAGCAGCAGCATCCTCAGCACTCATCTCCGTACCTGCATTCTTTGAGCCTTCCCCCATCAGCACCTAAAGCATGGAAAGCAGCCTGGAAAGCTGGGGGGTCATATCTCCCTAGATGCTCTCTACAAGAGCACATCTGATATCACAAGTCAGTAATGAATTGGAGCTGGGCTGTAATGATTTCTAAAAATGTTTTCTAAGGCTGGCTGTCGATGCCACAGCTCAATCTTAAAAAGGATTTCACTGTTCCTAGAGCAGAATCCAAGAGAGCACTCTGCATCTGTTTACCATGCAGAAGAGTCAAAAATGGCTCTCCTCCCTCCTGGGTCCCTGCAGTTTCTCTGGCAGGATTAAAAGGCACATGTGGAGCTTCAGTGCTGGGGTGAACAAGAGTGGGAACAGAAAAGAAGAATCCTCTGTTTCATCCCACCTGCTCTGTGATGGTGACTTGCCCCGAACGGTCTCAGGAAAATCCTGTGTAAATGGAACATAAATGTTTTATGAATTCAGCCCTGGTGGAGTAAATTAAAGGGTCATTAATGGCCTCATTAAAGAGCTTTGCACTTTGTTCTGAATTATGAAAGCTATCATGCAATGTTAAACTAAATGGAGTTTTCAGTGAGATTTTAAAACTCTTTAACTAGTTCCCTCTCCCCCTCTGTCTCTCTCTATTATTTTCTTCCCCCTTATTTTTGGTCTCTGAGAAATGTCTTTCGAGGGAGCTGCCTGTAGTGCTACAAACTAGATTTCAATTATAAATCTTCTTATGCTTCACTAATTGCCCAGAATTTTTCTCGAGAGCTGCCTGAGGTTAATGCTGATGAAGAAAGAGCCCTTTTGTCTTTTCTTGAAATGGTGCCTCCCTCCCCCACCTCTGACGAGACATCAAGCAGGGAATTACCTATAATGACACCCAAATTGGATGCAGAGAGCTGCCATGGGGGGAAAAAAGGCAATTTTGCTGTGGCTTTGCCTTTGAGAGTTGGGGAAAATCCTTTGGCTCCTCTGGTGTCTCCCAGTGTGGCTCTTGGTGGACCCCAAGAGCCTTCCCTGTCTCTGACCCCATCAGCAGCTCAGCACGACCCTTGGCAGGATATCAGCTGGTGCTCAGTGGGGTCAAGAGAGTGTAAGAGCTCACCCTCAGCAAGATCCAGCAGAAACCAGGGCTGCAAGGACATTTCTGAGCTGTAACTGCTGCAGGATCCTGGCTGCCACCACAGGGTCCTGCCCCAGGTTTGGGGATGAGGAGTGCTGAAGCCTCTTCTGCAGTATGGGAGTGACTCCGTAGAATGATCCGTTTTATGCCTTTATTTACAAATAAACAAAGTGGATAAACACTTGCCACTGTGGTTTTGGATCAGGCAGGAGTTTGCTGGGACCATTGCTGGCCAAAAGATCTGGGTGTGGGGTGGCCAGGTCCTGCCTCTGCAGCTGGGACAGAGGCACAGGAGATAAGGGCTGTGTCCCCAGGTGTACGAGCCCAGTGCATTTGGAGAGAGAGACTTTGGAATCCTTGTTCAGGAGCCAACATCTTCATTGCTGTTGGGTTTGAGTGTGTGGAAATAAAGAACCCTCCTCTGGTCACCTTCCTGCCTTTCCCCAGGAAAGGGGAAATCCTGGGGGGATGCTGGGAACCCCACACCTCAATGCAGAGAAGGGAAGCCCCCCATGTCTGGGAGCAGCAGCCTCTTGCTTAAGATCCAGCTGCACTGCTAATATGGGCAGAAATTGTTCAGAAAACAAAAATGTTTCTGAACAACGTTTTTTGTTCAGAAAACAAAGTCCTCAAGCCTGGCCTGGAAATTGTTGTGATGCTGGAGGCAGAGCTGGGTCTCCCTGCAGGACATGGTGGGACACAGCTGGGGCACTTTCCCCTCCCCAGCCTATCTCTAAGGCTGGTTGCATGGACTTAGTGACTTAGCTTGCCCTCTGCAAGTTCTTCACCCAGCTACACCACAAATTAAACCCCTTATTACCTAATTAAGCTATTTCTCCAACAAGGCAGGAAAGATAGGAGGCTGTTATTATTTCTATTTTTAAATATCTATGAGAGGCATCTGTGCTTGAGTGGATGCTCAGCCCAGGTAAGACACGAGGGGTGGACAGGGCCTGCTGCAGCAACCAAGTCCCTTTGCTGGCTTAGCTGTTGAGTTTGCCACATGTGGGACAGACTTTGGGAGTGAAGGTGTCAGGCTCTGGGCAATGCAGGCTGGATGGGAGCAGCACGGAGGACCCCAGGAGGATGCTGAGCTCCAGCAGGGAGGGCACAGCAGCCCAGGGGAGGCCACTGCCCCTGCCAGTGAGTGCCATCTGAGCAGTGGCTTTAACCCCCCCCATGTGTCTCTGGAGGCTCAGACCCTCAGGCAGAGAACTGGCATCCCACGCTCCCTGTGTGCATTTGTTCAAGCCACATTTCCCCAGAGCCCAACTCCCCAGAGCCCCCCTCATTCTCACTGTCTCCTGGGACAACTCCACTTTTTTTTGTGGGGGGAGCAGCCTCCTTAGAGATCAAGAGTCACCCCAGAGCAGCCATTGATGGGACCAGTCCAGCTCTGGGACATCCCAGGATCTCTCCTGGCCATCAGCTTTCCCAGTGGGAGTCACAGCCAAGGGCTTTGCTGCCACACCAGGCATCACGTTGTTGAGGCTTGCTGGATGCTCCTCAGGAGCACTCTGGCTGGCTCCTGGCAGACTGCCCTGCAGTGCCTCCCTGCCCAGAGACCCCCTCTGCCTCACAGCTCCTGCCCCCCGAGGTGCTTCTGCTGCCCATCAGGTGGGGAAGAACTGGGAGTGTTGCAAGAGCTCTGCTCAGAGATGCTGCTTCTTGCTGGCAAGCTCTGCCCTCCTTCTGTGCACTGGGATGTGTGGCACTGGGACAGGGAGATGCCCAAGAGCTGGGGCCAGATGAAAACCACTGCAGATGAAACCACTGGTGCTTCATATCCAGCCTGATGTGAGCTCAAGCTCAAAAAATGGTGTTTGCCCTAAGGCTGAGAGTAGGTGCTGGGCATGTCCTAGGGGAGCTGGGCAGAATATTAACAAAAAATCAAAGCCATCACCACCACTGCCACCACCAAAATGCTCAGGGGTGGGGGGTACTGGCAGCAGTTGGGTTGGTGGGGAGCTTGGTCTGTGCCCATTCTGCTTTTTTACTGCAGGGATCTGTGTAGCTTCTATTTTCTTTCCTCCGAGGGCTTTGTTTGCTTTCTTGTTTGATTTTATTTTCCCCTTAATGCCTCCCTGCAGGGTGTGCTCCAGGGGTGTGGAGAGGCTGACCTGCTCTCTGGCTGATGTGGAGGTTTCCTTGCTGGAGGCTGCTTTGGATGCCTCCAGCCTGTCACATCCCTGCCAGATGCAAACTTTGCTTTGGTGCTGGTTGCTGCTGAGGGGGATCTCTGAGCGTCTCTGACCTCAGGAGAGGGGCCTGTGCTCTGGTGAGGAATGGGGACCGTTGTACAGGGTGATTTAGAAAAGCTGACAGGCAGCAGTGGCAGCCCCATAAACCATGTTTATGCTGATAGAATTAGCGGAGCCGTGGCCGTGCTGGAGCCCTGCAGCTGCAAGGAGCATCAGAAGGGGCAAAGCCCTGCAGCAGCTGCCCTCAGCTGCCAAGTCCCACTCTGGGGGGGGCTGCAGGCAGTGAATGCCCGGTGATTTGTGAAGAGGGGCTGCAGTGGGGCTTTTGGGGAAGGTGGGAGGATGATGCAGTGGGCTCTGTTTGATGCCTTTGCCTGCTGGTGGCTGTGGACATGGGCTCTGCACGGCCCCAGTTCCCAGCACCTGCTGGGCTGTGGGCACAGACCCCTCTGCAGCCCAGTGCCACCATCCCTGGGGACACGTGGAGTGTCGGGGGCTCGAGGCTCTGACACTTGTGGGGAGGCAGCTGGTGCAGGGTGTGGGGTGGGTGCTGTGGTGTGAGTGCCTGCAGAGTGTGCTGTGGCTTCAGGGATGCTGCAACGACCCACAGTCCTGTCAAGTGCCAGGGACAGCAGGATCCTGTGTGTTTTCCATGACTGCTTCCCACAGGTGCCATGAAGGAGAGATGCTGGGGAGTCAGTGCTGGGCTCTGCTGCTTGCAACATGCTTGGGATTTGGAGGGCTCTGTTTCCCCTCAGGTGGGCAGACGGCACTGGAAGAAGACCCGGTGTGCCATGCCATGGATGAAGCAGCAATCCTGTTTGGGAAACATAGAAATGCCTTGGCTGGTGGGCAAATCCAGGGGTTAATGCCACATACACTGCCCTTTTCCCTGCCACTGTCCCTGCAGGGCTGCTGGTGGTGCAGGGAGGTGGGAAAGATGTGGCTGGGATGCCGAGAGCATCCTGTGCCATTCCTGGCCTGCACACATGGAAGATGGAAGGGCAAAGGGAGCTTGACAGCTCCCCAGGCAGGGAGGTTGCTGCAGGCACCGCTGAGGAGATGCAGAAACACTTTGCATTGTTTCCAGCAAAGTGACTGATGGGGACGAGGGAAGAGGGAAGGACATGGGTGGGGAGCGGACTTAGCAAATGACTTCACTGTTGGTTAAATTTCTTCCACACTAAAACATTGTAGAATTTGGGGAAAGAAGCACAAGCTGCCACGAAAAGAATCCCACGCCCAGCTGTGGCCAGACAACGAGGGGAAGGTGCTTGCAAAGTCATTGATGATGCAAAGCCACACCAGGAAAACGTGGGATAGGGCATGGCAAATCCCACCTTGTGCACACTCCTGAAAGAGAAATCTCTTTCCCCTGTCTAATCCATTACCACATGCTTATTCCTATAACAAATAACTGAGTCAGCGGGAGAAAACCAAATTCAATTTATATCTCAATCCAAGCAAATATGAAAAGGCTGCCAAATCTGACAATAAAACAGCAGTGATCTCAGATGTTTTCCTTCTATATATTAAGAGAAAGGGGAGCAGAGGAGATTTGGGCCGCGTGGCCATAGGTGGGGGTGTAGAGGAACTGGTGGGGTGCCTCAGAGTTTGTCCTCAGGTGATGAGCACAGCTTTTGCTCTGAGGGACACCTGCCAGACGTGCTGGCACAGATGTGGCTCCAGAGATACCCTGGCGACAGCAAGGGGCTGGGAGCCGGCTGGCACTCCCCATCACCTTTGTGAAATCGTCTGAATAATCTCTGGTGGAAAAAAGTGGAGGCTTCCCACATCGTGTTGTTCCTACTGTGTCGCTGTGGGATTCTCAGAGGCATCCCCCTTCCTGCTTTGCAAACACTACAGCTGTCTCTGCTGCCCGAGGGCATGAGGATTTTTCTTCAAAGTTTGTCAAGTTTTCCAGCCTTTCAATGAAAGCAGAGCCGTGCAGTGCAGTGCTCTGTGCTGGGGGATGCTCTTTCCCAGGCAGGGTGGCAGCAGCACGTCACCCTGCGTGCCCAGGGGCTCCCCTCTCTGCACTGCCCAGCGTGTGATGAATGGGTGCAGTCAGCTAAAACATTGCTGTCCCTCTTGCAGGGAGAGTGCATTGTCTGCCCTCCAGCCAGGCCTGCTCCACGTGACTGGGATTTATTTCCCTTGGAGCGAGGCAAACTTCTTTGCAAGTCCCTTTATTCCCATCTGAGCTGCCCCATGGGTGGGGTGTTCAGCTCAGCTAGTCCTGGCTTGGCTGGAGCCTGGTTTAGCTCCCTGCTGTACCCAGGTGTGTGGTGGCACTGAAGGGATGTCCACAAAGCCAGTGGCAGAGCTGGTGCTCACACGTGCTGCCCTGTCCTAAGCCAGGTGACCTCCCCAAACTGAGCCCGTTCTCACTCAGGTGGTGCCCAGCTTCCAGCAACGGAAGTAGGAACAGATGGGAAAGGGAGAATAAACAAAGAGTCAAAATAGACAGTTTGATTAACTATTTTCCTAGAAAAAAGGCATTTAGCAAGCTCAGCTGAGCTATAAATATCCCATAATGTTCCTCTAATATGTGAGGAGAGCTGGGGAATGGGAAGGGGGGGATTTTCTTCATGTAAACAAATGCAGAGAAAATAGTGGCAGGAGGAACAAAAGGAACTAATGAATTCAAGTCAAACACCCTGGTTTGGCTCAAAGTTGAGGCTTTTCTTGGGCAGCCTGTGACCACATCCAGGCCCTTCATTAGCCTCTCCGGAACCCAAACTTGAGACTCTTTGTTCCCAAATGCTGGGGTTTTGGTGCTTGCCATTGTTCTTTCTTTCTTTTTTTTCTTTCTTTTTTTTTTTTCTTTAGCATAAAAAACAAGTTAAATAATGCGAGAATGAAATCAAACATTTCATGTTGAACTAGAATGAGTTTGTTTGGTTTTCAGCCTGAAAAGTTCCCACTTTGTGGGGGCTGCACATGAATAAGGACCGGATTCAGTCTGTGGGGAACAGACAGAGAATGCACGAGGGGAGAATCCATGCAGGGAGCAAGTGCAGACACAGATACATANCAGGGGCTCCCCTCTCTGCACTGCCCAGCGTGTGATGAATGGGTGCAGTCAGCTAAAACATTGCTGTCCCTCTTGCAGGGAGAGTGCATTGTCTGCCCTCCAGCCAAGCCTGCTCCACGTGACTGGGATTTATTTCCCTTGGAGCGAGGCAAACTTCTTTGCAAGTCCCTTTATTCCCATCTGAGCTGCCCCATGGGTGGGGTGTTCAGCTCAGCTAGTCCTGGCTTGGCTGGAGCCTGGTTTAGCTCCCTGCTGTACCCAGGTGTGTGGTGGCACTGAAGGGATGTCCACAAAGCCAGTGGCAGAGCTGGTGCTCACACGTGCTGCCCTGTCCTAAGCCAGGTGACCTCCCCAAACTGAGCCCGTTCTCACTCAGGTGGTGCCCAGCTTCCAGCAACGGAAGTAGGAACAGATGGGAAAGGGAGAATAAACAAAGAGTCAAAATAGACAGTTTGATTAACTATTTTCCTAGAAAAAAGGCATTTAGCAAGCTCAGCTGAGCTATAAATATCCCATAATGTTCCTCTAATATGTGAGGAGAGCTGGGGAATGGGAAGGGGGGGATTTTCTTCATGTAAACAAATGCAGAGAAAATAGTGGCAGGAGGAACAAAAGGAACTAATGAATTCAAGTCAAACACCCTGGTTTGGCTCAAAGTTGAGGCTTTTCTTGGGCAGCCTGTGACCACATCCAGGCCCTTCATTAGCCTCTCCGGAACCCAAACTTGAGACTCTTTGTTCCCAAATGCTGGGGTTTTGGTGCTTGCCATTGTTCTTTCTTTCTTTTTTTTCTTTCTTTTTTTTTTTTCTTTAGCATAAAAAACAAGTTAAATAATGCGAGAATGAAATCAAACATTTCATGTTGAACTAGAATGAGTTTGTTTGGTTTTCAGCCTGAAAAGTTCCCACTTTGTGGGGGCTGCACATGAATAAGGACCGGATTCAGTCTGTGGGGAACAGACAGAGAATGCACGAGGGGNGACAGAGAATGCACGAGGGGGGAATCCATGCAGGGAGCAAGTGGAGACACAGATACCTGGGACAAGCTCTCTATCAGACCTGTATTTTGCTCAGGAAAACCTTGTGCCTTCCCCATGCTAATTTGCTTTTTACCCACTCAAACCACAGAAGTGCAAAAGGGCGGGGAAGGAATTGCTGTTCCTAGGCTATGTTAGGAACAGTTTTGTCTTATTAAAATCTGCTTTCACCTGCTACTAATTTTCCTCTCATTACAAAGGCCTGGAATGATTTGTTTGTTTGTTTGTTTGTTTGTTTGTTTGTCTGAATGGAGAGTAAAAAAGAGCTGTCAGAGGCTCATGGTGAGGAAATGACAGCCTGTGCTGGTGGGGGCACGCTGGGTGCTGAGGCAGTGATGGGCACAGGGAGGAAATTGCAGCAATGAAATCCTTCCTGGGCTTTCACAGCAGCCTGAGAAGGGTGGGAGAAACTTTCAGAGGGAGCTGTGCTGCCTCCTCTGCCAGTGCAGGCAGGGATGTGGGCAGTGGCTGCTCCCTGGAGCATGTAGGAGCTGCTGTGGCATGACTGCAGCCCCATGGGTGGCTTGCACAGAGAAAAATGTGTAGCTGGAGGATCCAAAATAGAACCTGCTTGCTCCTGTTGTCCTGCCTTTCCCCAGCTGTCCGTAGCAAGCACAAGTGGCTCAAGGCTGGGGACGTGTCTCTATCCCAGGGAGGGGATATTTATGACCCTGAAGCACTGCTGAAACACTGCTCCCATCCCTGCAGCTGGCAAAGGCTCCCAGCAGCAACACAACCCCAGCAAGAGTGTGCACCCCTCCCGAGGTGTTTGTGCATTGCCTTGGGGAGCAGCGATGAGGCAATGGGAACCAGCAGGTGCACGGGGAAGTGACCTCAAAGCTGAGGGGTGGGGATGCATGATGCCAAGTCTCCATCCTCCCTGCGGGCTGTGCATTCCTCTGTCTGTCCTGCCGGCTGCGCCCTGCCTGGGCCAGGGAGCACACCACAGAGGGCTGTGTCTCGTTACTGTGACAAGTAATTAGGGTGACGCAAGATGCTACAAAATTACTTTATTAGGCAAAGGCAGCCTATAAACCTCCCGGAACAACGAAGCACTTTAAACATCTTCAACCCGTGTGTGCAGGCAGCTGCTCTCCCTCCCACTCTGGCTCTGCTCATCCAGACCAAAGGAAGGTCTGGGACTCAGAGAGACATTCCCCTGCTTTGCCTTAGCATCCTACCAGCTGGTGACATCCCCTAAAATAGGAAACTCGAATTGCAGCAGTGACCAGGGATGGGTTCAGCCTGTTCTCCCCCTGGTCCCCCTTTGTTTGACACCACCCCTTCCCTAGAAGCTCCCAAAAACGTCCCCTTTGTGGGGGATGGGGCATTGTGGTGGCCTGGACACAGCTGGCAAAGTACTGCCCGTGCCTGCTGTTGGCATTGGCCAGCTGGGATGGGCTCAGTGTTAATAAATCCACAGCATCCGTACTGCTTTAGTGTGGCTCTAATTGGAGCCATAAAGTTAAACTCAGCCTCTTAGGGTTCTGCTGGGAGCTGGGCCTTCCATTTGCAGGTTCCCCCGTGCCGTTAAAGGGCACCGTGCTGGCTAATAGGTGCTAAATTGGTGCATCAGTTTTTAATAAGCCTCTTAATGGCATCGTGCAGATCCTTGGCAGCCTCGGGATGAGGCTGCCTTAGGAAACCCACGTGCAGGGAAGGCAGTGCTGGGAGCTGAGGGCTGGGCTGGGGAGGCAGGAGTGACGTGGGAAGCACTGGGGTGACCCACGTCCTGCTCTGCTGCATCGATCCAGGTCGCTTCAGGAAATCCAGAGGGTGGCCTGGTCTGAAATCCAGGGCACAGGGACAGGCCAGGAGATTGCACTGCCCACAGCCCATGGCACAGCACAGGGTGACGTGTCTGCTCCTGCAGCATCTGCTTTTGGGGGATTGGGAGGTCAAGTGGCATTGCCTGGAGATGGACACAGCAATGGCACTGCCCTGTGTGATTTGTCCCCTTGGCTAATGCCACAGCCACCAGCTGCATTTCCCTCATCAAGACCTTCCTTTTGGGGTGCAGCCGCTGAGGTGTCACCTTCCAGGTGATGCTTCTTGCTGCCCCTCACCCATGGGGATCACGGTCTCTGTTTCAGTGCTCTCACAGCAATCTCACTGCACTGTTTCTCTTTTATTGATAAAGTTTCATAATTTCCCACACTCCAGTCTCCCCCTTGCCCCTGCCCCAAGACAAAGAGGTTTGTGTGGTTGCCCACCTAGAAGTGACATCATGGATGTGATCAGGAACTGTCCTGCAAAACAGGCACTGAAGTCATCCAGGCTGCTTTCACTTGGGTAATGCTTAGAGAAAGGACTAAGATCCCAAGAAACAAGCACACTATTTTTATCTAATCCCTCTGCTTTAATAACTGAGAGTTGGAGGGCTTTCATTATTCGTAATTCAGATGAGGCTGTTTTGAAGAGTCCCTGGTGGGTTCTGTCTTCTGCCTCCAGCTCTTCTCATGCCTCGGTCTCCTCCCGCCATGTGGGACATGAGGAAGCATTTGCTGAGCTCATGATCACATCCAAACAGCTCCCCACTGCCCAAGAGCTTGGTATGTAACCCCACACTCACTCTCCAGGCTCATCAAGGTCTAACCAAGAAACACCCACCAACAGAAAACACTTTGTCAAACTCAGCTCGTCACAGCATCATCCCCCTGGCACAGGGCGGGATGGGTTTGCTGTGCTCCAGAACGGAGACAGGGTGGGATTTGTCACCTCCAGGCCAGGCAAATTTGAGGCCAAACCAGTGGAAGAGAATGAATGCAATTTTTGTCAGCTCCATCCGTGCCGGCAAATGCAGATCATGAATTACACACCCGCCAGATGACAGGCTGACATTTTAGCTCCAAACATTCTCCTATAATTAGAGAATCTAATGCAATACAGGGAATGGCTCCATTTTACACACACATTATCGTAATGCCTTTAAATAAGATAATTGATTATGCCTCTGCATAAGAAAGTAAAATATTCGGTGTAATTAAAACCGACATTCAGATTTTGGCATGCTGACAGGTGAGGCCATGTGTCATTTTATAAATCCTTAAAGTGATATTCACACCCACATCCGAGTTCCCAAAGTTTGGGGAGAAGAAAAAAAGAAGCCCTTGTCACTGGGTTGCTTTTTATCCTGCATTCAAATGTGTTTTGAGGAGGGATTTCTCTTCTTCTTTTGCTCTCATTTATCTTCATTTCAGCCTCGTATCATCAGCTGACAAAAACCCCTGAAGTCGTACTGCTGTGAGCAGCATGGCATGTTGGTAGATCCCATCAGATAAGCAGGACTTGGCCAGCTCTCTGCTTGCAACAGCCCCCTCTGAGGCACTCACAGTGCTGAACTGGCAGGCAGCGCCTTCCAGCGCGTCTGCCCCGGTGCCCAAACCGCCGCCGGCTCCTTATGGGCTCTCCTGGAATGGAGATGTTCACATAGAAGGAAAATGCTCCGTGGTGCAGCAGCTGCCAAAACCCTTGAGGTCCCTCCAGATGAGGGCTGCCTGGGAAATGTGTCCCCGCTGCGATGGGTGGATGTGTGTGGTGGGGGATGAGGCTGTGGCGAGCCCAGGGAGCGGCGCTGCAGGATTCAGTAGATGCTCTGTCCTTGCCAGCTGGGCTGAGGGGCTCATCTTCCTCTACCTGTGCTTTTATGCCAAAGACTGAGGAACACTAATTGCTTCTCTCCTCCATTTTTGTGGTTGGAGCTGCCTGTGAGGACTGTGTTTCTGATCCAAAAAGTAGGTGCCAAAACCTGCATGGAGCCCTCTGTAAAAACTGCTGTTTGGGACTTCATCCCGCTGCTAATGGATGAGGATTATGTGACAAATCACTGCTGCTGCTAGGTAGTGCAACCTGCCACTGCTGGTCATGATGGGGTTTGAGGTCTGGGGGCTTTTGAGGGGATTCTTTAGGCCTCAAGAAATCCTCTAAGTCAATGTGGATGCTGCTGTGTAGCCTTGACATTTGCTGACTGTTACACCTTGAATCTTTGCAAACAAAGGCTTGAGCACCTTCAGCATCCCAAAATTTGTCCCTGTTGTCCCATAACATATTTCTGGTGAGATCTGGGAAGGATTTGGGTCAGGGATTTCTGTCTTTGCTCTCTGTGTTCTTGATCCCTCCTCATCTGCATTCCCTATGAAGACAAGGCTCCTCTAACAAATGGGAGGCCCAGGGCTGCTACCACTGAATCCACCTGCCTGGTAACATGAACTTGAATTATGGAATTGTTTAAGTTGAAAAAGACCTCCAAGACCTTCAAGTCCAGTGGTTAACCCAGCACTGCCAAGTCCACCAGTCAACCATGTCCCTAAACACTACACCTACACATCCGCTTGCTCTCAGTTGCCGACAGCTGCCACTCCCATTCCCTTGCAAACAACCAGAAATGGTTCCTCCTCTCCAGCCCAAGTTACCTGTCACTGAGCTGTGCCTTCCAGCATCCCCATTCAGTCTGCAAAGGCTCAGGAAATCTGCCAGGATGAGGTGGTGCTTCCAGCCCCATGTAGGGTCTGCCTGGGGAGGTTTGCAGTAGGAAAGGTGCAAGAGGGTCCCATTTGATGGCCCATGCCTGCCTGTGGATGCACAGTGTGCAGAACGGCCCATGTCAGGTGCATTTCAGGGACACTTGCTCTATAATTGCTCCCAAAGCCTTCAGCAATGACCTTCCCTGTTCTGTACCTGCTGGTCCAGCCGCCTGCCTATCACTTTTCCCCATGGGCTCTAACCAGTGCACAGGTAATTAAAATCCTCCAGTCAATTAAGTGGCTCCCAACCTCCAAGCTGGCTGAGAAGGCCTGATGCTGCTGCGTCCTCACTACTGCGGGACAGTGTCCCTGAGTGTGGCTCAGATGCAGCCAGCAGGGCAGGGGCAGGGAAGTGAACAGCTCTGCTGGAGCAACCTCCGGTGGGAGGCAGGATGGGACAGGCTTTCCCTGGCCTGATCCTGGTCCTGTCTACCCCTCCATCCCTCTCGGGCTCTCAGCGAGCGTGGTGTCCCAGAGGGAGAGAGCAAACCAGCCCCTCCGAGCTCCCGCAGCAGGAGCTCGCAGCCTGCTGGGCTCGCATTGCCGGGCTGCCCGGGCTCTCCCCGCCGCCCTGAGCCCATTACTGCCGGCTCCCCCGCCGGCAGCTCGCCCCATCCTCCGCTCTTAAGTGGGCTTGTAAAAATCAGCCACGTGCCTGGAAAACAGAGCAATGCTTGACCGTGCCGGGCAAGGGACTGCCGGGCCCCCGCGGGACGGCTGGGTGACAAGGAGGTGCTTGGCAGTGACGAGAGGGGACGAGCACTGTCCTGGCCATGTGTGGGCGGCAGGAGCGTGGCTGGATGGGCAAAAGCGGCAGATGTGGCACCAGCCCCCAGTACCAGTTCATGGCTGCCAGAAATGACACGAGGGACCAGCCTGAGGGGAGAGCAGATCCCAGAAAGTGTCCCAGCTGTTCTCAGCCTCCTGCTGTTTCTCAGAGAATCCCCGTCTTCCCAGTGTGCCTCGTGCTTCCAGCTCCCCCAGGTCTGTGCTCCCGCTGGCTCCGGGTGAGCAGGACCCTGGGAGCAACGTCCCACTAGGAAGCGCCACCCGGACATCCCTTTGCATCCCCAGCTCTTGCTGCGCCCGGAGTGGCAACCTGGATGCCCTCAAGGTCCCCGGGCTGTCCCCGCCTCCCGGTGTCACGGGCAGGCTCCCGCAGCCCGTCTGACACTCCGGCGAGCGCTCCCCCGCTCCGTGCGCTCTCTCTCGCTCACCCTCGCACTCCCACCTGCGCCGGGATGATGCGTGCGGAGAGCAGCGGAGCCCGGCGTTAGTCACCGCTCCCGTAGGAGGAGGGTGGGAGCAGAGGAGGAGGAGCCGAGCCACAATGTGGAGCAGGACCACGGTGCTAGGGACAGCAGCTGGCTCGGCACGGTGTCACTGCTGGCTGTCCTGCTCCTTGTGTCAGGTATCAGAGGGGACGGGGAGCTGCCTGGATGGGTGCTGAGGATTTTTCTAGGTCTTCTGATTTGTCTTTCATATTGGAGTCAGAATTTTTACTTTCCCACACTTTTTACTATAAACAGTAGCTTTGTTTTCCTAACTGTCCTTCGTTGTTTACATATTTTTAGGTCGAAGGAGAAAGTTGATTGACAGTTGTCCTGACCAATGTGGTTTGGGAGGTGGGATTTCATCATCCAATCCACAGGCACCTTTGGAAATGTATAAAATTGAGTTTTGTAAATAAACTCAGGCTTTTCCTGCTTTGCTCATCACCGTGTCCTCGTGAAGTTCTTTCATGTCATGTTGCAGCAGATGGGGACTCTGAGTAGGCTGTTATAGGGCACTGATGCTGACACGGCTCCTGGGGGGTAGAAAAAAAACCCCTGGGAGCACTGCAGCTGCCCAGGAGGGAAGGGCCAGGTCATGCATGGAGTTGTGGATGTGATTAGGTCGAGAGAGGGGCAGATTCACAGAAGTGTTTCCCTGCAATGGCACCAACACATTTCTGAGCATCCCTTTTTGCGGAGGAGGAGCTAAGTTTGAGCGATCATGAGACAGATGGATAAAACTGGAGGAGACGCACTGGAAAGGGAAAAGCAGAGCACCCCAGGGGGTTTGGCTTAGTGGTGTGGGTGAGAAATCAATGCAGGGGCAAAGCAAGGCAGCTGTAGGGGTCTGAGAACCACATGTGTGTGTGTCTGCACCAGAGCCTGTTCCTCCTTGCCCACTGTTCGCTGGGACACTCTGCACACCTCGCTCTGTGCTTATTTATATTTTACCTTAGTCATGTACTACATCTGGACTTCTCTGCAGCTGTGAGCTTTGCTTTCATCCTATACATCATCAGGTTGTTGGGATTACTTTCCCCATGGTGGGCTGGATCATGGTGGGATTAAAAAGATCATCTAGAGTGGGGGAAAGAAACCGTGCTTTGAGGATTAGCTGTTGCACCAAACTCCAGCTCTGTTTTGTTTTCCACCAGGGTTTAGTTGCCAGGTTCCAACTGGCCTTGTTCTTCCTGAGCACCTCCAACTTGCCAGCAGATGAACAGAGGGCAACACCGGCTTTGAGCAAGGGCTGTGGACCTGGAACACCAATACACCCATAGATGACTAATGAATCACAGCATCACTTATGCATTGACTTCTTTGAAATGCAAAACACTCCCTTGATATTTCAGCATTTTCCACCTAGTCCAAAGCAAAACCCAACAGGCAGAGAGGAGACAAGTGGGAAGCTGAGCAAGGTAATGTTTCCACCTTGTGTCTGTTACAATGATTGCATCAGCTTTAATTACAAAGGGACTTTCTGCCCTTTAAAGCACATCATATTCTCAGCTTTCCTGCCTGCGGCTGGCTTTGGCTCTGAAAAATTTTCTTTCATGCATTCAAAACAGTTTGTAATTAACAATCACATTGTTTTCCTTTGAATAGCGATGGAGGCACAAAAAACAGAGATTGGGAGCTGAGGTGCTGATATGACTGAGCACTATTTTGCTTCCATGAAATAACTTTTCTCATTTTACAGCAAATTTTGTGCTGATGAAAGATTCAGGGTAGTGGAGAGACTTTGCTCACCAGTTGGCCTTGAAGCTTGGGAAGCTGGCTCAGACAGCTGGAAAATTTCCTGCCATGTCTATGGGAAAGAAGGAAATTTTGGGTCTGTTGCCCTGTAATCTTTGGCTTACGTTCAATGCGTGCCTGTGAAGAAAAAGGGCTGTGGACCATTGCTGCTTTTACAAAATATCCCTTAATGGGAAACCAGCAGAAAAAAGTAAGTAAACCCAGGAATATCTCAGCTCCACGGCTCCCTGAGCTACTCAGTCAGACCAGAGGGGGCTTAATTTGAAGCCTTGGCTCTGTAAACAAGAACCAGATTACAAACTTCTTCAGTTCTGGTGCAAAGCTTGGATGGGAGGATTGTTCCCTCCATCTGTTCTTTTCATTGACAATCTGCCTTTAAAGCCATCGCTGCATAAATCTGGAGGAAGCGTAAATGCAGGAGCACCTGAATATTGTTTAACAGATGGGGACACACATTTTTCAAGCTATTTCCCTTACATTTTCAAGAGATTTCCCTTACATTGCCCCATTTATTTTAGGGGGTGTTTTTCAGAACTATCCTTGCAATGCCATGTCTGCCTGGGAGTAGGCTGGCATCCCAGTCCAAGGCTTGTGGCTAGCCAAATTGATTTTCAGGGGGGAAACTTTACTGCATGAACACTGCTGTGACATTTTTGGTTTGCTTTCACCTCTTTCAGTGTAATTCCCTTCTGACCAAACTCACATTTGTCATCCAAGCCTTTCAGGAGGACTGTTAAACTCCTTGTTTCCTTCTCCCACCCTGGAAAGGCTAGAGGAGATCATCCACGCGCCTCACTTGAAACTCGTTCTGGCATAAACAAACAAAAGCCTGCAGGAGTAAACACCAAGTCAAGTTTTGAACCCTTTGGATCCCTGCTTCATGTATCCGTCTCTTCCTTCCCTGACAGGCAGTCTGGCAGCTCCCATCCTGTTGACAGCACTCTCTCTTGTTCTTCCACCTTCCATCCCACAGGATCCCTAATGCATTTAGCACCGTGGCTTTCAGCTTTGTTAGCTTAAGGGCCACTACAAGTTTTCTGTCAGCAACACAGACGTGGACTGTTGAATGTCAGAGAGGAAATTACTTTTCTTTGCAACCTTTTCGCAACTCCCTGCAGTCACTGGACCTCTGGGTCTCAAGGACCACGGATTGAAAGCCACTGATTTACCAGGCAGCACAGGGAATTCACATCAGGTAATGTCTCTGGGTGGGAATTGGGCTAGCCATCAAATTTAGCAGGCAGCAGCATTACATGCAGCTACAGGAGGGAATAAGAAAGCTACTAAAATTGCAGTAGGACTTTGGATATTCCTGATGGACTCTGCTCTGCTACAGTGTCCATCCTTGTAGTGAGCAGAGTCCTGGCTGGGAGACACAAACATCTGCCTGAGGAGATGAGCCCGAGTCCTTCACCTGCTCTCCAGCACAGAGGCACAACAGATGCTGCACTGCTGACCCCAGACACTCAGAGTTTGCCAGTCTGGTCTCCGAATTCAAAGAAAGATATTAAGTGATGTTTTCTTTTCACTTGCCTTCTGGCTCTGTAACCAGTAGGTTGCACTCAAATAGCACTCACGGCTTTTATTTATTTTTCTCCAACCACAAGAACTAGAACTTTTCCTTTTTAATTTTTTTTTTTCTTAGTATAAGCCAAAAGCTGAGAGTCTTGCTGAATCATGTGTCTCCATGAACTGGGGCTTTAAGGGAAGTATCTAGTACTGGGAAGTGTGCAGTGTCTGTGTGAGACTTGGCAGTGCCACCAGGAGACAAACCCCAAAGGTGATGTCATCCAGGCACGGTGGGAAGGACAACATGAGGATTGTTTTGGGGTGTAGGTTCAGCCCATGCTGGCCTCCCCCCTCCACCCCTCTCCTACCAAGGGAGTCAAGGTACAGATCACGTCTTCTAGGAGAGATGGGCAGTGCTGTAGGGTGCTGGACCAGCAGCAAGGAGATGGAGGACAGAAGGTGGATGGTGCAGGAAGGAAAACAAGATGAGGGAAGAAGGGATAAGGCTTGGAAGTGGGGGAAACACATGTGGAACCGGCAGATTGTCCCCAAGACAACCTGAGTTGGACCTGAGCACCTGCTTGTTGTCTCACTGACCCTCATTCCTGTTGATCCACTGTCCTGGATGTGGGGTAATGCAGCAGGAAACACAAGGCAGCTTCCTGTGGTTGGTTACGTGGTGCAGCATGTCAAGGGCAGAGTCCTGTTCTCCCTGGGCCATTAGATCTCAAAATCCAGCTACCAGGAGAAGTCTCAGCCTAAGAAGAAGGGAAAAAAAGAAGAGAAAATATGGTCGTAGACAATGGAACCCCAATTTCTCAACTTTCATATCACTTCCCCTTCCCCCTCCTTCAGTCGTTGTATTCTTCTTGGGAGAAAGTGTCTGTTGGAAAACAGAGAGAGAAAACGACAAACACTGCTGTGGAATTATTTAACGAGCCAGAATGAATTGCATTTGAAATCATTTAAATGGGATCTGGGAGTATTTAACTGCAGCACAGGAACTTAACAAGAGTGGGAAAGGATTTTGTGCTAATTGCTGGCAATGATATACCTACGGAGAGAGAACATGCAGCAATTAGTAAGCAAGGCTGTAATTTCAGCCTAAGGTCCCTGTCTGCCCTGGAATATGGCATGGATTATCTGCTGGAAGGGAGACAGGGGCTCTGATCCACAGGTGACCAGAGAAATGAGCAGATGCGATTCTCATTGAGTAGTCATTAACCAAGTTTTAACACTGGGATGCAGGAGATGGGTTTGGTCAGACCCAGATGTCCCTTTGGATCACCCCAGGTTTTAGTCCTGATCTCCTGTTCCCCAGCCTGACTGGTAAAGCCAAAAAGGAGCACAAAGCCTCTTCCCAACCCAGCTGCTCTTGTCCAGCCAGACGTGGCAGGGACTGACCCTGCTCTCAATGCCTGCATAGTGGGGCTACAGCTCCTGGGCTGGGGAGCCTGAGGACCAATTCAATCACCCCTTGCTGAGAACTCAGCAGCTTCAGGGCATCCTTAACACTGGTAGACCGGGGGAACCAGCAGTACAGGACCAGGGAGGTGGGACTGGGATGTAGCCTTGTTCACAGCCTGCATGAGGGCACAGCCTGTGGCAAAGAACTGTGTGCTGGGGTGAGATAGGATGAGGGGTAAGGAAACGAGGCAAGGTGAGATGGGAAACTTTTGCAGGTGCAGTGACAGGCAGAGAGGAGTCTGCACCCACCACAAACACCCCAGATGTCCTGCCTTTCCTAAAGTGATGCCCATATAGGAGAGACCCTGTGGTCCCACTCTGCCAAGTCCACAAAGCTGGGGTACTGTCGATGCCCAGGATTCAAGGCTCATCTCAGAGATGAGCTGCCATGGCTCTGGAAGGGACAGCCCCTGCTGGCAGCAGCCCTGGGAGGGTGTCCTCACTGCAGGGGAAGGCAGACAGCCTGCAGCCCTTGTCCTGAGCCCAGCAGCTGCAGGCAGCCTCCGCCAGCCTCTGCTCATTGTTCCCTGGTCCTGCCGCTCCGCATCTCCATTCTCTCCCTGTGATGTGTCTGTCTGTGACTTTTTGTCTTTCAATCAGTTTTCATCTCAGTAATTCCCATTCAATGGTTAGTCCCTGATCTTTCTAATTGAGATCAGAGCTTCGTATAATAGGAATGGGGGGAGGGAGACTATTTTTAATTTGCTACATTCCCATTAATAACAAGTTCTAATTAAAAACCCTCCATCTTCCATCCTCCCAAGTTCAGAGGAAAACTCTCTACGACTTCTGTTGGAATCTTCTCCTGATAAATTGGTACCACAGTCTCCTAGAACAGCTGGTCCTCTTTAGCAGGCATAGTAATTAATGGGAATAATAAATGCATTCAAAGCAGGTTCATAACCCTCCTTTCTGTGCACTCAGACATCTCTTCACATTGCAAGAGACACACATCAACATTTCCACTTACAAAACAGGCCCAAAAGATCTGCCTAGGTCTAACAAGCCTGGGTTTCATTAGCACTCTCTGTCCCGTGATAAACCTTGTGATACAAAGGTTTCCCATGGACAGGGATGTTCCCTTCTGACTGGAGGTGGATGTACAGAGCAGGAGCCTGTCGAGCATCTCTGTGTCTCTCCAGGACTTTCTGCCTGAGTTTTATATCCCAGCTCCCCAGGATCTGTGGGGAGGAAAGCCATGTTCTGCCCTTCCCTGGGAGCCTGCCCAGTGGGGAAGGGTCTCCAGTGTTACAGGGCATAGATCCACGCTCGGATGGGTGGGGTGGACATGAGGAGGGCTCACCTTGTCCTGAGCTGCTGGATTGTGCTGCCAACCCAGCCAGGACCAGCCCCAGCTGTGCCTGTTCTCCTGGCAGGGGAAGGCAAAATGAAAAGGGATCTCAGGGGGCTTTGCCACTTGCACAAGGAGACAGGAGATCAGGATTTTCCCTTTCCTCCAGCTCCTGTTCTGCTCTGCTGTGTCCATCTTCCTGCCTACCGTGTGTTGGGGTAGGCAGATATTATTGCCTTGCAACATCCATGCAGTGAGACTGAGAGAGAAGGTGGAGCAGATGCCAAGTGAAGGCTGAGGTCACACCGTGAGCTGGAGATGACCCCCTAATGTTCTAGTTTCCCTTCCTAGGCACCAGATCAACATGTAGGGACAATCCTGTCCAGAGAAGGAGACGGGGCCCTATCCACCTGGGGTCAGCAGACACAGAGAAGCAGGACGAGGTCTAATGAACTGCGCACAACCTCTCCTCCCTTTGTGCAGGTCTCCATTTACACCAGCTGCTGATTTGGGCTTCCTTGGATGTGCAGATCAGCTCTGCTGGGGATGGATGACCCCTCGATGTCCCTTTCTCTTGCTTTTGTTCACCACTGCCGAGTTAATGGACTCATCTCGGGAGTGGCCAAACCAGGAGCCATCAGTGCAGATATCCC
Source organism: Hylia prasina (assembly GCA_013397195.1). Taxonomy (NCBI): domain Eukaryota; kingdom Metazoa; phylum Chordata; class Aves; order Passeriformes; family Sylviidae; genus Hylia; species Hylia prasina. The sequence goes on along the minus strand of VYXD01002162.1, from coordinate 777,727 downwards.
CAAGCTGAGCAATCTGTCCTGAGCACTGATTTCAATTAAAGGGTCATTAGTGTGAAATCTTATCCAGCCCAGCTCCCATTTGCCAGCAGGAGGTCCTTCTCCTCCCCATCCCAAGCCCTGCTCTGCGGTTAGAGCGCGCTGCTCCTGCTGGAGCCCTCCAGTTTTGCTAAAACACAGCAGCTGCTGCTAATAAACAAACATATTGATCATAGAGATATGGGCTGTCAGGGACTTAATTCATGAATGAAATGGGCTTAAGAGCGCCCGGTTGGCAAGGGCTCTGCTTAAAGGGCTCCTCGTTGAGATGGTGCTTGGAGCTGGGAACTGAGAATCCCGGCAGCTAACTCAGCACTGGGATGCCAAAGTCTGGGGCTGGTTTAAGGGTCTGGGGATGAAATTCAGTCCCAAGTCTTTTTGGGACTCAAAGGAACGGAGCAAGTTTCCCCCTTTATCCTTGTAGGCCATTGCTAACAGGGATGAGGTACAATGAAGGGCTCTGTGCTTCCCTCCTACTGCGAGCAAAGAGGCTCCTGGTTCTGCTCCATTCTGTGGGGTCCATCTGGGCAACCCCAAAACTCAGGGCGTTTGAGGAGAAGACTGTCAAATATCCCCCCACAACTAGTCCCTCTAGTCTCTTGTGGGTCTGGAACTTGTAGAAAAGCCAGGGCAGGACCCATGCCTGCCTACTGGAGTTTGTGATACCCATTTCAGGGGGCAGATGCAGCTGCAGCATCACTTAGAAACTATGTCAGAGCCAAGGAGAGGAGAGTATCACAGCTCCAAATTGCCAGCATTTCTATTCTCCTGACAGCAAACAGGTTTTCCTAGGTTTTGATCAAATTTTCCTTCCGCAGACAGACAGTAAAACTCTTTCTGCACATAAGACCAAGGCTGTTTACATCACTAATGCTGCCATTGTTTCTGAATTGTCATCATTGTGTGGAACTCGACTTAAACAAGGTAAAGTCAGCTCAGAAATGGATCCTGCACAGCCAGGGACTATAATTAAAATAGAAGTATATTTGAATATAGTCTTTATAGGTGCAGTAAATTACACCACAGTACATGAGGATATAGGCTGATCTGTAACTGGTTTCAAGCCTTTGGTATTGGCCACGATGAAAGCAGCTGTTAAAATAGGTCTTAGTATTTATGGTCCTGGGAAGTGAAGGCCTTGCTGAGAGTTTGATGGATGAACTTTCAAGGACAGGAATAGTTGTCAGCCTGAAATATTTATCAGTCTGAAATCTCCCTGCGATTCATGCCATAGTTTCAGACTTCCATTTTTTCTTCCCTTTTTATAGCTGAGGTTTGTAGCTGAGGTCCCCCGGAGAGAAGGAGGGTCTCTGCTGTGGGGCAGCAAACCCCACTCAGGTGGTGTTATCTGTGCTTCCTGTGCCAGCAGCGGCTGCTGCTTTAACCAGCTGTGGTACCCTGCACAAGCCATCCTCTGCTGCAGCTCCCAGGCTGCTCCTGCTGCCCTTTGCCCCAGGGGCTGTGACTCGGGGCTTGCCAAAGAGATCCCTGCTCCTTTCACAGCAGGACACGGAGAGTATGTCTGGACAAACTGAATGTCTCCCCTCGTGTGTGTTTAGACATTCCTGCTGCAATGCCTTTGCCATGGACCTCCCCCATCCCTCTGGCCAAGGAGAGGCCAGGGGAGCTCAAAGCCAAAAGGATAAAATGGGATCTCCATCACTTTGCATCTCACTCCTCACTGAGAACAGCACAGCCTGATCTCCAGTGTCCCCCTGGCCCCTGGCATGCCTTGGAACCCTGCCTTCCCTGATGAGGAGGGCAGCCTGGATACTTTGCTCCTCATGGCTGTGGGAGGAGAGGAGCTGTATGGTTTTACACCAGCACAGATGAACTTACCTCTTCTCTTTTGCAAACACAACCCCAAACTCAGTGGAATGTGTTTCATTTCTGGCCTGTTTTCCATGCTGCTTTTACAAGTCTGCTGGGTTTTGCAGCTAAAGCTGAGGACCACGAGTAGTGCATGGGGCTGGTGAAGAACCACATCCCACTGCAGACCCCTGCTGAGGGTGAGAGGGGCTGCTGAGCAGGGAAAATGCTGGTTCCATAGGAATCCACTGCTTGAGAAAACACCGAGGAGCATGACTTCAGGTTTCTAGACTCCTCAGGTCTCCGAGACACCCAGAACCTTCAAGTTAATAAATGTCTAGACATTATCCCCTGAGAGAGGGGATGAAAACTCCCTAAGATTCACCTGCAGCAAATGCCAGCAAAGCATATTTGCTTGAGGTTTCTTGATGCTACCACTGAAAGGTCAGCTCTCTCAGTGAGACAAAAAGCTCTCTTCTTCCTTCTAGCTGTTCCATCAATACTTGTTTTTCCTCTCCATTTACTTTTACCTTCCTGTTCAGAAAAACACACACAAAGAGGGGAAAGAATGCTGCTTCCCATGTCAGCAGCTAAGCAGCTTCTTCTGCCAGTGGCCAGAACAAAGACCTCAATACACCTTGGGGACAATACTGGAGAGCAGTGCTGACCAGGGCCAGTGCAGAGGCTGGTGTGAAGCCGAGGTGCAGAGGGGACATTTGATGTTTTCCAGCCAGAAGCAAGGCATGGTCCTTGTCCTTTGTGTGCTCCCTTCAGCCTGGCTGGCTCCAGGGTCCTTTCTGAGTCCTGGGACAGGAAGATGCTGTGCACAGGGAGAAGGGAAGGTGGGAACAACAGGAAGCCTATGTGCATCTTGCCTCCCATGGTTTTATGACAGTCATTGCTTTAGGCCTTGAGGAGAGGCAGCAGGAAGGAACAAGGATCCAGTTTCACTCTTGAAATGATTTCTCTGAAAATAGTGACCACTGTTGTAGCTTTCAAGGAGATGCCTGCAACCCCACTGGGAGGAAAGCAAATGGCTTTGGATATGGAGGTCACTGTTCTGGTTTGGATGGCTCCTTCTTCCTACAGCCACTCAACATGGTTTGGCCATGGGCAGTCACTGCTCTTCAAGGTGGGAAAGGAGACCTCAGTGTCTGGTGTGGGAGCAGGAGCTCTGTGCAGAGAACTGGAGCCCTCTCTTGCTCATTTAGTTAATGGCTCTCTGTTGAGTTATTCACACAATACCATTTGGGAATAGTATTCCTTAACCCACTGCTGGGCCCTTTGGTGGAGATTACTGCAGCTGCAGCCCAACTCTCTTCCACTTGGCACTCCCACCCCTCCCTTCTCCCCCATCTCTGCCTTGTTTCTCTCTCCTGGTCGTTATGGCCTTCATCCAGCAAAGCACTTAACCAGGTGTTTCATGGAACAAGTAACCTGGCCCTCTCCATGCGGCGGGTCCGGAGACCGGACGCAGGAGGCATCTGGCCACCTTTGCCCTCTGCACACCTGGGGCTTTTGTGGTGGGGAAAAGCTCCTGGGCTGTGGGTAGAGGAGCTTGGAAAACCCTTGGGTGGCCCTCCTGACCTGCATGATCTGCAGTCCTGACATCTGCTTGCATGTAAAAAATGAAATAAATCACTGAGGATTTCCTCCCTGGGCTTGGGAATGGGAGCAGCGCCGGCCCCAGGACACGGCTGGGCCATCCAAGCTGGTGCTGCTGGAGAAAGGCTGAACTTTTCAGAGCTCTGCATGGGAGGTGGGAGTGATGGGTGCTGCCTGACCATGGTGGGCAGCTGGAGAGCCCTGGGAAAGAGCCCAGATAGGTCCCTACACTTCTCAACTTCCCTAACTACTGCAGGTGCTCTCTGTAGGTGTGTTTCTTATTCCCATGGACATTCTCACCCATCTCCCAGGGCACACAGTTTTGCACAACATCCAAGTCAGAGAACTGTCCAAGCCCACAGTATTAGAAAAGGTATTTTTTTTTGCTGCCACAAGAAAGAGGAGTGTCTCTGTGTGGCTGAGGAGTCTAACAAAGAGGTAGAAATATTTCCCGTGTGACCAGAGCCAAACTCTCTGCCTTTTTCCCCAAAAGAGTGCAACTCAAGATTGGCTTCTCACACTGGTGCAACATCTCTGCTGCTGAGTTCCATAACAAGCCACAGATAAGACAGTGGGGCTTACATTTCAGGACTTAAATATTCAATTAATCAATGGAATATTCCATTAGTGTAATAATCACTTGGCATTGCCTGATCTATAGGTACATCTCAGCTGGGCCTCACAAATTGATTTCTGATGAAGTTCTAATTGACTGCACAGGCAGGAGAGGACTGGTCTGAGCATGTTGAAGCAGGGCTGGTAAAGGCTCTGGCAGCACCACCTCCCCCCAAGGAAGGGGAAAAGCAGGGGGAGGTGTGATTTATGCCCCATTTATCACGACAGCCTCTACCCTATCCCGTTTTATTGCTCCCAAGTGAGGCATGAGAGCTTACAGCTTTAATGCAGAAATTTGCAGGCAGCCGGAGACCCCCGTAAGCTGCTGACAGCTGCTTGTCACTTATGCAGTGGGTGCCAGGGGTGCCCTAAATCCTGAATCTCCTAACACAGGATGCAGCCGTGCCACGGGTCCTGTGGGGAGGTCTCAGGTTTCCTCCGGCACGTGTGTATTTGTTAGCTGAGCTCTGCCACCCCTCTCCATAGAGCTGGGGGGGTGTTTCTTCCTGCTGATGTGGCTCAGAGCATGAGAGGCAGATGTGCCTGGAAGGAGGCAGTGGGTGATCCACATGTGTCCTTCTTTCTTGGCCGTCCTGCAGTCCCTTATCCTGAATTCTCTCCTTCCTCAGTTTGGAGGCGATCCCTGAAGGAGGGTGGCATAGCAGGAACCACCTCTGCTTCCAAAGGGATATCACAGAATCACAGAATAGTTTGGGTTGGCAGGGACCTTTAAGACCATCTAGTTTCAACCCTCGTGCCATAGGACCCCTTTCACTAGACCTGCATGCCAAAGACCTCCAAAGGCTCTAACAGGCCCCACCATAAGGACTAACTCAAACCCTGCCCATGTTGGCACCCTGGCTGTGAACATCCCTCTCTGGAAGAACTGGTGGTCATGGCAAGCCCCAGGAAAAGCGTGTGACAAGTCTGGAGGTGCAGGCACTCAGACATCCCAGCCTCCTGGCGGGATGGGATTGCCAACCTGGCGCTGTGTGTTGCACCAGGGGATGGTTTGTCACCCCGAGGCCACTCCTGACTGCCACAGTCACACACAGAGATGTGCAGGGGCCCAAATGACTCAGCACGAGCGGCTGTGATGGTGAGTACCAGCAGCAAGGGCTTGGAGTGCAACACCAGCCCTTCTAACAGAGCCCTGTTTCTGCCCAGACCCTCACTGCTGGCTCCCTCTGCACTGACCGAGGGAGCTGACAAAAGGGAAGGTTTAGGGGTTTCCCACTCTGAGCATCAGTGGTGACAAAGGGACAGGACACTGGTCCCCAGGTGTGGGGGACTGACTGTCTGACTCCTCCTCTCCTGCCTGTGTGGGGACTCACGTGGCTGAGCTGGGTAGGGGAAAGGTGACAGGTAGTGATTTCAGGAAAACTGAAAACAACCACATCAACGAAAGCAATCAAAGCATGTGTGGCTGGCTGCTGAATTTTAAGAGAAATAGCTGCATTTTCAAACATACAGGAGTGACTGTAACTTCCTCTCCATCCTCTCCCTGCATTAACTTAAGAGACAGCCGTGTGCTTAAAGGTTACTTTGCAGGCAATGACTGTTCTGTAAAGGGCTACTCATCTCTAACAGGGATAGGTTTTCTTTTATTGAACATCAGGCAGAGTGGATGAAACCTGATAAAAACCACAGAGTGATAGCTTTTCCCCCCCCTCCCCCCTTTTTCAGTGAGGAATAATAACCAGCAAAATAAAAAGGCAATTGTCTCGCTGTATGTCTGTTTTAAGCAACGGCTTTGTGTGACAGGGAATGCAGCTTAGGTAGATGCCCAATTAGAAAGATTTTGTAGGGAGACCTTTGAATCATCAGATCCGAACCTCTCTCAGCACCATCACCATTTCTTACCCCATTATTTCTAGCCTCACCTACTTATGGTACAGGAACGAGTTTTCAGTAGTTGGAACACCAGGTGTGGAGTTTATGTGGCAAAATTGTCCCCAGGATCATTAGGGTTGGGTGGGCAGCATGGTTTGGATTCCTCCAGACCCTGGGAGTCCATGAGTCACTTTGGGTTGTGTCTCCTTCCTGTCAACAACAAAAGGTGCCCTGGGATTTTTGTGGCTCCACCCAGAAAAGATTTTTGGCTCAAAAAAATTGTAATGGCAGCCTCCTACATGGGGAAGATGATTCTCCCTCATGCCAAACCCAAGGTGGTGGGCTGTGAATCAATGCCTCTCTGTGGCTGTAGTTGGTTGCTTCAGAGCAGTCTTGAGTGATGAGGTTTGAATGGTTTCTAGTTTGCTTGTTTTTGCTGTTTTTTAAGGGAGTGTTTTTAATTACTTAGTGAGCAGAGCCAGAAGTATAACCCATGCCGGGAACCCAGCTGAGAGGAGAAAAGATGCAAATGGGAAAGAGCTCAAGGAGGAGAAACCCGTGACATGGAGGGACCTTTCCAGCAGCTTTTCCCTTCCACTGTCTCCACCTGACATCCTCTCAGGAGAGCCCTTCCCCATGGAAGGCAGAGAAACCCCCTCCAGCAGCCCGTGAGTGCTCACCTTGGGAGACATCAAGGACTTCCATCCTTGTGGAGGAAAACCCCTCTGGGGCTGTCCCCAGACTTCCCTCTGTGTTTTCCTGAGCACAGGACGTTGTTTGGTGGCTGTGCAGGTTGCTAGCAGGCTCAGCAGACTCACAGGGTGTCTTTTGGCTGTCCCTCCTGGGATGCACATTGGCTCCTGCTGGTGTTCATTGTCTGTACATGGAGCAGACCACACGCGTGGCCAAAGCACAGCCCCCAAGGGCTGAGCATCCTCGGGTAACCCCAGCCTGCTCCTGCTTACTGCAGAGCCTCAGGGATGGGGATGCCATGAACACACAGAAAAGTCCTCTCAGACCCTCCAGGACAGGATTTGGCCACAATCATGAGCATCTGGTGCTTATACTCACTGCAGAATGAGAAGACCCTGATCTCCAGAGCTGTCAGCCCTAATTTTATAAGCAACATGAAATTTAATTAAAATTCACATTATTTTCTTTTTCCAGAACGCTGTTTGTTTGTCCCCCTCCTTTCTTTGAAAGATGCATGGCATATGGGGCAACCATGCTGCGTGTGCTGAGAAACCATGTCCAGTCCTCCATGTGTCACAGATTCCCACACAAATATGGAGACTATTAGGGAGAAGTTATTAAATGTCATTATTAATACACTGGAATGCGATGGGAGGGGATTTATTTTTATGCCAGAGCCTTGCATGTATGCTCCCACCATGACAGGGAGGGAGGGGAAAGGGGAGTTGCCCAGAGCTGGGCTGTGGACAAAAGTGCTGAGCTACAGGTACCAGAGCCATGGGGCTGATGTGGGGCCAGGTCTGTGGGAAGTGCTTGGTGAAGCCTGCTTAGCTTTTTCTCAGGCACCTGGCTGTGGAGAAGTCTGAGAACAAAACCATCACCAGAAAGGCAAAGGCTGGTCCTGGGATTTCTGTTTTGTCCACTGAAAATAAAAGGAAGAAACAAAGAAGGAAGGAAAGAGAAGCCTCTTCAGATAGAACGCTAAACATCTGATTCAGAGAGAAATGAGCAATGGAAAGAACTGCTTTGTGCATGTCCTGTAGACAATTTAATCCTTCCCTCTGGGCAGGATTGTCCCTTGCCTGTTGTCTCACCCACACTCTGCTGCCCTGGCTAGTCTGGCCGAGCTGCTTTCCTTTCTCCAGCATCAGAAGGGCTCTGCCCTCAGCTCCTGCTGGGGTTTTTCCCCATCCCAGTCTCTTTGAGATGCTCTCCCTGCCAGGTCCCTTTGGCTGTGGCTGGGGAGCATGTCTGGAGATATTTCTCATCAGAGTGATTTTGGCTTTCCTCCCACTGTGGCTCCCCCAGTTTGCTCCTCCAGCCTGGTTGTAGGGATGAGCAGGGATGAACTCAGACCCTCCACCTGCTGTTCTCACCAGCATCCCTCTGCATCCATGCAGGACATCCTTTTCTCTCCCTCCTTCCCAGGGGATGAGTTTCAACCTCTCAAAGAAAAACACTCTTCCTCTCCCTGTTCTTCATTGTTTTCTGTGCAATGAAATACAGTTTCTCTCCTAAACGAGGCTACAGGCAGTTTATTAACTTCACTAATTGACCCATAATCAGCGTTGTGTTCTCCTCTAATCACACCCTTGGCTCACAGAGTGCAGCCCTCCTGTAGCACATGTATTTATAAAGGAGAAAAAACAGTGTGTGACATGCCACGAGCTCTCTTTGCAGGGATGCTGTCAGCCCACTCAGGCATGTGGTGTGATCCCTCTGGGGCAGGGAACAGGGGGCTCAGGTGGCTCCAAGGGGGGACAGTAAGCTCTGGAGCCTGTCACCTTTGGAGCACAGGTTCAGTGGCCACTCAGGTCACTAATGGCTGGTTGTCACTGCTGGTCAGCTGTGGTTTGGAAAGCGCTGATGTTGGAGGAGAAGCAGACTGGAAGTCTTGTAATCTCCATCTCTGCTTGAGCAGAACTGTTCCCCAGGGGGTAATTCTTTTCCTAAGGTTTCCAGCTGGGTTTTCCTGTCTATCCAGCAGTGATCTTTCCATGAATCTGTCCCAGATCTGCTGAAAACAAAACATTTTGGGTAATGCACCAGTGCTTTTTAATTTACTACTTTTTTACCTTTCCTACACCAGGTACCACCTTCTCCAGCACCTGCCTTTTGCCCTTCCCATTTTTGTGGGTGGATGCTCAGTTCTCCGCTCTAGCTGAGTAAAATGGAGTTAGCTTTTTTAACATTTCCTCGTAAATCAGATTTCTGATTATTGCTGCTGCCCTCTGAACTCCCTCCAATCCGTCACTCTATTCCTGGTACTGAGCTACACCGACCATGAAGAGACAATGTTTGAAAACATCCTCAACCTGGGTGGCGATCTAATGAGACAGCTTATAAAAATATCGTTACGTGGTGAGCTGAAGGCATTGTGCAGCTCTGTAATCATTTTCAAGATGGTAAAATCATTCTGCAAGGACAGCCTGTCTCCACTCTGATAAAATCAGGGCCAGAAAGGCAGTCCAGCTTGGAGGAACAAATTGCAGAGTTGAGGTTGTTTTTCTCTTTTTTCTCCGAGGATTTATTTTTAAGTAAGGGAGCTGTCACAAAGTGGGACAGATGTAGAGAAGAAGTGAAACCAAAGTGGTGGTTTCAAACAAGTGGAAAGTGGATGGTTTCATCCTCTGGACTCCCTTTGGCTCCCTGGCTGTCCCTGCAGTGCACTGACACATCTTGTCCCAGGTGTCCCCAGCCGCCCCAGGCTGCCAGTGCTCTCTGAGCCTTTTTGGACCCACAGCTGAAGCCACACTCTGCTTCATCAGCAGGTGGGTCCTTCCCACATCCCTCTGCTTTGCTGTGCAGCTGCTCCTGTGTTTCCAGTCTGCTCTCCCTCTCTGTATCTGTAAGGCTTGCTGTGTGAAGGGAGATGGAGAAAATGAATCAGGTTGAGAAGACAGAAGAAGAGCCAGATGAGGAGGCCACACCTGTGCTAGAGGTGGGTCTATCTTGATGTTCACCAGTTTGCCCATCACTGGTGCAACCTGAGTGTTGAAGGGTCCACAAAACAGCCCCCAACCCCATGAGCACCACGGGCTTTTCTTCTCATCTCGCTCAGTGTCTTCCTTGCCTTGTTCATCACCTTTTTGTAAGCTGGGGAAAGGTGAATTTAATTACAGGCTAATGAAACTCACAGTGCATTTCCTGAAAAGCTGCAATTTGAGTAAAGAAAGGGTACTTCTGTTTAGAGATCCTCTTGGCATTGGAGGATTTTTTTGTTCCTCTCTCTTTTGCATGGTAAACATGTATTGCATAAATCCTTGGCATGTTCATGGGATGCTCAGAACATTGTCCTGACTTGCCATTGTTCGGGTTAATTTATGCTGGGTTAGACCTCACCCTTTGGAAAGGGTCCAGAGTCCTGGTGATGTAAATCTTCCTGATTTATGTCTCCCCCCTCTCAAGACCAAAAAAAAAAAAAAAAAAAAAAAAAAAAAAAAAAAAAAAAAAAAAAAGGAATTTAAGGAGTTCCAAAGACAGGAGAATTCAGGACAATTTGCACCAATCACTTGCTCCTGGCAAGGAAGGCTGGGATGATTTGGGGTTGGTAAGCACAGACCTTTCATCTGTTTGTAGAAAGAAGGAAAATTAAATCTCATGGCCTGTTTGTGAAAGGAAATTGCCCAGAATAGCTCTGACAGAATAAGCTATTCCACAATAGCTCCCCATGCGGACACTCAAGCCACTTTGTTCCAGGCTAATTAGTGTGCTTCCAAGCGGAGTAATTACTCTGGAAGGGAAATCTCTCTTCTCCCACAAAGAGTGTCTACATGGAGGTAACTATTTGGGAATGACACGAGTGGGCCATCTGAAACCATGGCTGCTCCATCGACCAGTGTTCCCTCACTGAGACATCCTGGGCTTGGGAAGGTCCCACTATTTGTGGGTGGGATGTTTGGGGGGCATTTGGAGGAGGGCTGGGGAAGCAGGGAACAGTGTGGATGTATCTGGCTGGTCACGCAGGTCAGGTGGGCTTGGGTGGACTCCCCCCATGTGTGCTCTCAGGCCCCAGAAGAGGCAGTGATTCAGAAATAAGAAAGGATTGCACCAATCCTGTTATTTCATTTAGTCCTCTTTTTACTCCACTGTTTTATGACCACACTATTAAATGTCTGCTCTGAGGGCTTTTGTTCTTCTCTCAGATCAACTCACTTTTCTTTCTAAAAGCATTTTTTTTTTCCCTCACCTACTTTGCTACTGACTCGCTGGAGAGCCTGGATTTAGTCTGAATGTTTCTCAGGAGACTGCCTGGTGTCTCACGTGGCTCATTCCCCACAATTCACAGAGAAGTTCTTTTAATGAAAGATGAGGACTTGTGTGAGCAGGGAGTTGTACCCAAAGGGGCAACAGTTTAGCCAAAGCATTGGGCTGGTTTTGAGTTCCTGGAGATGGTTCTGCCCTTCTCCACACTGCTTGCACCAGGCTCAGTGGAGGCTGACTCAGGTTACACCTGAGGTCAAGTCTCCCAGCAGCAACCAGTGCAAGGATCTGCATCTCTTGGAGCAAGCCTCCACTTGCCTGGTTGCTCTTTGAGTTCCTCCTGACAAAATATTGGTGATGAAATTACAGCAGCAGTAAGAGAGAAGATTCTAGGATCCATCTCCATCCCATCCAGGACCCTGGAGATGTTTTATATTCAGGGTTTGATAGATATGGTGCAGCCCAAAGAATCCTTGCAGCTGCAGTTTTGTGTTGGAGCTGTGGAGAGTCTCAGCTCAATCTCTTGCTCTTCACACATTGTTTGGGAGAAGGGAGGCAAAGTCCTGCACTGCTTTTCTGGCATTTGTAGTCCTTTACTGCTTGGATTACTCTTCCCCCAAGGCTTAGCCCTGAGCATGGGATGACCTGGTGTTTGGAGGGGCAGGAAGAGGGGCTGGGGGGGCTGAATGACTCACACTGGATCTCTTCCTCCTGGATAAAGTTCAAAACAACTTCATAAGCATTTTAGTGTTAGAGAGATTCTCCATGGCCACAAACCCTGGCATGGACTGTAATTACACATGATCTGCCCACTCTGGAAAATTGATACTTACATGGTCCACTGGAAAAAGGTCCCTGTCAGAATGCAGATCAGCCACTCCCTGTGGGACAGAGCACTAAATGAAAACAGATGAGAACATTTTTTTCATTAATGATAACTTCTGACTCCTTAAACTCTGACTCCACGGGGCCCCAGAGAGACTCTGGGGGTATGTGATGGGAAATAAAGTGAGTTTCTTCAGTGTCTGGCTGGGGTGTGCCCCAGTTTGAAAGAATTTGGAGTGGGCTCACAAACCACTGAGGAGCTCAGGTGTGCCCAGGGGACTGCAGGTCCCAGTGGTGCTGAGTCCTTTGGGTCTCCAGGGTGGAGGAAGCATTGAAAGAAGGATGGAGACAGCATGAATGGACAAGGGAAATGACTGGCCCTAGAGCTGGCAAGATCAGGAGAGGAAATTATTACTGTGGAGAACTAGTTGTGCCCTTACTGAACCTGCTGGGTCTTTTGACCTAGCACAGCTCCTGCAGACCATGCACTGTGATCCTGGGATCCCTCCTCTACCTTGTCCCTGCCTCTCTTCAACCAGGACAGAAGACAAAACTGGAGGAAGCAGCGCCTGAAAGAATTAAGAGAGGAGGCTGATAAGAATTGTAGGCTGATGTAGTTCATTAGCAGCAGAACTGGTCTTTGTGACCCACAAGGCCCCAGCCAGACCCATGTCTCCATAGGGCCTGGATATCCCAGAACTGCAGCAGGGAGAGGGAAAGTGTCCCATGGAAAAGCAGTGCTGTTTTGTCAGGAGGTGGCAAAGGAGGCTGGGGAACATCTCCTGCCTCCAGCCCAGTCCTGGCCCTGCCACACCAGCCCCAGAGAGGCAGGAGACTCAGGGAGGCAGTGGCAGCACTGGGGGATCCTCAGTTTCCCTCCAGCAACTGCTGCCAGTGAACATCAGTCTGACACCTCTTCAGTACCTGCAGTGACTGATATCTCATTATTCTGAGAGATTAATTATCTGAAAATAACTGTGCACCACCAACTCTGAGATCTTGTCTCTGCAGAGGAGTCCTCTCCCCTCCCAGCAGCAGGCTGGAGCAGGGAGCAATTGGGGGGTTCCTGTGTGGTGCCCCAACCTCCCCAGCCTGGTGCTTTCTGCAGCCACCAAACCCAGCCAAACCCCAAAAGCAGCTCCCAAAAAGACAACACAGGGAGCAGTGTGCCCGGGGCAAGGCAATGGTGACAACTAAGGAGCAAAATTTGGTTTGGAGGAGCAGGGGGCTTTGCTGTTGCACATTTTGGTGGCTGCATCAGGGTTTATAAGCTGCACCCTGGGGCCCCACCTTTGTGGCAGGAGCAGGGCATCCCACAAGCACATTTCCATCTCCTGGCAGAGCCTCACTGAAGCAAGGGCTCCTCGGGAAGCCCATGTCTGGCAATTTATCTCCCAGACATCTTCTATGTCTCTGTATCTTCCTTCTGAGCTGACCCCTTGCTCCAGCTAAGATTTTTCTCCTCCCGAATTACATTTCATCCATTGAATCTGGAGAGATGAGCCGTGTGGAAATTTTGCAGGTCTGCCTGATTTCTGCCACTTTATCCAAGCTTCACCCACTTCAAAGGGTGCAAATGCAAATATTGACAAGTTCAATAAAAACCCATCTAGCAGGTAAACAGCTAAACAGGCTGTCTAATGAAGGGGTGCAGGGAAAGCACTTGGAAGAGAAAATCAGCATTTTTAACCTATTTTTACATGCTGGCCTCCTTCCTAAACACTAAATAAACCTGAAATATGGGCACACAGAGTGTTTACCCTGCCTCAGCACTTCCCGACAGCCCTTCCCAGCCCATGTGGGGGAAGTGGCTTTTCCCTTGGGGTTGGAAAGCCCAAATCCCCTGTGTTTACTGAGCTCAGCACTTCCATGGAGTAGCATCAAATTGGTGACACCCCAGGTCCCCCAGCTGCCCCATCCCTGCAGCCCTGCCTGCAGCCATCCCTTTGCTCACGGGTACCCAACATCTTAATCCAGCCCTTCCTTAATGACATTTGCAAAGAGCAGATCAGCTGGAGCAGGATGCCGGCTGCAGTTTGCACCATGTTCCCAGCCCATGGATGTGCTCCCCTTGTCCCAGATCGATCTCCAAATCGGAACTGGGGCTGTTTGATCTGCTCATTGTGATGCAGGGGAGGGCAGTGAGTCCAGGGAATGAGCCTCTTTGGAATTAAACCCCTCTAATATGATTACAAATGGCGGTTAACCCTCCTATCAATGGGAAGGAACGGTGTCCAGGGGTGGTGGGGGAGAACAGGACATGAAAGTCTCTCCCTGTGCTAAATGAAAACAAGAGGTGCTTGTTACCAGGAGTAATTAGGCTTCCCCAGCTTCCTCACAGGGGGCTGGGATAGTTATTTCACATTTGCAGTGTGCTTTGAAGAAGAAAAACGTGCTGGTGCTGTAGCTACCACCACCATTGCTTCCAGGGCTGTTTTGCTCAGGTGAGAGGATTTGAGCTATGGGACATCTTCCACCCAAGGATTTCACAGCCCATCTGCTCTGTTGAGCATATGCACAGGGTGCAAATATTATTATTGTGGCATTTTGGGAAATGGGGAAACAGTGATGCAGAGCATGGGAGGTGCTGAACATCTCTCACAGAGTTGGGATTAAGAGTCCTGTTCCACGTGCTGTTGTGATCTCCACCTGGGAGACACTTGGATTTGAAGACCCTGGTGTTTGGCATCTACTGACAATGACTGACAATGCTGCAGGAGTTCTCTTCCAGCCAGGCTCAAAACCTGGCTTTTTCAAAACCCTCCATGTGTGGGATCAGGGTTAAAACATTATATCATTAGCTTTTTAGTCTGAAGGACCCAGGAGAGACCCCTGTGCTCAGCTCCGGCTGGGTGTCTCTCCCCCAAATCAAGTCAAGCCTCAAACTCACCCACCTCCTCCTCCAGCACCCCTCTAAGTCTTAGGAAGAGCTGGAGACATGACAGGTGATGGGGATGTTTCACCCCAGCAGAGTCCCTGCTCGGATCAGAGGACCCTGGAGCTGTAATTTTATTGGAGACACCATCTCCACTGCACAAAGCTGCCCAGTGCCAGGAGAGGAGGCTCCCTGGATGCCCAGCTGAACATCACACAGCAGACTCTGATGAAAACTAATTTTCCCCCAACCTTCTCGTTTTGTCTTCACAGCAGAAACATGAGGCAGGCTGTACAGAAAAGAAGAGAGCTGTACCAGAACAAGCTTGGCTTGGTTCCCACTGCCAGTTTTGTTCTCTCCATCAACAGTCAACTAGGACAGGAGCATCTGCTTCATTCAGAAGGGCTCTTAAGCATCCTCTGTGCACCCCAACACAGAAGCCATGAGCTTTTTCCCCCAGAACATTTATCAGTGCTCTGACAATTTTGCAGAGTGCCTGCAAAGCCCCTTCTAGCCCTAATTTCTACAAAACTCCTTGACACCCTTGGCATGGTCAGGGACAGATGGAACCACAGTCTCCTGAGCTGAAATGGGGATGTGTACAAGGCCCAGGGATGTCTCCAAGGAAGATGAGCAGAGGGTGGGAAGGCACAAGCGCAGGGTGGGCCATGGAGGGTGGGGACAGCAGAGGCACAGGACATTCTCAAAACACAGACAGTAAGAGCCTTGTCCATGCTTCTCCTTTCTTCCCTGTGACAGCTTGACAACCTAACAGGAAAAATGAAGTCAGTGAAGAGAGAAATGCTATCAGGAGCCCTGTGCTAAGAGGGCAGACAGGCCAGATTGGAGGAAAATGAGAAGCTGTCCGGACTAATGCAATCATTTATCACATAATCTTGCTCAGCAGTTGGGCGGGGAGCCTGGCAGTGCCTGGCACTCAGAGGAGGCTCTCTTGGCCCCTGGTACCCCACTCCAGTTGGTGAGGGTTGTTTCCCCTGGATTCTCCATGGCTTGAGGTTTCCCTCTGACCACCTTGTTGTGCCTGTGGTACCCACCTGCCTCATTTTGCTCTCGCTGCTGTCCCCCACACACTTCCCTTCTCCCAGACTGGGGCTTATGCTGCTTTGCTGTGCACTCTTTTTAAGAAAAGATGACACCTTGTCGGATCACTGCTCGTGCTGAGACATTTCATCACGGGGCCATTTTGGCTCCACGCTGTGTTAGCCACTCACCTTGAACCTGGATTTACTGCTTCCTCATCCCTTCCTGCCCCCTCATCCCATAAAATGAGAGTGGCTGAAATGCTGCTGCGAAAGGGGCTCAGCATGAGAGCGTTACCAAAAGGAAGCAGCGAGGGAATTTCCCTCCCTGCTCAAGTTGCATCCTAGGGTTTGTTCTGCGTTCAGGCCATATGTGATCCACACCCCAGGGGAATGGCTGGACATCAAAGGGTGACTTCTGGCGAGGATGAGCTCATTTGCCCCTGATCGACCCTTCCTTCGACCAGGGGCTGGGAGCTCCGTGACCACCCCCTGCTCTTCCTCAGGCAGGACTCTGGGGCAGGAACCCCACTGGCTGCAGCTGCTCTGGCTCTGTCAGGACCTGCTCTTCCTCCTCTGAAGCCTGCAAATGGGAGGAGGACCTGCACTTCCCTGTAACCCGTGAATGCCCCGTGCTGCCAGCAGGGCACTCCCCTCCGTTCTGTCCAGCAAGGCAGCATTTCACGCTGGGGATGGGCTATCCAAAAAGTTTGCACGTGAAATTTCAGCACCTGGCTGCGGGACCGGGATCCCCACTGAGCCGCCTCTCCTCTGCAGCCAGTGATCGTGGGCTTTGCCTTTAAAATCATCTTCTGTATCTCTGGGACACTGATGATGTGCCAAACCATACAGATCATTTGTACAGCCCCTCACAGCCGAGCACGTAGCTGGGTAATTACCAGAGCTGGCCACAGGACGAGAAAGCCGATTTCAGCACCGCTCTCAGATTTTGTTTGTTTCTTTTCCAAGGAAAAGCAAATATTCAGGCACTGAGAGATGAAGGCTGGGCTGGTGTGCAGGGCACGGCTCAGGGCTGGGGAGCAGAGCTTCAAGTCCTCTCTCTTCTTGAATTATTTTACTTCCTGGACACTTCAGCATCCCATATCCCTGATGCTCCATCTGCAGACCCTCTCCCTAGTGTCCTCTCACCTCTCCTGGCTGTGGAAAACAGCTTGTTTCCAAGAAACATTTTGGCTGGGACTACGATTTCAGCACTGCTGCAGCCAGGTCCAGCAGTTACTCCTCCTTCAGCTGGAGTCCTGGATGGGCCCCTCCATGTGTCCAGCTTCATTGCCATCTCCTCACCACCCCATTTCAGAATGTCTTCAGCTTTTGACAGGGAACGGCTCTTCTCTGAAAGAGCTCTGTGCCCTTTCTTCCCCCCCAGCACAGCCCAAATCCAGCTGGAAGAACTGGAGCCCTTCCATGCCTAGTGAGATCCTCCTCAGCAGAGCTGATGCCCCTCCAGCCCCTGCACTTCCCATCCACAGAGCCATTTGCCACCCAAACATCTCCAGCCCTTCCTTCCCTCTCTTGCAGAGGAGCCATCAGCAGGAGGACCTGCAGTTCCAAGGGAAACACAGCCCCTCCGTGGCACCAATGGAGCCTGCCAGGGTTTTCCAGCTCTATCTGCCTGTTGAGGCAGTGCTGATTCAGGTCCAAGGAAAAGGGGAGGTTTTGTCAACATGCCCCCCATGATGGGGAACCATCAGGTGTAACAACCTCTTGTCTGTCTTAGCAGTGGAGAGGCAAAATTTCTTGGACTGCTGTGCCCTCTAGGAATGGGAAATGTTAATTATTACTAATGACACCCTGTGACTTTTATTATTAACAATTCTAATTAATTGGTTTATTGCTATCTTCTCTCTTGAAGGTGCTTGGGGGTGGCACATAGAAGTGATGAACTTTGCTTTCAATACAGAAAAGAGAAAAGAGGGACCTCGGGTGATGTAATTTGGGTAATGCAAAGTGGCAGAAGTGACAGGAGATCTGAGACTGGTCCTAGAGGGAGCAGGGATTGGCAATGGCAGCACCAAACCCTCCAGAGGTGGTGCAATTCAATGCATGGTTTTGCTATTTTCCAACTATGAAGACATAAAAAACTAAAACCAGTCCTTAGTCCAAAGACTCCTTAGCTCTTTGTGCCTGAATCAACGCTGAGTCTCTCCAGGTTTTTGACCAGGCAAGGCTAAGGCCAGGAGAAAACTGGCAGCAGACAGACTCTGCACATGGCACAGGAGTGCCTTTGTCCCCAAATCTTTGTCTCGTCACACTCAGACAATCCATGGAGATGCCCAGCACACCTGTCCATCACACCAGCTCCTCCTTGCCTTGAGCTGCGCGTGGAACAGTCTCCCTTGTGGTGAGACCCACCATCAAATGTGTGGCCCAGCACCAGTGCACCAGAAATAGCTCTGAAGAAAGAGAGCAGCGTGCGTGGGGCCTGTGCGCGCATCTGTGTCCACAAACCCATTTGCTGTTTTAGGTGTCAGAAATAAATTTTACCACTGGAGTCTGCAGCATCTGATTAGTGAATTATTCAGTTTGGAGATTGCCTATGCCATGACCTCATTAGTAACCCCGAGGTGAGCAGGACGCATTAGAGTAACCACCAGGCTGTCGCTGAGGAGCAGAACTGGGGCATTAAAATGGATTAAAGTGCTTTACCAAGAAGTGCGGCACAACTCATTAAAAAAAAAAAAAAAAAGAGAGAAGACAAAAGGGAAAAGAGAGAGGAGTAGAAGGGGGAGAAAAAGAAAGGAAGACCAATAAAATAAATAAACAAACCATCCTGGCTGGCAGCCTGAGGATAAACAGGCAAGCAGGTGGAGGGGTGCAGGGGTTCCAGTGTCTGGCAAAGCACGAGCCTTCTCTCTGAAGCCAGGGCAGGGCTGTGGTTGGGAAGAGGCACCTGCAGGGCTCTTCACTGTCTGCTCTGCCAAGGGAGCCCAGCATCTGCTCAGTTAAACCAGCCCTTAGGCTGCCAGCCAAATTCCCCTGGCTGCCCAGGAGAGCCTCCTTTTTGACCCCCGTTGGGCTGACACCCAGCCTTGGACCTCTTCTGCACCAGGGAGATGATGTGGAGCTGACAAGAAGGTTCTCACACAGACCTCTAGGAGCTGCTGCCCACGTTGGGGTCCTCAGTTGTCCCATGCTGCTGGCTGCAAAGAGGAATCTGATGGAAATGTGCACAGCCCCCAAACCTGCCTGTGAGTGGGACTTACTCAGCTGCCATGGGGAGGAAAACGTGGCCCACGGTGATCATTCAAGGACCATGGTGACCCCTGTGAAGGGGGCATGATAGAGGGAGGTGGGGTGAGATACCCCATTTTGTCTCTTTCTGACAAGTCTGCAGAAGGGAAAGGGGGATGGGTTTGTACCACACTCCCTCAGGGTCAGCTCTTCTTTCCTGGGGGGAGGCCTGGGCTGATGTGAACAGCTCTCATCTGGGGATGGGCTCGGTGACTGATGTGGTCACATTTGTTTGCTCAGCAGCAGTTGCAAATAATGGATGCTAAAAGGCTTTGTGGTTCATTGATGGCCATGCTCATAACCACACGCTCTTCATCCAGTTCTGGGGGAGAAATGCAGTGCTCTCCATTTAACTTCTGGGGTCTTTAACCCTGCTTTCAACTTGATGTGGCCTTGGTCCTTCCGCTGTGCACACACCAGACCCTGTTGGTGGGAGATGCTCCTGCCTGGTGGGGGGACCCTGAGAGGAGATCACCCAAGGGTCTGTTCCTTCATCCCACCACTGCAGCTGCTAAAACCTTGGACTTGCACCTGTGGAATGACCCAGATCTCTGTGGGGTCTCTCCATGTCGCTGCCTGTTGGCTTCACACGCCTCTTCAGTGACAACACTGGGAGCATCTTATTGCCAGCTCACATCAGGGCCAGACTTCCAAAGGAGATTATGGGATTTCCCTGTGCCATCCACGTCTCAGAGGCACGGTGAGCTCCCAGGTTACTTCAATACAGCCAAGTGTTTACTTTCCATTTAGCTACATTGCTTCAGCTTGGGCCCATCTGTAATGGAGAAGATCCCTATTCAATACCTTCCCCAGGTGTCCAACCGATCCTTTTTAGGCCACCTCTGCACATGGGCTGTCTCTGAGGCAATGCAGGAATGGGAGCTTGGTGTGTGTCACTTCTTCTCTGTGGGGTTTTGGACATCTGGAACTTTACAGAGCGGGGCTGTGCTGGCTGACCCTGCCCCATTTGAATCCCTCAGGTATGCCCTGGCCTCTCTTGGGAGGCTGTAAGGGGATCAAGAAGGCATAATGAGGGTAGGACACAGCTACCTGAGTTTTATTAGGTTTAATTGTCCCTATTTTATTATATGTGAATGCCTAAAGAATGTTAATTGAATGGATTTCAAATACCCAGAGCAAACGAGCCCCTCGACAGAGCCAAGCTGGGAAGGGAGTGGTTCAGGCTGTCAGTTCCCCGGGCCTTTCCTGAATCCTCCCTCCTGTACCCACCGGGCGAGTACGGGAAATTTGTTCATTTACTGCTGCTTAATAATATATACTCATGCAGTGTGTATCCCCAGCTATTTGCATTGTCAAGTCATGTGCACTGGCGTGGAAGCTTTGCCTTCCCCTGTTGCTGCTGGTGTCATCTCCGAGCCTTTGCCTAACAGTGACTTGATGGAGTGAAGGGAAGGATGCAGCAGGATTGAAAAATGACTGGGGGAGCCCAAACAGGGCTCTCTGTCACCATCCCAAGAATTGCTGGACTGTATTAATTGAGCATCTATCAGGGACATGCACAGCAGTAGATCCTCTCCCTCTAATTAAAGCAGCCACATTGGCTTTGTTTTGAGGGCCGGCCAAATTTCACTTCAGTGATTTCCAGGGTGGTTGTCCTAGTGGCAGGCTCATCTCCCATGAAGAATTGTCCTTGTCTCAGTTTAGCCATCTCCAAAAAATAATCAGCTTAAAACAGAAGAAAGTGCTATATCAGATAAATAGAACACTCCTTGAATTTAATTTTCCTTTTTCCAGGCAGCTCCTTTTGATCTGCTGTGCTGCCACAGATACACAGGGATATGGAGAATCTGGATTGCCAACACTGTCTCAACAACTCCCCATTGGATGTGTTTCTCTTGGCATCTTCTGAATTTGGGGGCCAGGCTCGTAGGTGGATTTTGACAGACAGAAGATCTGCTCCCTTATCTTATGCATGGGTTTCTTTCTTCCATCTTGTGTTTCCCATGGGAGCTGCTTGCAATCCATGTTTCCAGTGATGAACAGAGCTGCATGTCGTGTGTCTTCACAAGATTTCCCCCAGCCCCAGTTACTTGCTTAATTACTTGGAAAACCCCTTCTGCCACCCTGGTGAGGATGCTGCAGGTGAGTCTGCGTGCCTGCTCATGGGGCACTTGGGATGTGAGTGCAGATATGGGAGCATTCCTCAGCATCTCCAGCTGCACCCTCCTTGGCACTGTTATCCATGAGGAACCTTGCTCATCATCATGGATGGATTATCTGCTGTACTAAAGCCAGACCTTCCTCATCCACTCACTAGAGATGGGCACTTTGCAAGGGACCAGGGTGAAAATCAACACAGGACAAGAGCCCAATCCCATATTTCCTACATCCCAGCCCAGCAGGCATCAGCACCCTCCTCACACTGATGTTCCCTCCAACTGCAATCAGCATCCAGCTATGCCTCCAGGCCTGGAGCATCCTCTTCCCAGCTCCCCAGCAGCCAGAAGAGGGTGGCATCAATCCCTGCCTGTTTTGTAAAGCAAGGCTGGAGTTTTCTCTTGGCCATTTGCTAAACAGCTGGAGTGCTCCCTGTATCCAAGGAAACCTGCCTTAACCTGCTGCTTACAGGGAGGCTTCAGCTGGGCAAGTTTCTCTCAGCTCCCAAGACTCGTGGGTTTAGGTTTTGGGATGTCCATGAGGTGACATCTGCCTTTTTCTTGCCCTCCCAACCTGTTGTGCTCCCCACTTTGGAAATGGAGCCTGTGGAGGACAGAATGGGAAAACACCTGCTTTTCCTCATTTTTTTGCCACTTAGTTGAAGTTTTACAGAAATGGATGCAGAGCCTGGAGGCTGTTTTTCTGCTTCTATTTCATTTTCCTTTCTTCTTCTTCTTCCCTACTCCCAACACTTCCAGTGGGCGAAGTGCAGGGTAACCACCCACCACAGAGATGCTCTGTGCTGCATCTTCAGCTGGGGTCAGGTGTGGGAGCTGAGCAGCACTGGGAGAGATGTGTGTGAGAACTTGGGAGGAGGTGGAAAGAATAAAAATCCAGGAACTCTGGAGAGGCTGGGAGAAACCTGTGATATCCAAAGTGTCTGTGGCTGTATCTGGGACCTTCTACCTCTCTCCCAAAGCAGGAAAGCTTGCAAGCAGCAGGTGCAGCAGAAAGCAGGCAATACTCTCAGCTTTCTCTAGACCTTTTCTCTTCTACTGGCCTATGTTTACTCTCCAGATGTGGTTGCCAGCAGCTCCTTGCCCTGCCAGGCCACTGCTGCAGCCCTGATGCTCCAGCCCTGCAGCACNCTGCTTTATTCCTGCTGTCCCTTCTCCTCTCTCAAAGCAGCACCAATCCCAGCTCTCCTGCAGAAAGGTCACAGTCAAAATTTTCCCCTTTTCCTTCCCCATCTCTCCCGCTTGGCATCTGGGTGCAGTGGGAGGGTAGGGGAAAACCAAAGCCCTGCGGGGTAGATCACAGCAGCTGTGAGCTCATCCTGGAGCTGCAGGGGTGAGAGAAGGTGCGCAAAACCCAAAGAACCAACCACGGGGATTTTGCCCAAAGGCAATTTTGGCAGAGAAGGGATGGAGGCCGTGCTGGGTTTTCCCAGGTTTAGGAGCGGCATGCTGGGGTGAGCAAGGAGGAAAGAACTTCTGTCCCCATCCAGCTTGGCCATCCCGGCCCCACACAGACACTGGGATCACCTCATCATCCCAGACAGACTTTGGGATCACTCACTGCTCTGGTGCCTCGTTTGGCTCCGGCACCGTCTCGCTTTACACCGGCACATCCCGTTAGTGCATCCCCGAGCAGCTCCGGGAGGATAAATGGCGCTGTGGGAGCTGCAGGCTGCTCCCTCCCTCCAGCACACCCATAACGATGGCGCAGTAATGGCTGGGCTGCGCTAAAAGCCTTTTCCTGCCCGCGCTGGAGCGGGGCCGGCGCTTTCCCAGAGCCGAGTTAATGCAGCGGCAGCTCCGCAGGCGCAGCCCTAAGCGGGGTTAACGCAGCGCTCCCCCCGCAGCTCCCCACGCTGCCGGGAGCTTAAACCCTGCCTTGGCCCCGCAGGAGCTGCTCGCTGCTCAAGCCAAGGCGAGAGAGCCGACGCTTCCCGCTCTCGGGTTAAGCGTTTCTTTGGCTTTCCCTAGGGTGGCAGTGCGAATCCCGGCACCGCAGCCTCCTCCCGCAACCCACTCCTTCGGCTCCGAGGGGTGCCCTGCCTCCCAAAGCGCTCAGCGCTGCTTCGTGCCTCCATCCGTGACGCCCCGCAGCCCCACCTGTCCCCAGGAGGGACCGCGACACTGCTGACTACGACCCGCCACCGGTGGCAACAGTGACACCCACACAGCCCCAGTGCGGGGCTGGCAGTGAGGAGCAGCTTGAAGACAGGTTTGGGAGGGTTGACAAGCTTCCAGGGTCTGGTCAGCAGGAGGAGAGATGCCAGAGAGGCATAGAAAGCTGGGAAAAAACTTACCTCGGTTTGCCACCGATAGAGAGAAACAGACATTATTGCTTCGTGTTAGTGTGGAGAAGTTTTAAAGGGTGATAAGAGGGTGTCAGGAAGCCTTGGAGGCAAAGAAAGGACGCTTTACATGCCAGCCTGGTGTTTTCGCTCCTGGTTTGCGAGATCTGTCCTCAGCATTGCCTGTGCAGCACAGTTTGACTCAGGGCAGGCCAAGGGAATGTCCTGCCAGGGCAGACCCTGGCCATGGCAGTGGGCTGGCTCCTTCCCCCAGGGAGCCCCACTGCCACCCTGTACCCCTGCAGCTCCTGGGATGCCCCCTGGGGTCCCCTCCACCTCTAGCAAAGACCCAACCTCTTTCAGAAGTTTCAGTGTGCAGTCTGTAGGCTGATTGCTCCCTCTGTGATCCTCCAGCCTTCCAGGGCACGGTGGCCAAAGCAGGTTAAAAACTATCTGGCTGGCAAAAATACCCTGTATTTTCCTCTCTCTCTGATCACAAAGTGCCCCCTTAGGAATGCCAGACAGCCCTGGGCTGCAGGCACAGATTTGGATTTACTTCTGTTGTTCAGACCAAACAGCTGCTAAGGGCGTCAGTTATACAGACATGATGATGTTGTCACTTTATGTATCATTTTTATTTCATTGCTCTCCAATGTTTGTAATACCCCGGAGCTCAGAAGCTTAAATAACAGCTCTCCCCATATTGATTTTATCCTTCGCCATTTGGCACTCATTCATTCCTTTCCCTTTGAGTTCCCAATAATGAGGATTTTAACTGAGCAGCATCCCGCTCCTTGCTTGGGCAGCGGCTGTGGCCAGCCAGAAATGGCAGGGGAAGGATGGGAGCAGGACAGGAGTTTTCTCCAGAGATGGGGTTGATGCATGTGTGATGCTGCATTGCCTCTTGGACTCCTCCTTACCAAAAAAATGAAGTTAGCACCATGAACAATGTTTTCACTCAGTTGAAATAACCCTGAAGGGAGTTGTGTTTAGGAGCAAATCCTCTGACAGGACTTTGGGGATGGAGCAAAGAACCTGATGATGTTGAAGGAATTATTCCATAACAAAATATGTTTTTTCATCCCAATGCAAACTGCCTGTGAAGCTGACCATGCACTCCTCCTGTGTTTTCCCTGCATGGAGGTTTGTTGGTTGCTCAGCCTGGGCTTCTGTGTCTGAGCCATGGGACTGGGACTCTGGACCATTCAAAAGCTCATTTTCCTGCTGTTTTGATTGGGGTGTGGTGGTGTCTCTTGTGACAGGACCGGGGAGAGAAGGAGCTCTCTGCTTGCCAGTGTTAATAAGCAATAGGTGGAAATATTTATCATAACTTGGTTAGATGCTCTGACACATCACTGTGGGAGGTGAGGGAGTGAGGGGAACCCTGTAGCAAGATGAAACAACTTCTACTGAATCTGCCTGCTCAGCAGAGCCAGGTCTGTACACAGACAGGTCAGACTGGCACAGCCTGGACTGCAGGCTCAGCTCATCCGTTTGATTGTAGAAATTCCATTTGAATAATCTGCACGTGAGATGGCTGCTGGAGCCACCTCTCTCATAGTGGGAAGCAGAGGTCTCCATCAAGATGCTCCTCATTATAGCACCAGGAAGAACCTGGTGTCATTTCAGGTCACCTTGGTCATTGCACCTGTAGGGGCCATCTCTAGATTTCAGTTCTGTGTACTTGAAAAAAATAAAGCCATCCTTTAATATTTAATCAGTCATTAATCACTTCTATTTATTTTACTCATCTGAACTGCATCACAAGTGTTCCACTGATAGTTACTCATTGCTGAAGCTCTTTGCTGGGGGGAAGCTCTCCATTGTTTGAGACTGGGGACCAAATCTCCTCTGTCTGGGAGAGCTCTGTCTCCAGCCCTGCAGCTTTCCCAGAGCCTCCCCGGCTCCCTGGGAGGAGCATGGCTGGCAGGGCTCTGGTTAATGCTGCTGCTGGGTTCACTTTGGTGTGCTTGGCCATCACAAACCACAGCCCTGCCTGGCTGTACTTGATGAGCAAGGGGAGGGGGAATGGGAGGATGGGCTCTGGGGACCCTGTCCCGCTGAGAAGGTGGGTTGTGTTTCACATTAGCTGATGCTCCTGTGTGGTTTCCAGCACTAGCCCAAATGCAGAAGCTTGTGGCAAGCAAGCTTGGATGTGCTGTAGGCATAAATCATGTCAACCTTTCTGTGTAAGGATGGGGAGGGTCCCTTTTCAGACTGGTGGCGTGATGGGGGAATTGCTCAGTGCTGAGAATTGCTCAGCTATGGGCTGAGAGGTTTGGGCACTTATTCCTTTCAGATTTCCCTGCACTGTGAGATCTTGGGCTGTGGCTTTTCCCTGCTGCTATTAGATGTGTCAGAGCAGGGGTGATACAGGTGCCAGTGTGAAGAACAATATGACACAGGTGCCCAGATGTCTTCAGGGCTTGCTGGTGTCCTCTGCTGCTTTCCTGCCCTGCAGTATTGTCCCAGATGAGCACAGGGACCTCGAGTTTGACCTTGCTGGTGCCTGCCACCAAGCAAAATGACATGAGAGATCATTGCAATTATTTGGCGTGCTGCTGCAAATGCCTTCAGCCCTCTTCTCCGTGGCCCCCTATGGTTCCCCCAGCTGGCTGCTTCCCACACATGTCCCTAATCCTGCAACTTGCTTGCCCCCCTCCTCTTGATCCTCCATTTTCCTGCGTAATCCACACCTCATCCTCCTGCAGCCTCACTGCAGGCTCCCCACCTTTGCTCACCCCACACGCTTGCTTGGGAAGGTTAAAATAAGCTCTACCTGGAGTTTGTTCAAAGGCTAATGTACATCCTCCCTTAATTATTGATCTGTTTATTGCAGATACTTTGGCAGGAGGTGGCCACAGCTCACACACCAGGCTCCTGCCCTCGGTTCCCCTCGCAGGGGTCGGGGCAGTGTTAGGGGGGGTGACCTGGGGACCTTATGCCCTACCTTGAGGACAATCCCACCAATACACCTGTGTGCCCCAGGCTCTCCCAGGCTAACCTCTTTAGCCCAGTCCCATGGGAACAGTAAAGGGCTTTCCTGTGGAACCCCCCTTCAAGCCCCTCTTTCTCCCCTGGTGAGCAGAACTCGTGAGAGCTCTGTCCCCCACAGCAAGGCCCCCTCCTGTGAGGTGGTGTCAGCTCCCAGTGTGTGCCCAGGAGGTTTGGCACAGGGGATGGAGACACAGTGATGCCACTGAGCCCCAGCTGCTGTTGGGCAGGGAGAGATGAGATGCTGCATTAGCGGGGCTGTTACCGACTCTGCACACCCATGTCGAGAAACAAGTGTGGCAGTGCCCGGAGAGGAGGGCTCAGAGGCACAGTCCTGCTGCTGGGGCTGCTGCCAGCCTGGCACCTTCTGCTCCAGGAGCTCCAGCTTTCAGGTGGTGCTGGAGAGGCATCAAAGCAGGAAAACACAGGTGCCACCAGCTGCCGAGGAGGAGCAGCCTGTGTTTGCTTGCTTCCTTCCAGTGAGGTGAGGTAGCTGGGACAGAGCCCTTCTTGCTCAGCCCAGGGCTGCTGGATTGCCAGGATTTGTGGATCCTGCTTCCTTTGGGTTTGGCATGGTCACTTCTTCCTGCATGGTGGGTTTGGGAGTGGGACCAGATGTCTCACTTGCACCCATTACGGGATGAGGAGGCATTTAAAGTGATTGAAGGTTTCCTGAATCCTCTGATGGACCAAGCGACCATTTCAAGCAGCTGTTGCCCCAACTCATCCTTGGGCTGAGAGAGAGAGCAGAGATTTTTGAAATGGTGCCCCTCTGGGGCCACATCCATCTCCCCAGTCAGCTGTGGGGGCTGCAAGTCCCTCAATCCCCTGATGTTTGGGAAGGATATCAGGTAAAAGCTTCCTTCCTTACCCTGCTGTAGGTAATAGTAACTTCACCAGATTTATTTGGGAAAGCAGCACCCTACAAAAAGTTTTTGGCAATTTTTTTATGAAGAGTTGTATTATATTGGTTTCTTCTCTCCTTAACCCTGCTCTGGCACCCAACAAACTCCCCAGAAAGAAAATTCAGTAACAGACTTGGAGGGATAAACAGGTTGGGGAGCTTATTCTAAAGCTATTTAGCTTGCTCACAAGGGTGGATGGGGGTATGGAACATGTTTCTCTGCCCATGTGCAGGGAAGAGCTGAGGGCAAGGAGGAATCGATTCTCCAGTGAGCTGCGGTTCAACCTGGAGCTTGGTAAGGGCCCACTGTTGCCTCTCTGGTGAGGTGTACGTCATGGACATTATTCCTTTAGTACAGTTTCCTCCCTAACATGTCAGCATCAGCCTAAGTTTCCATGAACCAGGCAGTGGTTCTTGAGGGAAGCTCTCTGGGGTGCCTGGCTGGAGGATTGGGATACTTGGATGGAACCTCAGAGTGCAAGGCAGCAGGTCTTGGCATGGATGTAGCTCTTCCTGTTGTTCTTGAAAACATGCTTGGAAAAAAAGCTGAAGGCTTGTGGTCTAATTAATCAATTGACTTTGATTAACTTTAAAATCTGGAGCAATTTTTCTTACACCAAGGTCCTGCAGTGTGGGATATTCCAGGCACTCTGTGACCCCACTGCAGTCCCAAATACTCCACTTGTCTGTTAAGAGACTGAATTAGGAATGTGGGATTTTCGAATGAACAGACTCGATTTGGGGAAAATCATGGGGATACACGATGGATGCTTCTGCTCCTTTGTCCTGGCAAGGGCTGTGTCTTTGCCTCCATGTCCTAGCCGTTCACATCACGAATTTCCTGAGTGGTGCCCTCAGGCGAGTGGCTCTGAGCGTGTAAAATGCCCCGAGAGAGGTGCAGATGGCAGGACATCAGAGCAACAATGCTGGGACTGTAATTCCCCTTATCTGCCTGCAGCATGGCCATCTCAAGTGCCTCCTGGGACTCCTTTGCAGCTCCCTCCCCTGCTCCTCTCCCAGCAGCTGCCCTCAGGCTTTGCAGCCCGGCCCTGCTCCCCCACCCCGGTCTCAGGATGCTCCTCTTTCTGAGCATTGCTGCCCCATCAAAGCACTGCCTTGATTCCTTGATGGCAGCTGTAATCTGCTCCACGTTATTCTTTTTCCTATTTCTTGGGCTTTCTAAGACCTTCGTTTCAGTTTCTTTTTTTTTTAAAAATATTAATTGTAGACCTCCTCCCCGGACCACCTCTTGGACATTGCAGCCACGACCAGACCTTGTCCCTGGCTAGGCACATTAATTCAGGAGCTGCCTAGGTGGGAGACTGGTTCAGGTCCCAACACTGAATGCAAGCACAGCAATATTTGTTACCTTTGTGACAAGGCTGTTTCTTTAGACCTCACTTGAATATGTTTTCTCCTGATTTTTTGTTGGTGATAATTTGAGCAAACAGTTCTCAGCCAGATGCTTTTCCCTACACTTTGTTATCAGCCTTGTAGAGTTTATGGACAGGACATCAGCTGGAATGGCTTCATCCTGCCCTTGTCCCCACACGTCCACAGCATGGCCAAGGTCAACCCAAGCTTGGAGTCTACTCCCACAGGCTGCTCTGCAGTGACGTTTCTGAGCTGAGACCTTCACCTTTCATCACACAGCCACACCTTTCCTTGGCCCCCTTCCTGCTGCTCTTCCTGCAGGTTCCCAGGGCCATGCTGACCCAAGTTCAGGATGTGACCTTCCCTCCTGCCAAGCACTTGCAGAGCAATACAGAGATCAGATCAAAAAATGTTTCCAAGCGCTTCCCAGGGTGGTGGGAACAAGGAGCTCCTCTTCAGGGAGCAACACTTCTGATGCTTGTGTGCCTGCACAAGCTCAGGTGAGAGATAAATGCCTCCTGGCCCCACAGGAGCTGATATTTTCCTCCTTCAGTCCATCTCAGTGATCCCATGGTGGATGCCGTGCCCTCAAACCAGCCCTGACATCCCTCCCTGAAAGCTGGCACTAGCCCCTGGGCATTTACCCTGCAAGCTGGACCCTTTCCAACGTGTAGCTTTTGGGGTCTCTCTGCAAAGGGGCACATGGACCTGCAGGTGAATTGCCAAGGCGGAGCACAACCCCCTTTTCCCTGCTCTGCCTCTCCTGTCGGAGCTCACACCCGCTCTCTGCCCGGGGCCGGCCGCCTGTCAGAGGTGTGCAGAGCGGTCCTGCACGGGAGGGGGCCGAGGAAAACGTCAGCTCATCATTTTCAGCGAGCGGGAGTGGTGTTCTGGTAAGAGGGAGCGGGGCGGCGGAGCCTCAGCGCGGGCCTGCCGGATCGATACGGAGATCAGAGGCTCGAGTGGATGTCGGAGCTCGTGATGACTGAGCAGATATCGGACCACGGATCTCTCTCTGGTCGTGCCCCCGGGGGCTGTGGTGTTTGCAGGAGGCAAGCAGGGCATTGGGCAGCCCCCACCTGCAGTTTGGCAAGGGGAAAGATTGTCCCCAGGGGACGGCCAGCCTGAGAGCGAGAGCTCAAAGGCAGCCCTGTAGGTGGGAAGAGTAGAAGCAGAAACCAAACAGCTGCTTTCACGTCTCTCTGTGGTCAGGAGCTCCTCGGGCACTTCCTAGCCCTGCTCTTTTGCCTGGGATGAGTGTTTTGGTAGCAATTTGTGTCCCCGTGCAGAGAGCAGATGGGATGGGGCAGACAGGAGCTCTCTGCAGAGGAACTATGGTTTAGTTTTGGCCAAGTGCATCCCATGGAATTTCTGGAGGCTCCCAAAGGCCGGACAAAAGCCAGCCCCTGAGCCCTGTGGGGCAGAGGTCTCACAGGAAGCACTGATTTCATTCTTCATGGAGATGCTTCTTGAAAGAGCAATTTGCCAGCATCCCTCACAGCAATAACGGCAAGGCCTCTGCTTGAGATACCATCTCTGTGCTCTGACAGCCCCATCACTCATGCCCTGCTCCTGCCTCCCTCTTCCACAGGGACAGGAGTGAGGGATGGAGGCAGGTTGGGAGCAGGAATGACGCATTCCCGCCACGGGCAGCTCCCAATTACCCCCATCCTCCTTTGGGTCTGGTGTGCAATGGTAGCACTGCCCATGCTGGGCATCCTCTCCTCTCTGTCCATGCACAGGTGAGGGGAGCTGGGTTTGAGCAGGGGAGGCAGGACCAGGGACCACTCAGCTCTGGTGCTGGGTGAAGGGTGGTGGCTCGTCTGCCCTCTGTGACAGGGACTTTGCTGTCACTGCAGCCTCTTCTTCCTGCCCTGCCCTGGGGCACCCACTGGATGCTCTGCTCATCCCATTCCCCCACCTTGCCAGGCCACGTTTCCTCTGCGAGTGCAGATTTATCTGTTAGTGGCAGAGGAAGACGTGGCTTGGCACAAACCCTTCTCACCAGCTGCTGAAGCAGGGCCTGCCTGACACCAGGTGGCAGAGTGAGGTGGGAAAGTCACGGGGGTGGGTGGGCTCCTGTGTCCCCCACACCTGGGACAGCCGACCTGAGACCTCCCCAACTTTCTGTGGGTTAGACCTGGGCTTTGCAAGCCGAGGGCAAAGCTGGTAACTGGATTGCAGGGGAGCTGAGGACCTCTCTGTGTTTGTGCTTTGTTAGCAGGTGTACTCTGCTCCACGCCAAGGGGTGACCCCACGCCCTGGGGGACAGAGGGACAGGGTGCTCATGTGTGCAGCCCTGGCCAAGCAGTGCCACCCTGGCACCTCCAGGTGACAAAACTTCCTCCAGGTGACAGTGGCTGCCTCCAGGTCCCAGTGCAGGTCTGCCCAGAAGAGAGCCTTGCTGTGTTGCAGGACTGCAGTGGGTCCCCAAGGTGGGTGTGTGCCCCCTGAATGTGTCCCCACCTGTGACGTACCCCGTGGTGACATGCCAGGGTATACTGATGGCCTCACACTGGTTTTGTATGTGATGGTGTGATTGATGTCAAGTGCCATGAAGAGTCTGAGACCTTGCACCAGCTCCAGTAGAAAAGAAGCCCTGGTGACATCCTGGACACTGGTTTGGGGGTAGTGTGACATCCTTGATCCCCGTGCTGCTGGAGGATGAGCCACATGCTGACTGGGCATCGTGGGGTGCCTGGTGTTCCCCATGGGCAGGGGAATATGACATGGTGCCCTCCATCAGTGTCTTCTGCAGTCTGGTCACAGGGCTGAGCCACAAGGATGGCATCTCTGACACAGGTGGGGAAACTGAGGCAGGGAGTAGAAAATATGTCTGGGTGTTTTCCTCTCTGGTGCCTTTGGATGGGAGATGCTTCTCATGGGAGTGGGGATCTACAAAATTCTCCCTTGTGCTCCTCTTTCTTGCAGCGCCAGGCACTCCAGTGACCTCTTTTGCTTCAGGCGTTTCACTTCAGTAATTCAGAAGAGGTGGGGCTCAGGGAGAAAACAGCCCTCCCACCTCGATATTTCTTCTCTAGCCCAACAGAACTCCTGCTCCTGGGGAGTCCTGGCAGTAGCAACCCTGGTGAAGCTGCCTGGCACCCCAGAACACCCTATGGGAGCAGGACTGATGCCCTGGAATGAGCATCCCCTTGCCCATCACTGTCATTCCCAGGGCTTCTGACACGGCTGGGCAGCAGTGGGTGAGGACTTGCCCCAGCAGGAGCCCTGCCCGTGTCCCACGGGGACAGGCTCCCTGCAGAGGGCCATGGGTGCATGAATCCCAGTTGCAAATCCTCTCAGTGTGCTGGAGTGTTTTTCTCTCTTTCCCTTCAATTCCTGTTGCCCCTTCTGGGGCAGGATGATTCTGGGTGTGTAGCGGAGTCTGAAGGTGGTGTCTCAGCCAGTGCTGTCTCTTTCTCCTCCTTGTGCAAAGCCCTGTGCCTGGCAGAAGTAGACCCTTGAAATATATGGAGTCCTACACCTGTAATTCCTCCCTTTGCCCGTGCTCCTGCCTGCAGCACCATCCCTTTATTGCTGTGTCTCTGTGCAGAGGAGCAGANAAAAAAAAAAAAAAGGCATGCAGAAAAGCGCTGTGGAAAAGCAGAGCAAATTAAGCAGAGCTCTGATCTGCTTGGGTTTGTGCTTGCCAAAAATGCACCATGCATCTTAATTCGCTCTGCTGTTCAGCTCGCACTCACTGCTCTCCTGATGCCATTTCGGCGCTCTGAGCTCAGCCTTTTCAACACTTCAGTCTTCCTCTTTCAG
>VYXD01002162.1:679612-744708 GCA_013397195.1 Hylia prasina | reverse complement strand
TTCCTCCCTCTGTCTTTGTTTCCTTCCCCCTTTCCTCCCCTTCCCCTCCCTCCATCCCCCCTTTCCTCCTCCTCCTCTTTTTTAGAAGCAGCAATCGGAGATGGATGTCTCTCTTTGCCCTACCAAGTGCACTTTCTGGAGGGTATTTTTGCTCTGGAGCATTTGGGGAGACTATCTGCTTTCGGTGCTGGCTTGCCCTGCTAATTGTCTTTGCAGCAAGACAGACATCAATTGCAAGAAGCCGGATGATGGGAACCTCTTCCCTCTCTTGGAAGGGCAGGATTCAGGCAGCAGCAATGGCAACACGAGCATCAATATCACGGACATCTCAAGGAACATCACTTCCATGTAAGTGGGGGTCCCCCAGGGCTCCCCTCCCGCGGCAGGGTGCGGGCTGGGCTGCCCGTGCGGGGCTCAGGTGCCCCCGGCATCGCTGCACTGTCTGGGCTCAGCCCGACTCCCCGGGCAGAGGATGCAGATCTGGCTTTGCCTTTACCCCATCCCCCCCAAAAAAAAAAACCCATAAAAAGCCCAGCAACAGTTTGGCCAAGGCTTAAAAGGAATAAAGTAAATGAGATCTGATTCCTTAGCAGGAGAGAGAGCAGCAGGCAAAGATGCTAAAGCTGCTGCTTCCTTTAACTGTTTGCTTCTGCAAGGGGAACGGGGACGCCACAGCCACACACCGCCACATATTTACCCAAATTGGGCAAGAAAAGCAAGTTCTGAGCTGTTTTTTCTTTCTTGAGACTTTGTATCCAGTTAAAATAGCCTTGTTTTTTACATCCCCACATCAGAAAATGCTCCCTTCCCTGCCCTGGCTGAGTGTATCTGGGGATCTGTGGTCTCGCATTTTTAAGAGGAGGAAAGAAAAAAAAAAATAGGACAGCGAGATGTCCCTTAAGTAGCTTATTTGATTCACATTGTTATAATTTTGTAACTCGTCGCGGTGCCGAGATAGGATTTGTGCGATTTAGGTTCGGGGTGGTGGCGGTGGGGAGAAGCATCGGAGCAGCGAGATATTTTTAGTTGAGCACTTTGCGTTTGTTTGCATGCTTGTTTATCTGGAAAATCAACTTGAAGTTGCATTATCCTTGTTTGGAGAGGCAGTTAGCAAAGCCCATGTTAATCTCATCAGTGTGGAGTCGAGAAAGGAATATATTTCTTTCTCCTGAATCCATCATGCTCTGTGTGTGTGTGAAAACAAAAAAATATCCTCATTGCTTCCAATCTCTGCTCTTTATTTTCCAGTACATTTTTGGGTGAGATGAACTCTGAGCCATTTCATTATTCTAATGCTAATTGAAATGTGAGCATTTAGGGAAATGTAGCCCCCAGAGCAAGTTGCCAGTGGGAGTTGAGCAGAGAAGAGGTGGAATCCTTTATTCTGGCAGTTAAATGCAGCAAGGTTTGAAATGAGTAATGGAGGGTTATTTATTTGATTTTTTTTCACCTCGATGGCACGGTTGCATGGAGGGAGAGGGCTTTGGGTCTCTTCCTGAGGCTGTTTTATTTGGTCACAGTGCAATTGCAGCAGAGCCATGGAGTAATTGCAGTGCCTCTCTCGCAGCTCTCTGCTCATCACCTTTGCTGGGTAAAGATGATGGGAGCTGCTTTCCCCGCTTGCTTACAGGTTCATGCCATGCCCAGGCCGGTTTTCAGCAGGTCACTGACCCTAAACCCCCAGCCCTGCCTTCCTCTTGCCAGCAAACCTCCATAAAACCAGCAGGGATGGGGGAAGTAAATGGGGGGAGCTAATGCAACACTCCACTTCCAATTGCCCCATATATATCCTGTGTCGTGGTGCTGGAGTGTTTTCCCTGTGATGCTGGAGGGATGAGGGTGATGCTGGGGAAGTCGGAGAAACTCGTGATTTTTTTCCCTGTGCTCGCTGTTTGTTGTGGTTTAGTTTTAACCCTTTGGGGCCCGGGGAGCAACAGGAAAGGCTGGGAAGGGTTTGGAAGCCGCCAGCATGAGTGACTGTGCGTCGTCAGATGCACAGACATCTGAACTGCTGTGAGAGGTAGTATTACACGAGTGCTTTGTGCCCAGAAAATGTCTTTACTGCTTTGAAAATGAAAAATGCTGATAAGCAGTCCATAAAAAGGAATGGGGAAAAAAAAAAAAAAAAAAGCCCAAATGGACAACTCCAGAAACAGATATTGGGTATTTTTTTTGGAAAGGAGCTTCTCTTAAGTTGGGGAAGGAGAAGAAGGTGCCAGTTTTTGCTGGAATTCGTATGCTTCTCTGCTTCACACTGAGCAAAGCGTATTCCTTCACCCCCTGCATCGCTGCTGGACCCGTGCCTCCCTTTTTGGGCTTGGGAGGGCTGAGGCACAGGACTGGGGTGAACCCCAAAATGCTCTCAGGGGCTGAGACTGAGCACAAATGAAAACTTTGCACAAGGGTCTGTGCTTACTGAAAAGGCCAGTGGTGGTTTGTAGGGGATGCTTGTGGGAGGAGAGGGTTGATCTGTGTGGCAGAGATGCTTCCCAGCAAAGGGGTTACTGCTGGGAGCCAGAGTTGAACCACGTTCATGCTCTTGTCTGGGAGGCATCAGGTCCTGCACCCTTTCAGGCTGATGTCAGGCCTCTCCTTGCCAGCCCTGACATCATGGGTGCTGGGGTGAGGGTGCTAGAAGCCCAGCCTGGTCATCGCTGAATCACTCCTGGCATGTGAGTCTGATTCAGCTGGGCAAGGAGCAGTGTTTTCCCCTGCTTGCCATGCTCACCGGGGACTTGGCCTCCTTAGGAGCTTGTGGGCAGCCAGTGGGCAAAAGCCCCTTCTCCCACTGGGCTGGGGGGTGAGCAGGGGAGGCTCAATCCTGTCCCTGTGGCTGGGGGATGCAGTGCCACAGCTGGAACCTCCCCACAGGCCCTGGGGAAGGTGATGGTCGCTGCTCCATCTTGTTGCTGGTGAAAAAGCAAATGGAGTGTGGGGTGGTGAAACAACCCTGCGACCAGGCAGAGCCTTATTCATGTCCAAAAGAGAGCTCAGCTTCCAAATCAGGGCTTG
The DNA here is from genome assembly GCA_013397195.1 of Hylia prasina. NCBI lineage: Eukaryota > Metazoa > Chordata > Aves > Passeriformes > Sylviidae > Hylia > Hylia prasina. The sequence continues at coordinate 741,696 of VYXD01002162.1, read as the reverse complement.
AGTGTTGCTGATGAAAGACTGCCAGAGCCCATTCAGAGAGCTGGCTTAAAAAAACAATATGAGCCATCTTGGAGGGCTTGTCCACATTACCCCCTTGAGTGAGGGCAAGATCCCTCTATTCCAGCCCACCCCAACCCAGCACTGGGGGCTGAGCCATCAGGAGCTTTGGGTTGTATCACTTCTCAGTGGTGGATGAGATCTCATAAGGTGACCACAACAGAAGACGAACAGGGGACACCCTGTTCCTGTAGTGTTGCCCAAGGAGGATGGTGGGGCAGGCCAGCCCAGTGGGTGCCCTCAGTGTGGTACCCCACCATCGAGCCTCCTGCTGCACCCTTCAGAGGAATGGCCTTTGCTTCGATTGCTGGTGCTTCTGGCTTCCCACACATCCTCCTTTTGGTAAAAGTCAGGGCTGGGTGGCTCCTGCCCTGGCTGGGCTGAAGGGGACAGTAACACACAACCTTCTTGCAAATCCAGGTGGTGCCAGGTCAGCAGTGAGGCAGGGGAAAGGCAGGAGGCTCCTGCCCTGAGATGGACGAGGAGGAGCTTGTGTTGGCTGATGTCCCTCTGCCCTTTCCCAGCACGCCCAGAAACTCACCTGACTTTGGGTTGTGACCCTGCACACAGATCCCTGTGAGAGCTGTGAACAGCCCTGTCTGGCCAGAGAGCCAACTTGGACCTGGCTGACATGGCTCCAGTTTGGAGCCATGCTCTGTACTTCCCCTCCCAATTTCGGGTAGGGGGAGGTACAGAGATTGGGGTACGTCCATGCCATCCCTTTTCCTGCGCAGCAGGGTGGCCTTTGCCGTGTCCCCAGCCAGGTGTGACTTACAGAGACTCTCAAACTTCCCTCACCCCTGTGACGCGGGGCTTTACTCATTGCAAGGCCAGATGCACGGGCAGAACTTTGATCCCGGCGCTGCTGTGGCACAAAACCCTTCCACCCCCGCGTGCTGAGCGGCCAGCGTTTGTCACCGCGGGTCCCCGGCCCCTCGGGGCGCTGGCCGGCTGGCACAGGGGCCGGCCCGTGCTGCCCTGTGCCGCGGTGACGGCGGGCACTGCGTGCCAGGGGCGGCCGGGCCGGGGACTCACCCCGCTGGCAGCGTGGGCAGCGCCTGCGTGCGCCGGCACCGTGCGTGGGGAAGGACAGACGGAGGAGTTTGCCATCTGGGCCTCCCTACTTCTCAGCTGTTGCTATGGCACTGCGGAGATGCTGCTAGGCAGGCGGTGGTGGCCCTGCGTGTGTCACCCCTGGGCTCCCTCGGGGTAGGGAGATGTCCCCGGGATATAAAGCCTGTCTCTTTACCCAGCCTCACCAGGGGAGAATGGGGGCTCTCACGGTGAAATACGCTTGAGGGCGGATGTTCAGGGTGTATCTGTGCAGTTCGTAGCTGCTTTCAACAAGGTGAGATGGATTCAGAGCAACCCAAGAGGAGGTGGCTCACTGTGGAGCACAGTGGGGTGCAGGATTTTCGGGTCTCGCTGGCAGGGGCGAGAGGAGGCATCTTGCTCTCCTCCATAGACAAGAGGAGCACCTTCGTTCTTTCCTCTCGGGCCGTCCCACTGGTCCATGACAGCATCCGCTCCGTGCGGGCCTGGCCGGGGGTGGGAGAGCCACGTCAGCGAGCTCTCCCACTCTGATGGGAGCCGTGGGGGGAGCGGCAGCGCAGCCCCCGGAGCTGCGCGGGAGCTGGGAGCATGTGGAGAGGGGGAGAGCGAGGGGGTGCTCAGAGCAGCAGCAGCAGCACCCCTTCCCTGCTGGTGCGGGGAGAGATGAGGCACAGGGAATGCTCATGTGCACCCATGCCTGGGGAGAAGGCAAGAAAGAAAGGGCAGGCCTCATGCTTGAAGGGCTGAAGGGAGCAGAACTTGCTTTGGTGACCCAAACAGCCATGAGAAAGGCTCCTGTGATGTTCAAATCATTGACTGCTCTGCTTCAGACAGCGGGCACAAAGTTTTCTCCTCTCTGTGAATCAGCTACGTTGTGCCCAGTGTGCCTCGTGTACTACTACTCTCCAGAGATGAAAGGCTCTGCATTCCCAAAGCCTCCCATGTCCTGGTCCCAGAGGCTTTGGCTGCTCCAGAGACAAGCAAAAAGGTCCCTAATTCAATCCATCTTGGATTTGCTCTTGTTCATGCAGAGCATCTCTCCTGAAGGCTGCTCTGGGGGAGGCGGGTGCAGTACCAAGCTTTGAGGACAGAAGAAGGGTGCAGAGATATTTGGGATGAAGAGTTGGGCTAAGATACATGGTCTTGATGCTCTAGAGGTGATTTAAACCAGCAGCACTGATCCATATCCTCTCCCTTTCCTGTGGGCTGGCTGTTGGCTCCTTGCCCTGCTCTTACTGTCTCTCTCTCTGCTGACCAATCCTGGAGAGAGGCACTTTCCGGGCACAGGTGATGTCAGGTATTTCTTCAGGAAGGAGACAGTGTTGGTGCCTGACAGCACTTCCCAGACTTTTTCTGAGCCAAACCTGGGGCCCAGGTTGCTGGCCTGGCAGGAGGAGCTGGTGGCCCAGATGGTTTCAGGGTGCATGTGACATCTCCCAAGTCCTCATGTCCTGCAGGTTTTGAGGCAGTCTAAATTGGTTCTGACCAATGGCTTGTCTCCTTATAATTGGAGAGGTGAGATAGATGCTTCAGGCCTAGGACAGATCTTTAATGGGAGGAAGAAGAGACTGAGGAAGGAGCTTCCTTGTTGTTCTTGGAGGCTCAGAGGGGTGTTGCCTGTGTCTAAGGGCTTTTGCAGAACTCAGTCAGGGAAAGCTTTCTGGGTCTGCTTTATGTTATTAGCTCACCCCTGTGAAGCAAAGCACATTCATGTGCTTGAGGTCTCCCACAGCCCTATGACCATCCCTATGACCAGCAGTGCTGGACCCTCTCAGTGAACCTCCCAAACAGTCCCTGAGGTATCTCATGGTGTCCCTCCACTTTTGGGGAGCCCTGCAAGTAGATTGAGCTTCCCAGTGCCACCCTGGCACACTGGCTTGTCCTGCTCAGGGAAGAGCCCCTGTTTGGTGTTCTCCAGGAGTTTATGGCTGGATTTGGTGCATCCCATTTAGGGGCTGCTGTCAAGTGGAATATAAACCAAGCCCTAAGCCTGCCAGGCTTCCAGAGTGAGTGTTACTAGTGCTTGTAACTCGGAGTGTTATTACCAGGCACCGTGGAATGGCAGTAGTTCAGTGTTTCCTGCAGAGGGGGTTTCGCCTGGTTGTGTAGGTGCTTTCTAAGCAGGTGTGTTTGACAGCAGCCTGTGGGCTCTGCTCTCCCCCAGATCCTCTCGCTCTCCCCTCTGCACCAAGGGGCTCATAGCAAAGCTGTCATCGAGGAGGTGCTGTGGGAGAGCTCCTTGCTCAGAGGGCGGATATCGCAGCGCTTTGTGTCCACACCAGGAGACGAGGACCGGCCGCTCTCACCTCACGTGGTTCCCCAGGCTCCTGAGCACCACGCATGCAGCACCAGGACCACGGCTGCACCGGGCTGTCCCCGCCATCCCCCAGAGACCAGACGCCCCGGACTGAGGCTGTGGGTGCGGGAGCCTGGCAAAGAGTTCCACACTCCCGGCCGAGCCTCCAGCCCGTGCCCCGCTCAGCCCCGGCTCCTCCGCCCGGCGCGTCGCGGCTCATCCGCTCCGCTGCTCCCGTCTGAAGGTGGCTGTGCCGCTAGAGGGCAAGCGGCAGCGGCAGACAGCCCGGCTCCGGGATGCGGGATGCAGGGTGCGGGATGCGGGATGCGCGGGCACGGCCGGCTCGGAGCCGCCCCGGAGCGCCGGGGGCTGGGGGGTCTCGGGGCTCGGGTCACCGCCTGCTCGCTGCCTCACCGCAAGGCCTTTGCTCTGGGTGCCCGTGCTGCCGCACCCCTCCTGGGCTCTCACCCGCTCCCTAACTCGGCATCCCCGCTCCGCTGCTCTCGGGTGGAACCCTGGACACGAGTGGGTTGCTGGGTCAGGGCTTTCTTCTCTGCGGGGCTGTGGCCAGCGCACCCTCACCTGCCTACAGCTCTTCTCCCAGTGCTGTAAGGTACAGCCCCAGCCTGGCTGTGAATTGAGGTGATTTGCAGCTTTTTGGGCGGTATTGGACCAGCCGAAGGGGAGGAGTGAGAAGGTGTGGCTGTGCCTGCTTGGGGTCATGACCTACCCTCTGTGAGCAGCTTCTGGCTGTGATCCTACAGTGTGGGGCTGGTTATTTCCCTGCTGGCTATTGCCAAGGGCTGCCAGCACGATGGAAAGGCTGTGGCCCCCCGTGGTCCTGCAATGCAACAGCAAATGGACCCCCAGCATCATGGCAGAGGCAACATTTGGGTGGATGTGTGTTGGGGAGTGAGTTGATCCTGGGTTAGAGCCGTGATACTGCTCAGGGCCTGGGCTTCCTTCAGTTGAAGAAAGGGGGACTAAAACCTCTCTGGTGTCTCCTTGGAACACTGCACTGGAATCAGTGCCCAGCACACAGGGCTACTCCACCAGCCCTGCTGTGCTGTGTCCTTGGGTATCCCCATTTCCCATGTACTACCTGAGGTTTCCAGACCTCAGGGAACCGGGGGGGCCTTCCCTGTTCCCCTCTGTGTGAGGCCTGGCTTGCCCGGAAGGGTGGCATCAGGAAAATATCTGCTGTATTTTTAGCTTGTTTTCATGTGCTGTAGCAGTTGAGGAGCTGAAGGAGAAGCCAGAGCCATGTGTACAGCCAGCTTCCTCCCAGCTGCCACCCAGTGCTGGTGGATAATGAAGCCTGGAAGTGACTGTGCCCTTCCTGTACCTGCATGTGATGTCACCCCCAGCTTCGGTCTGCCTAAATAAAAACTGCCTTTTTAATTAAGACCAAAATTCCCAGCAGTGGAGCAGAGAGGTCAGGAAGGATTCCCAAGCGAGTTTGACAGCACATGTGTGACTCAGGGTGCTCATTCTTGACTACAGTGCTTGTTGAAGTGACAAGTAAATGGTCTTGGGATCCAGGGAAGGGTGCAGGGAGAGGCTGAGCCCTTGTGCTGTCCCCCATTAAGCCTCTTGCCTGCAGCTCTCCTACAGCTCTATGCTGGGCTCAGTTGTGCTGGGAAGGGGACAGGACACTGGTGCCTTTGCTGGCAGCTCTGCACTGTCCCTGGGGGACTGAGAAGTGGGTAGGAGCAGATGTGGGCATGGTGAAGTCCCCATCCTTCTGGGTTGTGCAAGGCTGTCCCTTAACTAGTTCTCACCAGGAGGTTCCCACTAGGAAATGTTAATGTGGAAATGCACAAACAGATGCTGGGAATCTGAGTGCTGCTGAGGACCCTGCATGCTCAGGGTTTTGCCAGGATAAATTAGGAATATGAATGCTCAGCTGAGCTGCAGAAATGCCAGGCTCTAACTCCTGACCCTGCCAGGACATGAAGCCACATGGGAGAGATCTCGGGTGCCTGCAGCTGCTGACTTTCCTTCTGCTCTTGGAGCAGCTCTGGCCTCATCCCCCATCCCATGCTCTCCATGGAAATGCTGTGCAGTGACCTGGGCTGGGAACAAGGAGTCCTGGCTCTCCAGTCTGTGATCCAGCTGTGCAAATGCTCCCTTGGGCTGCCTGCCCTCCTCCTGCCTGCTCCTAACCCAGGCAGACAAGGCCAGCTTGGGCATCCCTTGTGTCCCTCCCAGTACAGATGGGATTGCCTGTGGGCTCCTTTTGACTTTTGTGGCTGGAAACATCCCTCTTGTCCCCAAAACTCTTTCCTCCACGATGTGGATGGGTGTTTGTGGGGTAGTAAGGTGGATCCTGGCTTTGTCTATCTCATGTCTTGTCTGTGCTCTCCCCAGCCAAAATATAATCCCAGGAAAAGTAAGGCGAAAGCCCCTGAGTCACTTGGTGGCTGCTGCTGAGCAGCCTGTGGAGCAAGAAAAGTTCAGTGGGACACAGGGTGAAGGATGATGTGTGGTCCCAGCTCCCTGGCCTGCTGAGAGCATCCTTTCCTCCTGGGGCTCTCTTTGTGCCTTTTTAGAGAAGCTGAATCTTTCTGGGGACTATTTCCTCTCTCGAGTCTCACACGGGCTCCAGACACATCGGTTCTTCCAGACTCTGCAGGGGAGAGGGCAGAGTAGAACAGAGCTGAATCAGCATCAGAGCAGCTCCCTTGGGAAGGGTTGTGACCCTCATTTCAGGTCGGGGCAGATGCTGAAGGGTGTCCTTGGGAGCATCAAAGCAGAGCCTGAGCCCGAGGAGTGCGGGCAGGGATCCGCACAGTGCGGGGATGATGGCTGGGCAGGGAGGGGCAACAAGGAGCTCTGCAGGGCTGGCACTGCGGGGGTTAATGGCAAGGTGCAGGATACAGCTGGAGTGGGTGTGGGAGAGGCAGAGCCTGAGGAGGCTGAAGAGATATCAGGTGGAAGAGCTGAGCTGTGGATGTTGAGATGTCGGGGGTTGTGTGAGAGGGAGGCAGCAGTTGCTGTTCCTTGCAAGATGCTGCACGTTGGTTTTGAGAAGAGGAGCTGGAACAGGGATGCTCTCAGGTAGGAAGCTGTGTGGGTTGCCTGTCTGGGCTCTGGGCAGCTGGGAGGAATGTGAGTGTCTGTAGCTGGTCCTGGGGCAGCCCTGGCTGAGGTGTGGTGGGCTGTGCTGATGTGTGTTGGTGTCTCTGTACCCCTTTGTGGGTTCTTCCTCTGGCCCTTGGCAGCGCAAGCCCTTGGCTCCTGCCTTGTAGCTGAGATCCCATCCCAGGGCTAAGAGGAACCTCTGCGGGCACCCCTGCCTGGAAATCCTCCTCTCTGTGCCTTGTCCTGCATGTGCTCCCCTCTGGGACTGGATGGCTGGAGGTGTCTAATGCTCCCAGCCTGATGTTGCCAATAATCCCTTCCTTCCAAGAGGGATGCTGGTGGGATCCTCACGCTTTGCCCCAGGCTTGTCCCCAGACCCAGGCAGACTGCCCAGCACCCAGCATGTTCTGGCCCCAAGGGAAGGATCCCTGCCATCCAAAAGGCACAGATAGCATAGATTTATTTATTCGGAGACTTAATTAGCATCTTTAAATATTAAATAGTAAACAAAGTGCATCTAGTGGGATCAACATTTACAAGCAGGGATTTTTATTTTTTTTTCTTCTCTCTGGGACATGCACTTGTTTTTTAAGTGTTTGGAGAGGAGCAGCTGTGTGTGGGCTCTGGTTGATGGGTGAGGGATGGACCCACAGTGCTTCTGGTGAAGGAGGGGGAGAAGACAGGGATGAAGGGGCAGGAGGGCTTGGGAAAAATGCAACAGAGGAGCAGGTGTGTGTGCCAGGAGCACTGATATTGGGGAATTGCAGAGCCAAGTGCTGGATTTTGGCATTTCCTGCAGGATGTGTCATTTCCTCCTGCCCAAGCAGGTGGAAGGGGACTGGCAGGAGATGGAGGCTTCTGCCTCGGCACAGCTAATTGCAATCAAAAGGTGGTGGTCCCTGCAAGTGGAGGTGGTTTGCAGATGATCTGCATCCTATTATCTCTGCAAATGGAGGCCTGCCTGGTAGTAGATTACACTGGGGGTTATTTATTGGCAAAGCACTGTACAGTTTTAATTTTTCCTTTTTGCTTATTCAGGCTTTAGCTCCAGAGGAAAATAGCCTGGGGTGGCTTTGAAATGGATTCTCTCTGCCCCATTAACTTATTCAGTGAGTTTAATGGGCCTTTTTTTCTCTGAGCCTTGAAGCCATCATTAAAAGGCAGAGATTTATAAAAGCAAAGATACTCCTGAGCTTTAGTCAAACTTTGGGGGAGCAGGAGGGGAGCAATGGTGTTGCTGCTGTCTGTGATTCTGGTGATGATGTGAGTTGCTGATGTGCTTCTCGGGAAGTTTTACAGGGCTAAAGGGACCAGCTTGTTTGGGATGCTGCCTGTGCATCTCTGCTGAGGATCTGTGGGATCAGCTGGGCTGTGAGTGAGTCCCCACCTGCAAACGATGGGATTTTATCCGGGCTCCTACACACTGGGATCCTGCCTGGTGTGACCTGTCTGGGCTGCAAAGCTGCACCTCTCCAGGCTGAAAGAGAGGAACTGCTCTTGCTTTGTGTGGGCTGCTCACAACTTTTTCACCTCTTTTATGCCGTGCCGGGGCTGGGCAGTGCTTGATGCTTTCATGGGTGTCTGTGGTCAGTGCTTGGAGTTGTTCCCCTGCATCCCTCTCTCTGCTGGTGGCACTGAGTCTAATTGCACCCCTGTGCTGAGCAGCCCAGTGCTGCAAGAGGTTGGGGTTTGCAATCCTGCAGGGATTGCACTTGTTTAGCATGTGGCCTCCTGTACCTGTTACAAAATAAGGGAGTGTCTGGACAATGAGACTGAGATGAAATGTCTGAGTGAATTCCCCATTTTTTTGGCTCTTCTAGGATAACGTCTCCACTTCTTGTTTTGTGAGCCTCTTTTTGGGGAGTGAATGTGGGAGCATGCAAGGTGTGGGTTGGCATGTCGCCTGGGGGCACCCTCCTGTTGGCATGGCTGAAGCTTTGGTCCCCAGGCCATGACATGCTGCAAATGTCACTTCTGGAGGGGCAGCCTGTGCCTTGTACCACTGACAGGAAGCAGTGGCAGGGAAGAGCTGGGGGCAGTAGGACGTGTGTCCTGGCTCACTCCGGGACATTAAGTTGAGCTGTCACCTCCTGGGCTGGCAGAGAGCAGCCATGGTGTGCTCTAAAGATGTCACAACATGGTGGAGTAACTTTGCTGGGACAACTTCTCCTATATATGTATTTCCTTTTCTTACTTCAAGGGCAGTGTGAGCAGACCAGGTGTAACCCTTGCGTGTCTGTGCCCAGCCTGGCACCTGCCAACTCAGGACAGCCAGGGCTGGGAGATTTGTGATATCTGGAGACCCAAACACCCTGAGCACTCCTCACACTTCGTACTGTGTGCTTCAAGAGTGCATCCCTCACCAGCCCTGCTGCAGTTCAGGAGTGGGACAGGGGAAGAACCTGCTTGCCCAAAGAGATGTCCTCGGGGTGACATGTGTAGGGCTGACCCCAACCCCTGGCTCCTGCTGGGTGCCAGAAGCAGATGGAAAATGGGGCTGGAGAGTGGGTGACGTGACTGGTGTGTGTCTGTGCTGGTGGTCCTGGGGCTGGCTCACCTCCCCCACCACGGGGTGGAGGGACAGCAGACTGTGACCCTGCCTGCCTGTCACCAGCCTGGAGCCCTGTCCAGGCAGGGGGAGAAACCAGGGAGGGAGTGTGGGGCCTGCCAGGAGGAAGGAAGGGCCCCCAGCTCCAGAAGAAGATGTCTGAGGGTTTGTTTGTAGCCTCCCTGGAGGCACTGACCACCAAGGCTGCCCTTGGAACACTGCCCCGGGGCAGTGGTGGGACAAGGGCACGCTGGAATGACCCAGAGGTTGTTGTGGCCAAGCAGAAACCAGCTGGAATAGGGCTGGTTGCCCATGATGGCCTGTCTGTGACCTCCAGAACAAGGGGGACGCTCCTTGGAGCTCCATCAGCTCCCACAGCCCTCCCCAGGTCACGGCAGTCAGGGGAAGGAGATGCTCATTTCCTAATAAAGACCCATAAAATGCACTGCTCCCCTGCCCCTGTAAATCCTTGCCTCCCCTGTGCTACCTGCTGTGTAAATTGCTGCTGACCCTGTAAATCACCCTCTGCTTTGTTCTGCCTCCCCTGAATCCAGCCCTTCCTTGTAAATCCCGTCCCCATTAGCTTTCCACTGCCGACCCCCTCGCTCTGACTGTGCTGTAAATCCTGAGCCCTGGTGAGGCTGGGGGAATGAGTGGGGTGATGGAGGGCAACTGTCCCAGAATGGGACAATCTTTCCCACCAGCTCCTTCAGGACTTGCTTGCCACTGGGAGCTGTGGAGGACATTTTGCCTGGCTGCCTGCAGGGAAGGTCATCCTTGTGCTGCAAGCAGGGCTGGGCTGTCATCTTCAGCTGGGCTGCAGCCAGCTGGCTGTAAGCTGGAGGGTGCTGGTATCCCAGCCCTCAGCAGGGCTCCTGGGGATGGCTGCTCCCCTAGGGCGCATTTCAGAGATGTAAAAATAGCTGGAGTAAAGAGAAAATCTCCTTTTATCCCTTGAGTGCTTGGGATCATGCCATAGCTTAGCTTCATGTGCCCCCATGTAAGCTCCCTTCAGTGGGCACTGAAGGAGCTGTGGGCAGCAGAGGTCCCTTGTGCAATGGAGAATTGTCACCTGGGCTTCTGCTGGATGCTGGTGCTCTGTTTCTGAGTCTTGAGTCGCTGGGAGTACCATGCTGTGGTTTTTTTTCCCCGAAACAGCACGTAGGAGCTGAGGCAAAGGGTCTGACAGAGACCTGACCTGATGGAGGTGTGGGAAGCCAAACATCAGCTCAGTGCTGTGACCTGGGTGTGCTAGGACGTGCCAGGGAGGTGTTGGTGTCTGTGGGAAAGGCTGTGTCTGGGGCTCCTGGCCTGTCCTTGGTACAGGCTGGAAGTGCTGCTGGGGTGTCCCGAGGGTGTGCAGGCAGCTGACAACACAGGCAGGTTTATTTGGGGCACAGATTACTGAGTCTTCCTAAAGCCTGGTGAGCAGAAACTGGTGACACTCCAACACAGCTGCCTTTTTCCTCCTAATGGGCAGGAGTGAGTGATGCCCTGAGATGCAGCAGCAGCTCTGCCCTGCTCCCACAGAGGTCAGTGGGGCACAGAGCAGTGGAGGCACAGCCAGAGCTGGGATGGGCTTGCCCATGGGAGTGTTCTGGAAAAGCTGTTGTGTGAACACAGGACTTAAAGGGTTCTGCTTGGCTCACTGGGGAGGAAAATGCTGCAAGAGATCTGAGTGCCTTGTGATGTGGTTTCTGAGTACCTCGGTCCTCAAGGTATGAGTGGGAAACTGGGGTACCAGCCTAGAGCAGGAGAGTGCAGCCTTTCCTGACCTTTCTCTGCAAGTCCCAGGCCTGGAGGAGCTCCTCAACTGCCTGAGTGGTTCAGGGTTTGGTTTCCAGAAGTGCTGGCCCTGACCCAGCACGGACTGTGTGTGTGTCCCCTGGAAAGGCACTGACCTGTGTCACTTGTGGCTCAAGTCTCCCTGATCACCCTGAGTGTGGCTGCCAGAAGATTTGCAAGAAAAACGTGGAGATGCTCAGGATGGCTGAGCCAGGCATTAATATTAATTAATTAATGCTCTGCGATGGACCTGGGCTTGACCCAGCTGGATGTTTCCTTTAGACCTTTCTCCTGCTGCCAAACGGGGTTTTTTTATTAGTTTTTCTCCAGTATCTTGTGTCTGAGCTGTGTATTAACACTGGGCTTATGATGCTGCTGTGCTCTGCCTTTGGGAGGAGGAGATGATGTGTTTGGTGGGAGCATAGGGATGTTAAACAGCACTGGGAAAGGCAGGGGGCAGCGGAGGAGAGCCGAGGCAGATTTTCAAAATCCATATAAATAGCAAAAATAAATTTCCAGCAAACGCTTCCAGTCCTGCTGTATTAAGAAAGTGAAGCACTAGAGGATAAGGAAAGCATGAGCAATAACAGCAGGGATTTAGAAAGAATAAATCTTGCCAGACAAACCTGATTGCTTTTTCTTTTTGATGGAATCACAAAATTAGTGGCTGAGCAGAACGTGGAAATCCTAATATATTTGGATTTAGCAAAGCATTTGATATAGTGTCTCACCAAATCTTACTCTCAAAATTAGTTCAGTTTGCCTTGGATAGGACACTGCCAAATGGACTGAGAACTGGCTTGGGGCCCTAAACTAATAGTGATGGGCTGTGTTTGGGGAGAGGGGGAGCTGTGGGAGCAGAGCTACAACCTGGCTATTCTCATTGAAAAAAAAATGCAAAGCAAAACAACAGAAACCCCCATAATAATAATAATAATAAATCCAGGAATGTGGTCTGAGTTTGAGGCACCTTATTATGGGAATATTGATAAACTGGAGGGAGTTCAGAAGCAAACAGAGCGGGAGGGGAGGGGAAAGGCATCAGAGGGGTCGGATTACCCGCGGAGGGAGGCTGAGGAATCCCAGGGCTGGAGGCATTTCAGGGAGGAGCAGGTGGAGGCCAGTGGGGCTGGGATGGACATTCGGGACCTGGCAGGGAGCAGCACCTCGGTGCCTTCGCCCCCGCGCAGCAGAGACTCGCTGAGCTCCCATTTCATGGCCCTTTCCAGATATTATGGGATAAGCAGGGAGGATATTTACCGTGACTGTCAGAAAGAACATCCCTGACCCGGGGAGCTGGGCACGTTTCCTCAGGGAAAATCTTGAGTCTTGGAACAAGCACGAGGAGATGGCCCCGAGTGATTTGTGTCACTAGATGGGGATTTTTTTCCTGGATTGTGGACTTGGATGGGAAGCTGAGAGTTGATTGTGGCTGCTTTGAGGTGTTGCCTCCTGCAATATTTATCTGCACCTCACAGGCATTTATTTATCATTGAGGAAAAGGCTGGGAAACTGCTGGTGGCAGCTGGAATGCAGATGTGTCCTCAAGGGAGGATGGCCAAGTCCCTTCATGTTTAAAGCTTCTGGAAAGGTGATGACCCTCTGGTCACTTTGCAGAGGAACGACAGGACCGCTTGATGCTGCTCACAGGATTTTGTGTGAGGACTTGTCTGGAGAAACCAGGAAGGATGAGGTCTGCCAGGAGGTTCATCCATGAAGCTGTCTGTCCAGCATGCTGAGCTCTAGCAGTCCTTCAGCACTCAGCTGGGGCCTGGGAGGGATGCTGAGTGTGTGGAGGCTCTTGGCATAACTGCAAGGTTCCCATAAGGTGAGGAAACCCCTTGGTCAGTGATGGTTTGGATCATCTGGGTGTTCCCAGGGCTATTGCTCTCCACTGCCAGTGGGATGGCTTGGTTGAGCCTTTTAAAGCAAATCTGTGCCTTTTAAAGCAAATCTGTGCCTTTTCATACAACTGAAAAGAAATTTTTGGTATGGAAAATGCAGCTTGCTAGAGGGAATGTTGCTTTGCGTGGGGAACAGCCACCCTGGTGTGCCAGTGTTGTGGGGCGGGAATTAGCTGGGATGAACCAGAGCTTCCATGAAGGGCTCCTGGAAGATGGGGTGGCCTTGTGTTGGTGTCCTGGTCTCCCTGTGAGACCACAGGGTTTCCTGAGCCCCACATGGTCCTTCAAGTGCTCCCCTGCTTTGCATTTCTCCCTGCCCAGAGCTGAGCCTGCTGGGATGGGGCTGAACCAGGCAAAGTTTGGGAGGTATTTTTAGCTGTTCTAATTGTGGCAAATAAATGCCATTCTTACTTGTTGGGATTGAGCTATGGCTAAATCACAACTAGTTCTAATGATGATAATTACCGGATTTCAATATTTATAGAAACGGGTGCTTCCTTCGTATTGGCAGATGCTGCTGTGCTCTCACCTTCACAGATCGAAACCTTGGCTCATTATCACCGCACCTATTTACTTACTTGCACATCTTTTAACCCACAGATGACAACACATGAGGGATCTGAAAAGATGTGGGCCCAGTGCAGGCGCTGTAGTCTTTGGGTAGAAGCTGTGGGATGAATAGGGAAGCTCCTCCTGAGGACCTCTGGCTTGGGTTCTTGCTTTTTGGGGAACTCATGAGAGATGTCCTCAGGGCTGCAAGCTTGCCTGGTTCTGCCAGGGCTTAGCCCCCAAGGGGTGGCTGTGGCTGTGCATGTTTTTGCCTGTGTTAGAGCTGTGGATGCTGCCTGGGGTCCCTGTGTGCACCAGCACACGTACACCCTGAAACTGGGACAGAGCTGGAAGGTGAGGCTACACAAACAGCTCCAGACCTGTGATGCTGGACTTGGAGGAGCTCATGGAAAAGGCTCTGGGAGGTTCCTGCCTGCAGCAGCTTCTGGATGTCTTGATTTAGTGACAGTCTAGAGCTGCAGAAGGGTGGGCACCTTCAGGAGCAGATGGGTGCAGTGCCACGTGTTTGGGTGGCACATGTGCATCCCCTAAGCCTGGGATGAAGGTGGAGATCCCCCTGGGCTCTGTCAGAGCAGCCCTGTTGGGTGATTGCTGCCTGCAGATCCTCACTGGTATCCGGCCCCATACACCCATCAGGTCTGAGACTCCCTCCTTGAGCAAGGTGTAGAAAAGATTCACTTATTCAATTTGCTATCTCTCCAGTGCCACATAAGCTGTATTGATAAATTAATCTTATATTGTTGTGACTAAACAGCCCTGCAATTTTTTACACTGTGCAGTCTAATCTGTCTTGACAGCTGTATCATTAGTTTATATTTGTTGTAATCTTATTCACTGTGCTGGCTGTGGGGAGTTTTTATTTGAGGTGCTCTGCTGCTATGCAGGCAATGGGCACAGCTCTCTGCTGGGCACCTCGGGGTGCTGTGGGGGGCAGCTGGGGTGTACCCAGGTGTGCCTGGGTGCTCTTCCCAGGAGTCAGCCCCAAATTCTGCTCTGCTGCCTAATAGCAGAATCTTCAGCAGCATCCACAGGCCTGCTGCCGAGGTTTTGATGGGGACCTCCAAGTTGGGTTGAAGACAGAAAAAATGTGGCTATTGGAGGAACTGCACCTTAAGGCATCCTGAAAGTTCTGCTGTGTGATGAGACACAAGTTGTTTACTTGGTCCGTGGTTTAGTTTTCCATGATACAGAATGGTCCCTGTTCTGTTGCTGAGGTTACCTCTGGGTCACAGGGGATAAAGGGGCTGTGGGAGCTGGGACTGCACAGTCTGTCACCCAGGGCTGTGGAGATGTTGCAGAAGGGCTGATGATATGTGCTGGCACAGTGTTGTGGGTTGGAGGTGACAGTGGCACAGAGTCACGGGGTGGCTGGTGGCTCCCCTGGCTTCAGCTTGGTTTTGCTGCCCTTGGTCCAAGTAGGGCTGATTCAGGTCTCTGTTGATTTTGTAGAGTCCCTTTGCTTTGCAGGCAGCTTTTTGTGCATGTTCTTTCAATAGCATCTCCCCAAAACCGTGGAGCAAACTGCTTGGGGTTGGTGCAATGAGACTTCTGCCAGCAGGGAGCAAGAGAAACTGCATACCCTGGACATGGGGCAGGCAGGGGGGAGGCATTTTGGCTGCTGCTTCCTGCTTTGTCTTTAACTTGCTGAATTTGGGTGAGAAAGAACAATTACTGGAATGCAGGCTTCTATTATTTGCAGGATCTCTGACCAGGCATGGATAGTTCAGTAAGAGTTCAAGCCCAGACTTCTCTCTTGAGTGCATTTGTTTGGGAGAGCATTTGGGACCTGGCAAGATGCTCCCAAAGTAGGTGTTAGATGTGCACCTTGCAGCCTGATGGTGTAGATTGTTCTTTAATCCTTTGGACAGGGTCATGCACCTGTCCTGCAGGGTCCAGCTCTGTGCTGTGCTCAGATGCCCCCTGGAACCAGTGATGTGTGAGTCTAATGGATGTGCCAGCTCCTGGTGCTGTGCTGGTGCTGCCCCTGTGATTCCCCCTTTGCAGGCAGGCCTGGGAGCAGAGGGTGGGATGTGCTGGGTGACAGCAGCTTTGTGCAGGGCTGGTGGGAGAGGATGGTAAAACTTGGTCACATCTGCCTGGTGACATCAGCTTTGAGGGCAGGAAAATCCCTGCTCCAGGAGACAAATGCTTGGGAAAACACCTGTAACCTGTTGGTTTCCAAGCTTGCAGCGATGATGTGAAAGGGATTTCATGTGTGCTTGTCCACCATGAGTGCTGGTGGGAGTCTGGTGGTGTAACAACCCACCATGCAGCTTGGGAGCTCCTTGCTGCAGCCCAGGTTCCATCAGAGTTAAGGTGCCATTAGTGATGAGATCTCTGGTTGGGAATGGCTGGGGACAGCCCTGGTGGTGGCTGAAACCTTGGTTTGCATTCTGCAGCTAGGAGAGCCTCCTGCTGTCCTTTGTCATGGGCTGCAGCTGCTGATGAGGTGACAGATGCCAGCAGGTTGAATACAGAGGCTCAGCATGGCCAGAGGCAGGAGGTGTCCACCCTGCTGGTGGAGACATCACATCTTCCTCTCCCAGCTGGGCGGGGTGATGGAGATGGGGGTCCCTGGCACTCACCCTAAATCTGGGGTTTGTGACAGCTACAGTACATCTGCCAGTGGCACCTCCTGTGCACGGAGTGCTGCTGGCCTGCTGTCCATCCCATGGAGAAGATGCATTTCCCACTCAGCTGGTGCCTGGAGACCTTGCTCCAAGCTCTAGTGCTAAAGGATAATCCATTGTCTGCAAGGACTCTGCCGGTGTTTTCAGCAAGGAATTGACCTGTGGTGTCAAACCTGGAAGTTGTGAGCTGGGGCTCTCAGGTGGGAGGGGGTGACTTGCTGTGTGAAGTGGGTCCACTGGAGCACGCAGCAATTGTCCAGCATGCTGCTCTCTTTGCCACATGGAAAAGATTTCTGTTCTGCCTTCCAGCCCTCTTCACAGCAGTCTATGGTCACTGTTCTCACCCTGCTTGCTGATCAGCTTCATGTCAGTGCTGGGAGGCAGGAGAAACCTCCCTGGAGGCTGCATTGGTGGCAGGGCCAGTGATAAAGCTCAGCTCTGCTTTGCTACCCTTGTCTGTGGCCACCTCCTGCTCCAAGTGAGGGTGTTGCTGGGGCAAATTGCAGCTTTTTGCTGTTTATAACCTTCTCATCCCTTAGCCAGTTTTGAGTGTGTCTCAATTATCATTTTAACCTGTTTATCCCTGGGTGAATTGCAAGTCCCTGCTCTTGATTCTCAGATGGGTCTCACTCATTCGTCAGTGCCAAAAATTGCTTTAAGCTCCAGGTATTCCCTGTGCAAGTTGGAGTAACTTCCAGTGCTGCCAGATCCTAGGAACTGGTGTCACCTGGGAGCCACAGGGAGTTTTGGCCAGTACTGCTATGCTCCACCCATACTGATGAGATTATTTCCATAGCAACTACGGGATTTTTCAAAGGGGAGTTAGGGGAAAGATGTGAAAAGCCAAAACCAGCCCAGCTTAAAACCGTCATGGGTGGAATCTATTGGTCAGTGTTTGGGGTGGGGGGGCTTCAGGAGATCTTGTATTGCCTCTCACCCAGAGGTTTCTGGCTCAGTGAGTTTGTGTTGGGACCTCATGGGCCAGGCAGCCCAAAATGTGGAAATGGGAGATGGTGCTTGCATTGCACGGCTGGGGAAGGTTGGGATGCCCTCATGGGGCAGCTCTGGCAGGGCTTTGGGGCTGGGAAGGGCAGGAGTGTGCCTGGATGGCTGTGTGGAGGCAGCATGTGCTGCTGCTCTCTGGGGAGCCATGCAGGATGTTGCAGCTGCTGATGCACAGAGTCATTTCCCAGGCTGGTGCCATCACTGTGCTCGCTGTCAACAAGGTGATTTCAGCGGTGCTGGGGGCTGTGCCAGCTCAGGTGGGAGTCAGGAATGTCTTACATCTGTTCCTGCTTTCCCGTAGGGTCCAAAGTCCTGGAGAGGGAGCTGCAGCTTTTGGCCTTGGAGCATCCCAATGCTGCTTTGGCTCTAGGCTCTGCCCTCCCCTCTGTCCTTATCCTGCTTCCTTCACTTCTGTCTCCTGCCCTCACTGAGAGCCAGCAAAACATCTGGAAGGGCTGTAAATTATGATTTTGGGGCAGAAAACTTCATTAATGTGGTGACAGGTGCAAGCCTGGCATGGGGACACGGTGTGTCCCATTCCAGGGGCTGAATCCGAGCCTTGGCATCGCAGCAGGAGAGATCAGAGCGTGGCTTGACCCACTGCTGTTGGAGATATCTGTGCTTTTGGCTTGAGTCTGGGGGCTTTGGGCAGGTCTGGCTTCCTGGCAAACCTGGAGGGGTTTGAGGGGCTGGTGGGTGCAGGGAGGCTGTGGGTGAGGTCAGTGTGGGGTGACATCAAGGTGTGGGTTGGTGGCACCTGGTCCCAGCACTACAGCTGCAAAGGAGGGAGCAGGAAGGCTCCATCCCACTGCAATCCCCACAGCAGGAGGAGGAGCTGGCTGCAGGAGGGCTGTCCCTGCCAGCTGCTGTCCCCAGTAAGGCCAGCCTGGCACATGGTGTGGGTTCTGGAGCCCAGCTGCTGCTGGCTGTGAGTGAGCCAGCCCTGCTCCCTGGTGGGCTGCCTGCTCTGGGGCAGACAATGTCTGTATTCTTTGTGCAGAGAGAGTTTTCCTTCTCTGATAACCCTCTGGGCTCAGGTAGTTTGCTTTGAGGATGGGCTGATGCTGGGATGCTCTGGGCCCTCCAGCTGCCCAAGAGCAGAAACAAAGTTTAAGTGATTTCTTAGCAAAAACAACAAAAAATAATAAAACATCTCCCTGGAGGGACTTTTTCTGATGATCTGCTTTCTGGCTTTAAAATTGTTCCATGACCCTCAATGGCACCAAAAAGACACGTGTCCTGTTAAATACATCTTCACATCAAGTGGTGAAAGGGCAAGAAATGTCAGGAGGTGCCTTGTAACTTCCTTGCTCCCTGCCTCTCCTCAGTTAATACTGAGCAGGACCTTTGGATTCCTCAAACACCCCTGTGAGATTTTTACACCTGTCAGTTTAATGCCAGCCTCCTGGAAATCCTTCAGCAACAGGAGGCTCATTTCCAGGAGCACAGAGCTATTGGGTACATCATGTTTCTGCTTGTCTTGTGGATGTCACTGTGTGTCACTGCTGTGGCCTCTGTGCAGAGCCCCAGTGATCGACAACACCTTCACATGGTGCAAGGAGACCCTGCTAGAGCACGGTGGGGATGGCAGTGTTGGGTTAATCTTTGCCATGTCTTGGCCACACTGCAGTAACTCAGGCTGTGTCCTCCTGCCTTGCTCCTGGTGTAAAACAAATCTTGTCTGATAGCAGCCAGGGCAGCTCGACAGCAGTGTTTGGCCAGTGTGAGCCCAAGGGTTTCACCCCACCTGTGGTGAAGGAGGTGCCCGTGGTGAGCAAAGGGCTGGGGCTTGGTTGAGAGGGGCTGGTCTTGGTGTGCTGAGAAGCTGCAAGTCAAGGTGCCAGGCAAGCAGAGGCTTCTCCATGGTTCAGCTATGCCTTTATTTTGAGGAATGGCAGATGGAGCTGAGAGAGGAGATAGAAACCATCCCAGGATCTGCTGTCTGTGCAGCTGGATGAGCTCTAGCACAGCAGCCTGGTTAGCAGCGTCTCTGGCTGTCAGAGTGTCTTCTATAAGATTTTTGCAAGGTGCTTTTTTCACATTATAAGAACAAAGAATGCTGGGAGAGGAGCTTTTAAAATGCCTGTTGCCTCCCTGCTCTCCTTTCTTCCCCTCCCCGCCTCTCCCCGCTTGTGTCATGTTTATAGGCATGCTAGTTTGCTTTTCTTTTTCAGAGCCAGCTGACTTCCCAGAAAATCCCTGTTATCTTGGGAAGCCTTGAGCTCTGAGTCACCACGTCTTTAATGAGTATATCCCCCTGCTCCTGAGTGATGCTTCTGTTCCTACACCTCTGCAATAAGAGCCAAGCCTGTGCGTGTGTCCCTTGCAGGAAAAGCTTAGTGGAGGGAAGGGAGAAGGTTGTTTTCCTGGCTTCTCCTGGGGAAAAGGGGACTGATGGAGGAGCCCCTCTATTGCTGCTGGGAGTGTGGGCAGAGCTGGCTGTAATTTATTTGAAGTGCAGATACAAACCTCAGGGGGGTCACGGCAGTTGGCTCAAAAATAAACTGCATGGAGAATTTATCTGGTGCTTTGGCGTTATGTGGAGCAGCTGGAAGCTGAGCAGGCAGATCTGTGGTGCTGTGGAGGTAATGAGGGCATTGAAAACTCCTTTCAGGTTGGAGTTACCCTGCCCATGGCTGTCCTGACGGCAGAGGCTGGGAGCCTGGCCTGTGGCCAGCCCAGCTGGGCATTGCTGCCTGATGTTTGAGCTTCATAAACATCTGAGGAGCCAAAATCCTGGAGGATCAAAGTTCAGGCTCCCTGGGAGATGTTTGGGACAAAAAAAAACTAACCAACCCACCAGCCTCACAGGAGCAGGGTCCCAGTCCAAAAAGGTTCTCTCCCCTCCTCTTTCTTGGCCAGGGGCTCTCCCTGTGTTTGGGGTGTGTGGGAAAGCTGGAAGTGGGATGAGCTGCACTCTGGGGATGGTAGATCTGGGGGGGAGCAGAGGAGGTCAAAGCAGGATTAGGGGACTGTGGGGGGGCCCTGGATTTGGCTGCTGGATGGCCACAACTGTGCAGAGGCTGAGGCAAACCCTTTGGCACTCATTGTTTGAGCTCCAGGCTCTGGTTTCTGTGCTGCTTCCAGGATCCAGGCATGGGAACTGATTCCATGGAGGGAGGAATGGGAGCAGTGCCCAAAAAGGTGCACCCACATCGAAACAGGGTTAGAGATGGAGCTCATGAGGATGTAAAATTCCAGAAATGAGGCTGCCATGGTGGCTGTGGTTTTTGGGAAGCATGCCTGTGGGTTTGTGTGGGTGGGTGGCAGCAGGTCTGGGTTAAGGACTGCAGCCCCCTCCAGCCATGGCACTTTTTCAGCCCCATCCCTGGCTCTCACATCTGCTTTTGCTGGACTCTTGCTTCTGCCTCCTCATCCCCAGTGCCATCCATCACAGTAACAGCCAGTTTGTGGGAGATTTTATTTTCTCTTTTTCCTCCTCCATCCGTTTTCCTGTCTTCAGGCACAGCGTGAAGTGCAATGAGTGCCTGTGGCTGGCAGTGCTCCCTTTTGGGTCCCAGCTGAGCTACTACTGTCTACCAGAACGTTGTCTTGACCATCTCCAAGGCCTTGTGTCTGTTTTGGAGGGCTGTCTTTTCTACCACATGCTCTTTGGCGCTGCTTTTTACCAAGAGTTGTTCCTGCCAAGCTGAACTCTAGCGATCCTGTACCTTTAGTACATCTCATTGTCTTGCTAATGTGTGTAGGCACTGTGCTCTCCAGGGGAGAAATAGCTGCCTTTGGAGTAGAGCCTGGCAGCCTTGTTTTTTGCCTCTATTAGTATATTAATATATATCTCTCTGTATTTATATATATAGATATTTATATATACATACACACATATATCGATCTATACAAATGTTATAGTTTGGTTTCTGAAAAGCCCCAGACCTGTTTGGAGATGGAAGTGTGAGGGAATTTGACTTCCAATTTGAAGCTGCATGGAGGGTTTAATAAAGCAGAATGTGATTACCGAAGCTGATTTTGACCAGGGTGCTGCTTCCTCTCTAAAATGCTCTTTGATCTTTAAAGACCACAAAATGCTGCACATTTCTGGCTCTCCCTGCATATGAAATCCTATAGATAAAGCCTCCTTTCCTTTGGCATGGCAGGTGCTTGGAGATCTGCTGAAAAGCAGGTGCTCTTTTGCTTTACATGAGTGCAGGAGCCCAAAGGGTGCTGCTTCACCCTGAGGTTTGTGTGGTGTAAAACTCCCAGGGAAGGAGTTGTTTTTTCTCCTGTCCTTGGGTTGCCCTCCCATCCTAGCCAGCTGCATGGCTATTTTGGAGATGTGATATGATTAGACATGCACAGGTTGATGTTAGCAGTCCTGAGCCAGGAGACTCTGCTTCGTGTCCCCCAGATCCATGTCCAAGGGTGGGAAACACCCATCTGGGCACAGAAGACTGGCTTTGTAGGTTCTTCTGCCAGAGAATAACAAAAGAAATGCCCTTTTAGGGAAATATAACTGGTTTTTCCACTCAGAGGAAGAGTGAGCTTTGGCTAGTGCTGCAGGTGGGGAGTGAACTCTCACTTTCAGTGATGATTTACCCAAGGTGTCTGTCTGTGTACTTGTATCCATGTGTGCAGGACAAAACTGCTCATCTCATTTCATGCTTTCTCACTCTAGAAGGTGATTGGGACTGTGCAGAGGTTCAGATGGTTGTGGGAATATATAAGAAAGAGTTAGGGAGAGAGCCTGCAGGAGCTGGGAGGTGGGTGGGGAGCTGATGCTGGACCAGGAGCCCAGCCCTTCCACAGAGGGGTTTTTGGGGCCCTGTCCTCTCAACCCTTCTCCACGTGCAGGAGATGCTGTAGCTCTCAGGAGTTTTCTCCTGAGGCTTTTGCACTTGGGTTGCTGCTTGTCCCTGAAAAATGAGATTTCTTCAGCACTGGAATGATTTTGAATACCTCAGTCCTTGCTTGGGACCCCAGGGCTGCTCCCACCCAAGACTAGCTGAGTAATAGTAATGGAATATTGGGGCAGGTATTTGTTGTGGTGGCAGCTGTACTGCTGCTCACAGTGCTTCTTCAGCTCTGCTATCCTACTTTTCACCTATTTCTTCCTTTCTGAAAGTGTGTGCCTGGGAATAATTCCCTTCACTGGAGAACTCTGGATGCAGTGTGTGATAATAGGAACATACTGCTTCCTGTGTGCTGCAGCCATCTGTCCACACTGTGTCCAGGCAGCCTGCTGTCCTCTAGTAACACTGACACACTGTCCCTGAAAGGAGTGTTCTCTGCTCCATAAGTCATCATTCAGAGCTGGTGGGGGATGCAGAGGCTTGAGGAGATCACAGAGTGAATCTGGTGAATGCACAAACGTGGGGCACAGAGCACCCTGAGAGGATCTCCTGTCCCTGGGACAAAAGCAAAGCATGAGGTCCTGGTGGTGCTGGCACTGCTGTCTGTATTTATGTCCAGCTCCTGTGTGTCTCTATGGGTGCCATCCAAGATGGAATAAGTACAGAGCCTGGGAAAAGAAACCAAACCTGTTCAGCATAGCTTAAAGCTGTTTCTCAGGGCATCTTCCATGGTAGGGTGTCTCTATATGACAATCTTTTTAGACAGTGCATCTGTAGCAGCTCTTCTGCACCCTGTGGATGCTCCTGGCCAGCCTGGGGCCAGGCAGGTGCTGCTGGGATGAAGATGAAACTTGTCTGGACTGATGTGAGAAGTGTTCTGCGGGGGAGTCCTCTCTGAATGCTTTGTGTCCTGTGACTTGCTTGTGTGTAGCAGGCAGGTTTCTCCAGGAAGATTTTTGAGATGCCGCCGTGCAGTGGCCTGTGGGGAGCTGTATTGTTTCCACATCTTCCTCAGCTGGGGATTGGGAACTTTCTCCTTTGCTCAGCCCTTCTGGAAGGGTCTGGCTTGGGTTGCTGGGTTGGATGTGGCCCATGGGATGGGGGCTGAGTGCATCCCTGTCCAGACCCTGCTGCACCCAGGTACCCCGACAGGAGCTTGGCAGGAGCAGCAGAGCAGTGCAGAGGGAGCTGTGTGAGGTGCTGTTCCATCATCACTACCCTCACAAATCACAATTACACTGCGGGGTTATGCTCATAATTGTTGCTACAAAGCTGGATTTGCTTTCTCTACCCCCCCTTTTCCCACTGACCTCCAATTATCCTTAATGATCCACTGCTGGATGACCTTTCCATGCTTTTTGGGAAGGGGGTGACTGTGTCTTAAATGGGGAAAATGTTGTCCTTGTAAGTCTTTATTCAACTGCACTTGCCTTTAAGTTTCTGTTACCAATTTACTTTTATAAATTTCTTATTGAGGGAATCAAGTCCTTTGTGCCTCTAGTTATTAAATTATGTGATAAGTGCCTTATAATACTGTGAAAGATGTTTGATTTCTTTATGGCTTCCTCAGCCCCAAGTAGGGTGTGAGGGATGGATAAAAGGAGCTGGCAGTAGCCACATTGGCCTGGGTTTGTGTGGGACCTGCACCAACTCTCAGGGCTTCCTATCAACATCTGCAGCACCTCTGCTTGGAGGAGGCAGCTCTTACTGGTCAAGGGTTCAGACATGTCTTTCCTTTATTCCCACTGCAATCAAATTCACATTTGCATGGTCTGGAGCTGGCGTGCCAGGAGGTTTGTTTATAATGCTAAACATATCAGGTAATTGAAAGCTAATGTGTCTGTCTGGATTGCGAGGTTTAATATGCCTGGGTGACAAATCAATTTTCCTGTTGCACTACAAGAGAGAGGAGGCAAACCCTCTGCTTGCCTTCCCTATACATATAGATAAATATAGAATATAATTGTGTGTGTGCTGGGGTGCTGCCTGACTGCTGGCACACAGCTCATTCACTGCCCAGCATCCAAACACGAGTGGTGGCACTTGCACAGCAGGGACGTGTCACCTGCTCAGAACTGATTGGAGCCGATGGCATCCTTGGGAAAAGTCTCTCCCCTCCAGTTTGGGATAGACACAGATTTGGGGAACACATGTGTACACATGCTGGGTAAGACCTGGTGCTTGTCAGGTGCCTTTTTTAGCTGTTGACCACAATGCTTGAAAAGCTGAGAAGGATTAGACAAATGTTATCCTTGTTGTACGAGGAGGGTGAAGGAAGGCCAGACACATTAAGTGGCCTCAAGTTAATTGCTTGGTAAATTGGCATGAGGCCGTTTCTTCACCTCTGCCTTGTGCATGTGGGATGAAATGAGCCTGGCTGAGTTTGAATCCCAGTGGATATTCCAGTCTCCCTTGCTGCATTAGCCCTGGGCTGGAAGGGGAGCATGTGAAGCTGTGCAGCCTCAAGAAAATGACACCAGCCTGTTATCTTTTTGTCAGGCACAGACACTCCTTCTGGGAATGAAAGGAATTGCTGTTCCCACAGGTTAGTTGGTTACCAGCCCCCTGCCAGCAAGCAGGGCAAGGTCCTGGCACTTCTCCTGGCACCTAAACCCTGTGAGCTGGTGACCTTATGGTCAGCGAGGTCTCTGATCTCTGTCTGTGATGCTGGGGCACAGGCACCCTCCTGCCTTGCTGGCTCCACAGGGGATCTGAGAGAGGGTGAGCTGCTGGCAGGCTGCTGAGCTGACAAACAGGGATTCATGCTTCACAGGTTTGCTGCTAACTGGGACACAGCACAGAGATGGGGATTGACCACTGGTCTGACTGCAGTGGCCTAGAAGGGTTTCAACAAGTTGTAAAGCATGTCTGTGGGTATGTGAGATGTGATGTAGGGTTGGCATCCTGAGGTTTTGTCAGGCTAAGCCTGTGCCTTCCTTTGGAAAGGCAGCTGATTTCCTCAGCAAAGAGATGACTTTGTGCTGAGAGGTAAATATGATGCTGCATTACATCACAAGTGGTTTGTTTTTCTGGAGAAGACAGTCTGGCCCAGGTGTGCTAGGTGAGTAGGTGGGAAGTGTTGAAAGATGAGAACTTCTGAGGCTCCTTGGAGGTGATGTTAACTCATGCTTTTATTGAGGATGCTGACACAAGAGGCAGGAGTGTGCTCATGTGCTTTTCTGCTGGATCTGTGGGGACACACAGTCAGCTGAGGGTGGCCAATGGGAAGAGCTGCACTAACAAACCCAAGAGACACTGCAATGCCAAGTGGGGTGAATATAAACGTGGGTGTAAAAAGGCTTTTGCTACCAGTTAGGAAATCATGCCTGTTGGAAACGACCTGCTGGATAGAAATGCTTGGTGCAGTGCTTAATAATGGGGTAAACACAAGCCTCCTGGCTGATGGGGCTGAGATAAAGGCCAGTGTGATCTCGGGCTGCAGCTCATGATTTTTCAGTGTAACTGGGGAGCTGCTGATGCTGTTACACAGGTGAGATCTCCTGGAGACTGCTCTGTGTTTCTGGTCATTCTCACTCAAGGAAAACGGAGTTAAATAGGCTGATAAAGAAAATAGCCATTTTCTATGTGTCTATCACTGTGATTCTTCTTGCACTTACCAAGTGCGAGCATTAATTGTGCTGGGTCTGAAATCAGAAGCAAAATAACCTCGCTGCCAGGACTCTGCCTGAGCAATATATCTGCATCACTTCTGGGACGTGAGTTAGTGTCTCTTCAGGGCACTTGAGACAATTTGCCTTGCACTTCACAGGTGCAGATGTGCTGCCTTAGAAGACCTGGCATCATGTAGCTTGTAAATGATTGCTGGGTGGGCCTGGCTCCTGCTTGGAAAGGAGGGAGGAAGAAGTGCCAGGAAAGAAAAAGAGCTGCTTAAGCAAAGACAGTTTTGACACAAGAGAAAATGGATATAAAATGCAAGCGAGTACATTTGGGTAAGGAATGAGAGGTGCAGTGTTTCAGCCTGAGTTGGAAGGGCAAAGCCCTTGTTACTTCCAAGGGGGAATTTGCTTGCTCTGTAGAAGGCATGGTATAATTCAGCTCTGCAGTGCAAGCAAGGGGACTTGGACCAGCAGGACCCCTTCTCATACAAGAAGTATGAGAAGGAAGTGAGTATTTAAAAAAACATGCCCTACCCTCCATTCCCCACCCAGAAAATAAGTGAGCAACATCATCTGTGTTAGTGATGCACCTCATATGGTCTCGATTAGAAGTTGGACGTGAGTCTAGGTGGATCTGCACGTGGCGAGCTCCTCAGGATTTGTGAAGTATGGTAATGTTCTTGAAGCCATTGGGTCTTGCAGAAGAGCAGTTTGCCTTAGTAATAACTGAGGAATGCCACAGGAATATGTACTTAGAGATGTGCAGGGAGGAATAAACTCTAGTCCACTGACTGTAATTCATACCTCAACGCCTGCCTGAGGAGACCAGGGCAGGGCTGGGAGCTGTCACAGCTGTATTTGGTGTGAACCAGGCACCCGTGTTCCTGCTGGGTTAATGAACCGAGGCAGAGGAGGAGGGAAGGTCTCAGTCTTCGGCAGCAAGTGGGAGGATATAAGATTTCTAGGGCAAGCAAAACCCTGGAAGGAAAAGAGGGGGAGCTAGCTGAGATACTGAAGGACATGAGAGGGACTGAAGTTTCAGGGGTGGAGTTTCTCCGCTTGGTTGGTTCGTTTTCCTGTGCAACCACTGCCAATTTTGCAATCACAGCTTGACTCCTAGAGCTTTCAGAATAAGATGCATTTCTGTTTTGTTTTTCAAGTGGGTTCAGGTGAACCCAGCCAGTGCAAAGTTACACTATTCTTTCTAAAGCAATAGGGAACCAAAGAAAACATTTTTCCTTGTGTATCTTTGAGGTGCCTGTAAACCAAGACTGATTTGTCACTTCCAGGAGCAAGGGTACAACTCATGCTAAGTTGAAAAATCAGAGAGAAAAGGGGAAAAGCCATTTCTGCAATTTCCTGAGAAGGAATGCATTTGTGTACTCAAAGACCCTTGGTGACCTGTGCACCTAATTGTTATTTCCCTGCATTGCACTCTACATAAATCAGATGCTGGTTTTGGGGGGATTATCCTATATATGTGTGTGCATGTGTTTTTCCACTGGTGTTTTTCTTGTCTCTCTATGGGTGTGGTATGTGTATGTTAAATAACGAACTAAAGTATACCTGGCTCAGGAAGCTCTTGGGCTTTGTTTGGGAGGCTGGAATTCAGGTTGTGGAGTTGTATTTACAGTCTAGTGCTGTGTCACTGGAGGGGAGGATTGCTGTGGGGAGGCCCCATGACCCCCCTACACCAGTGCTGAGTCATAGGAAATTCACTCCTGGGCATGTCACTGGGAACAAGCTCAGGTCTTTTTCTGTCCCTTCTAGAATGCTGCCCACATGGCTTTGAGTGTCAGGTCAAAAATAACCTTGACTTTTTTTAGCAAACACAATCAATAAAACAAGAGCCAATCTGGCCGCCGCCTCCTTCCCAGCTGTGGTTGCTCCATAACTCCTGGCTTGGGACTGTTCCATCCCTCCCTGAAGGTCATTGCTTGGATGCTGTAGCTTTAGCTTGCCCTGGTGGTAAACCAACATCATCCCATTCCTCCTTCCCATCTTCCTTCTTTCTCTTGGAGCATCCTCACTTTGCTATGTAGGAGTTGCAGATGGGAAATGTTTTCAGCCTGTTTCTGGCCTTGCTCAGTCCTGCAATCTCATGGCCCAGGGCCTGAGCTGGCAGCCCTGCCTTGACTCCAAAGGGTTTCACTGAGCTCTTGGATCTCCTGACTGACTCCTCCCAGTCTGTGTTTTGTTCTGGAAGTGTTCACAGGGGCCACAGACATTGGCAGGGAACACCAAGTGGCTGTAATAATGTCCTGTTTCTCATTCTGGGACACAGGCGATCTGAGCTGATGAGCAGGGCATTGGGGATGAACTGTGACTTATCCTGTCATGCAGCAGCACTTGGGAGCTTGTGCTGTGTCCTTAGAATAACCCCTCTGCACAAGCAGACAAATTATGGAACATGTGGAAAGCAGAGGTGGCTCTTGTGGGTCTCTGCTTTACTTGGATCTGCCTGGTGAGAACAGAGAATATAAGGAGATTTAGACCAGGCTTTGTGGTTTACTTTTTTTGAACTGAATGTTATTTGGGGTGTGGCTCAAGTGGGTCCATGTACTTCCCTCATGCTAATTCATCTGTTCTTGTGCAAGCTCAAGGCATAGCAAACGCTGGAGGAGGAAATCGTGGCCCCTGTGACTGCTCTATAACTGGTCTAAGATCCCTCTTCTGCTTGCTCACCCTCTGGACCACCATGTGGGGTCCTGCAAACCTCTTGCCTAGAATCACAGGATAGCTCTCAGTGTTTTTTCATCACTCCAACCCATCATCACTTGGAGATGTTTCCCGTCTCCAGGGCCAAGTCCCAGGCCAATTATTGCATCAAGGCAGATGTGAGCTTGGGTGTGCATGTTCAGAGACTTCAAAGTTGGGCTTCTTTCACATATTGTCTCAGGGGACCTGCCAGATGTTTTTCCCCCTCTCAGTTGACTTTTAGAGAGGACTACCTCCACCTGCTTCCCAGAAAAGACACTCTTGAAAATGTGTTTCTGGTGGGAGGGTGTCTGAGTTTAATCTGGGAGACAGCCAAAGACTCCCTGGGAGATGAGGACTGAACTCCTTTCACACAGCATTGCAGCCTCTTAGCAGAGGCCTGTGGCCACAGCCAGGCAGCCACACTGTTGCCAGCATCACTCCTGTGCTGCTGATAACAGGGGACCCTGTTCTCTGGGGCTGCTGATCTGTCACCTTCCCCCGCCTCTAATATTTACTGAAAACGATCCTGCGGTGACAGATCTATTTCTGTTTTTGTTCTCTATAACATACCTGCCAGACTGCCCCAGGCAACTGAGGAATTTGTAATAAAGGCAATGTTTCCAAACTAAGCTTGGTGCTCTCCTGCCAGCAGCGCTTCCAGCCAGAAAAGACTAGGACCCTGCTTATCCACCCAGTTAGAGACTGGATAAATATATGACTTTTTCCATTTAGGCCCTAAGTTTTTGTTGAGAGGTTTTATTTGTTTTCACTCTTTTTGCATGACCATTTCAATTGTGTCTTTGTTCACTGATGTGTGCAATGAGGGGCAGTGACTTGGGCAAGGATATTCAATGGCTTCGTTGCACATTCCGTGCTTGAAACTGTGGGTAAACCTTGTTTTTTGACTTCTCCAAAATGCTGGGAGAACAGAATGGGGCTGGGTGGCAGGGTATGACACCCCTCCCTCTGTGTGCTGTCCCTGGCATGGGCTCAGCAGCCATCTGGCTGTGCCACAGCTGAGCCTTTCCTTCTTCTCCACAGACACATAGAGAACTGGAAGAACTTGCAGACACTGAACGCCGTTGACATGGAGCTGTACACGGGACTCCAGAGGCTGTGAGTATGTCCTGTGCACTGGGGAGGGGAATGGGCCTGGGCAGCCCCTTCCTTCCAGCAGAGCTGTGGCTTCCTTCCCTCTGCAGCCTCCATGCTGCCAGTTTAAGCTGCTGGATCCACTGCATTTTGCTATGGAAGGCCACAAAATGGAGCTGAAATGCTTTTTTGGTCTTGGCCGGGTCTGCGAGAAGGAGGATTGCTAGCTCCTGACAGCTCTGTCAACACACATCAGCCCTGACCTCTCCTCTCCCCTGCTGTTCTGGTTCTGGGCTTATGTGTGGCTCTGACTCATTCCAGCCCCACAATGTAAAATTCCAGCTGTCTCCACCAATCCTTCATTGCTGGGCTGTTGGTCCTCATTTAGTGCAGTTACCATCATGGTGGTGCTGCTCAGTAAGGGAATTGCATCTCCCTGCACAGCTCTCTGAGCATAGAGAGAGGTCAGTTTTGTGCGTCATGGAGGGGAAACTGAGCTCCATGGGATTGAAGGGACTTTGCATATGCTTGGGAAGCCTGGCCAAGCAAGGATGCCACCCAATCTCTTAATTCCCCCCTCCTACATCCTCTGGATCTGTGAGTGCCCTGGATGCTGCATGTGTGAGATGCAGAGTGTTGCTCAGGGCTAATCAGAGACTCTAATAACGTGTTTCACTGGGAGCATTACATTAAGTACAGCTCCCATGTGGGCTGGAGGAGCTGTATGGGGCTCAGCACTCAGTAACAAAATTCCAGCAAGCTGTGCTTTTAACACAAAAAACCCTTGTAAGCAGGCTGGCTGTTGTTCTCTCGTCACCTAAAAAAGCAGCAGAGACAGCAGATATTTACAGAATCACAGAACATGCTGGGCTGGAAGGGACCTACAAAGATCACCAAGTTCAACTCCTGGCCCTGCAAAGGACCATCCTCAATAGTCACACCATGTGTTTGAGAGTACTGACAAATCCTGGTCATAGTACTGATAGAGCTTTCCCAAAGTAGGCTGCAAAAAGGATTCTCCCTTCAAGATCCAGAGTTCCCCATGGAAAATACCCTTCCTTATCAGAGCTGCAAGCAGCAGAGTTTCCTCTTCGGTATGAAGAAGGGAGATGACTTTGCTTGTGGTCAGGTTTGCTGTGCAGTGGAGATGGAGGGAGAGCAGAGGAGCAGGAGCACGTCTGTGCCACCCCAGCAGGCCTTGGTGGATTTGGGGCAGAGCCTCACCCAGCAGCCGCTCTGTCCCGAGCCTGTGCCGTGTTGCCTTGTCAGATGGAGATGAAAAACCTGAATTCCTCTTTGCTTGTAGCTCATCCAGGCTGCCTGGGGACAGATGCTCCTCCTGGGAATGGGGTGGGCAGAGTCACGGGCTCCCAGCACTCCTCATGTGCTGAGCAGGGCTCTAGAGCATTTGTCTGCCATGACTCCATTGCTGCCCCTCTGCATCTCTCCACAGGACAATCAGGAACTCAGGATTACGAAACATCCAGCCACGAGCCTTTGCCAAGAACCCCCACCTGCACTACATGTAAGTGCCACCCATTCCTGTCCCCTTTTGCCTCTCCTCCCAGTGGAAATGTGGTTCCCAAGGCGGATCCCCGAAGTGCCTGTGGGGGACAGCAAGGACAGGGAAGGGGAATGCTGATGGGAAAAGAGAGGCAAGGTGGGAAAAGCCAGGAGACAAAAAGCAAAATGCACAGGGAAGTGGAACGGGGTGCAGTGCAGGACGGGGAGAGCTCCTGCTGGGAAGCTGAGGGGTTGGTTTGGGTTCCTAACAACTGCCCTGGCTTTGGTGGTCTCTCTAACGAGGGCTCCATCCTTCCCAGCCCCGCGGCTGCCGCTCGTTTCCCTTTCTTGGAGTCTGGGGCCGCCCCAGCGCACAGCCAGAGCCTGCCCCGCTCATTAGCTTTTAACCAAGGGCTGCTTTTCTGACACAAATCCTGGGTCACGGGGCTGCCGGCTCTGGTAATTATTGACATCTTAAATTGGAGTCTGCCGTGGGCGTGGGGTAGGGATGTTTTGTGCCGGAGAGGTTGGAGCCCCGTTGTCCTGGGACATCAAGTGTCCAGCTGCTGGGGCATTGTTAGCTAGAGAGAGGTGTCACTGGGAATTGCCACATCCTTGAGGCCAAGGGCACCGGTTTCTTTTCTGGATGTGTATTTAGTTTTCCCAAGGTGATAAAGCAAAGCCTGATTTTCAGGCCACTGTGCAAGGTGCTCCGTGGACTTGAAATATTTTGTCCAAGTGACTGTGTCCAAGATCAAAGCCCTCTCTGTTCCACTGTAGATATTAAAGGTGAAAAGGGTTTGGTGACAGGCCCTGGCCTCAGGCACGAGCTGATGGGCTGAATGGGAGGCTGTGTTTATCCCCGCTTTTTGGAAAGCAGTGCTAGTGGCTTCTTCAGTGAAAAAGTGCATCCATTTGAGTGTGTGGGTGCATTGGGCCATCAATACAGACTTGTTCCTGGGGCAAGGAGATGGATGCGACCTGCAGAGAAGGATAGATTTGTCTTTTGATGTCTGCTCAGAGATGATGTGAACTGAAAACCCCCAAAAGCTTCCTTTTTGGAAAACCATTTACAGTTGCTAAGTGACAGTAAAGTACTTGCTAAATAGAAGATCTGCAGTACCAAAGGGCATGAATAGTTGAGGGCATTGTGAACATGAACTGAGCCTTTTTGAGCTTAAAGAATTGCATATTTTCATAATAAACCCTCGTTAGTGCTGACCACTGGGATATTCCTGATTTCTGCTCTTTGTTATTTTGATTTGTAGCATTTGTTTTGTGTTTTCTGTAGTTGTTTGTTCCTGGGAAGCATTCTCTCTGAACTCTCAATTGATTTTTTTTTTTTTTTTTGAGGCTTGTTTGTCAATTGTGCAGTTGCTGTTTATGTATCTAGCAGATAAAATGAATAACTTTTGATTCCTGATGAAATTAGTTTGGAAATTGTAGGAGTTTAGAAGGCCATATGTGCTTTGAGGCCGAATGTGCCATTAATGTGTACACAGGCAATTGTTGCTGCTTTTCCCCAAAGTGTTTGTTTTTGTCTTTTGGAATTACTTTTGTGAGTGGAAAAAACCCCACATCCATCTTCTGTCAAGAGTTAGGATTGGTACGTGGTGATGAAATATGTGTTTGTTTACTGCTTGGGCCCTGTAAGATTGATCATGTTCCTAACATCTTTCTTTCCTTGCCTTTTGGAGCTCTAGGCGAGTAAGTATATTATTTGTTTGGTGTTTGCCAGTGGGTTTTGATGCTGTTCCTGGGACTTGGCAGTGTGGATGCTCCCCGTGGGGGATGCTGGACAGTCGAGGATGGACACCTGGTGCTTGCAGGGCTGGTGGCTCCCTGCTGCTTCCCAAAGGCTCTCAGAGCATGATGTCACTGCTGCCTCACAGCCAGGGTGGCTCCCGAGGCTCTGCACAGCCTGGCAGGTGCCTGGTGCCACCTGGGATCCCCTCCATGGCCTCAGCCCCCTGCCAGCACGTCAGGGTGCCTCCCTGGGAGCTCTGCTCAAAGGCCTGACATTTTCTGCAGCCTCTGCATGTAGGAGCCAGGGATAAAAGGATTAATGGAAATGTCACTCTGCTGTAAGACTTGGGCTGCTGTAGGCAGGTATAGTAGAGGATGGGAGTGAAGGATACTGTCCCAATCCTCTCGTGGTGATGCTGCATGCAGGGCTGGGACTATGGGAAGGTGCTTAAGGCTTGTTGAGTTGCTGTTACACGTTTTCGCTGCCACTCTGGTTTTCTTTCTTCTTTGGTGGCTGTTTGGATGGTTGCTGGTGGAGCTGAGTCAATAAGAAGACAAATGTGTCTAACAAATGACAGAGTGGCTTCACTGCCAGAGAGGGTTGGCACAGGGTGGTGGGGGCCCTAGGCTGGGCCTTTGCAGGATGTTACAAGCTGGGTCTCAGCAGTTTTTCACTTGAAGCTTGTGTATAAATGCTGAAGTCTCAAAAGCTTATTTCCACCCCACGCATGCCTCCCTTCCCACCCTGGGTTAAATCGAAACTGCTGGTTGAACTGAGATTTTTCCCAGTGCCTTTCATCAAGGTTTCCTCCTCTCAGATGGGCCAGATATCTCTGCCTTCTCCCAGTAACATCTATTTCTGGCCCTTCCTCTGTGCACGCGCTTGTCTTCAGACCCCAGCTGTGCAATCACAAGCAGATCACTTATCCCAGCTCTAATTGCAGGAGCTCAGGTTTGTGAGGGTTTGGGTGAAGCTTGGCTTGGTTTTTTCCCCCTTCCCCATCAGAGTCGAGGAAAGGTGAGAAACACATGGAAGGGCATTTTCAGCATTCAGCTGCTGAAGTGGTAGACCTCAGAGTGCTCCAAAGTGCAGTCTGGCAGGGTCGTGCCTGTCCTTTTAAGGTTTGAAATTAGCTGTATTAAGTGCAAGGGCCTTGAGGCTGATGTAATCAGTGGAGGAGCAGTGGGTGAGGGTGAGCCAGAGGTGTGAATCTAGAAATAGCTTTGGTTTCCTCTTCCTTCTCATCAAATGAGGACAATTAGCCAGGCTCCATGGCCTGTCTGATCATTGGTGATGTGAAGACACAATCCAAAACATAACAGTGGATTTTGCAACATGGATCTACCTCTTCTGCTGGTGGTTGGGCTGAGACAGTTCAGTCCTTCTAAAACAAATACTGGCTGGGTGCTAACCAGGGGTGGATGTGTGTCTGATCTAAACTGGATATCTTCCACTTGAGATAATCTCCCTGGGAGAAGTTGCATTGGTAGGTTCCTGGTCCAGTTTCTGTGCATGTTTGACAGCCCTTTGGCTCTTATGTTGATGGTCCTGGACAATCTTATGCACTGGCTGTGAGGGCCAACAGGTCTAGGCTGTAGAAGACTGAGCCTTTGTAGCCAAGGTTTCTGGATATTAGTGTTAGCAGGCGATGCAGCTGAACAGAGGAAATGTTTGTGTTGACAGAAAACCTCAATTTTGGCTTGAGGCTGTGCAAGAAAACTCTAGGATGGTATGGTTCCTAAATTTGAGAAATAGAAACCATCCAAATACATATTTACTGCGTTGCTGTGTTTAGCACAGCTTAGTGAGGAAAGAGGCTTTCATACTCTCACTTTCTCTGTCCTCCTAATGACACTGGAAACCTTTGGTCAATTTATTTGAAAATATTATTAACCTGATAGAGGGTTATAAGTCGGGAGGTTATCAGCTTTCTATGCATATCATGAAACTAGGCAGAGGCAGAGTAAAGAGAAATTGTAGTGCCTTGTGGGGAAGAACTCAGCATTAACACGTTCCTCATTAGGCACTGGGAAGTTCACAGGAGAATTCAGCTTCACAGTGCACCAGGAATTGGTGCACAGGGGGGAGGACAGGACCTTCCTTGGCTGTGAGACAGTAGAGCTGTGCATGTAGGAGAGCAGGGTTCCAGCAGGCTGTGAGACAAGTTGATGTTTGCAGTTCCTGAGTCACCCTTTCCTGGGAGCAGGTACTTCAGAGGATGTGATTCCCTCTGAATGTTCTCCTGGGTGGCTGCACACTCAACCAGCCAGTCAGGAGGCCCTGCCTTGTGTTTGCAGAGGGTAATTGTGCACACCTTATTTATTGTGTAGTAAAGAAAACAAATTAAGGCTGTGTAATTACAGAGACAGGCATGCTTTTAAATAAGGCTTAAGTAGTCAGATTTCTATTCAGAAAATTAATAATTGCCATTTCTGTCTGCATCAGAGGCTCTTCTTAAACTGTCTTCTGGAGGTTTATACATGCTCTAAATTAGTTTGTGGGCCAGCCCAGACACAGCTTTTATCAAAGAGCACTCTCTCAGTGCTGCCTGCCAGAGTGAGGACAGGGTTGAAGATCAGACTTCTCCTTGCAGTCTTCACCCAAAGATCTTACAGATGGAGACCCTGGGCTGATTCATGCTGTGTGTAATTGTTTTTTGAGTAAAGTGTGGTCAGATGACCAGCTTCACCGGTGTCTTTATCCGTGTGATCATGTTGGTCTCTTTCTCCCCAAAACGAGGACTGGGGAATAACTGGAAGGTGCTGGCAGGAATGCTGCAAGGACATGCTTTGCCTGTTGAAAACTGAGCTGGATGATCCATGGGCTTCTTTTCATGGGCAAATTTGAGCTGTGATTAATCTGGAGCTTCCCAGAATGTCCTTTGTAGGAATTAATGATAATTTAATGTGTTTTGTTTTGCATTTCCTAAATAGGAGTTAAATTTCTCCCTGATTATAGGCAAAATAAGAAGTGTGAGAGATTTAAACAGCCTTTAAGCCGTATTAGATGAATATTCCTTTACTGTCCCTAAGCAGGTAGTGGCTTGGGTACCTTTTGATTCCCATTTGTACTCTAAGGATGTTCCTGCTCCAGCCCCTTCCAAGATCAAATCACTGTGCTGCAATTTACTTAGGGAGGCATTTTCCCCCATATGTCTCCAGCCCTATAAAATTCTGGGCATGCCTATAGCACAGCCACTAAAATAAACAGCTGTAACATCTCTGCTTCCATAAACTTTCCTGTTCTGCTCCCCATCTGCTTTGTCCCCTGGATGCCAGTGTAGTGCAGGTCCTTGCTGATATGCTAATTGGCAGCAGGGGTTTGATGGCCTGTTTATTCCCAGTTTACTGCCGCAGGTGACTGATAAGGAGCTAACTGCAGCTACTCCTTTTGCTGCAGTGGCAGAGCCTGCATTTTACCAGCCATTGTGCACAAGGCCAGAGGAGAGACCAGTTCCCTGCAGGACTGTAGCTTCTCTTCAGGCTGGGTTGAAATAATTTGACCTGCATTCAGAGGGCTGGGTAACTAATTCCTGGCTGCAGGCTGCCTTGCCTCACTGTGGTGAGCGTTTATTGTCCTGTGATAGAAGGGGGAGCAGTGAGTTTGTGATAGAAGGGGAAGGAGTGGGTTTGTGACTGATGTACTCTAGTGGGACCTGAGAGAGAGTTTCCAACTCAAGCACTTCATGCCTTGTGCCAAGATCTATCCTGCTTCAGTTCTCCATCTTAAAACCTTGAATAACATTTATTTTCTCTACCTTTATTTGATCTATTTGGGGCACAATGCCTTGTATGATTTCTAATGAAACCTGGCCTTGAGACGTGGGATGCTGTTGCAACGTAAGATGAGTTACAATAATTGTGTCACAAATAAGTTTTGCATACTCAGATTGTTATGTAATGTCTACCACTCTGGTACCTGGCATCTCAGGATTTTTCTGGGGGTTTATCTCTCCTTCCTCCCTTTGAAATGTTGAGATGATCTTTCCAGTTACATTGTGAGAGTTATTTCCCTCTCTGAAATTCAATCAATTGTCTTTTGACTGACATGTGAAATGGGCAGCTGTGGTTTTTGAAAAGGTCCTGTTTTTTCCCATCCACTCTTTAAAAAAGTCTGCAGACAATGCTGGGAATGTTTAAAATGAAGCTGTTCCTATAATGATGTGAGATTCGTTTTATGTTGACTTTTGTATTTTTTTGTTTGGTTGAGGGGGTGGTTTTTTTTTAAACAAGATCGGACTAAAATATGAACTTCAGACAAGTTGGTGGGTTTGGGGGAGTCAGCCTCTGACCTAGTCTTTGCTGTGCAACAATGGCCTGATGGATGTCTTTTGGTGAGCTCCCCCTCAAAGAGAGGCACAACATTCCTCTTGGATGTGATCCTGAAAATGAAATATGGTTGTACCTTGGTTAAACCTCACCCCATCTCTGAGACCACCACTGGCACAGAATGAGCTGATTTCTGGAGATTTGGGTATGACAAGGAATGGATCTTGTTTCCAGGCTTCTGAGGTCACTGCAGCATGGGTGGGGCTCCAGAAAGAGCCTCTGACTGTCCCTCCTGCTCCCTCCCCAAACCCTGTCCTGCAAAGCATTTCTTACCTGCCCATGCCAGTGTGAGAGGGGCTGCAGAGGGAAGAGGAGCCCTCCCTGGGAGGGAGTACCTGAGGACATGGAAACCTGCTTGGAAGCTGCTGGGGGGATGACCAGTCATGGCAGGATGAGTGGAAATCAAATGACAGGAGTCATCTGTCCTGGGATTTTTCTTTCCATGATACTGATTTACTAACAGTATGATTACAGGGCTGGTTTTCCCTTTTTGATACACTGACAATAAGCATCAGGGCAGAAAAATAGAAACATTAAAATCATATGGTATTTGAGCAATAAGATACGTCAGGGCATGAATGATGGGACATTAATTCATGATGGTGTGTGACAAGGTAGGAATTTAAATGTCATAAGTTAGGCAGTTGTGAGTTTTATTGGAATAATAAAATTTTATTAGAATACTGGTCAAAGGGTGGAGTTTCCCACCAATCCCTCCCCTTATTTGTCTTTGGGAAGGGATGAGTTGTGAATTACATCAGATGCAAGAGCCTGTGGGGTGTTTAGAGGGCTGCCAGTGAGAGCCAGAGGTGTGTCTCCCCGGGGAGCTGTGGGTGACCGTGTGTTTGGCCGTGCCACTGCCTGAGGATGACCGTGTTTCATGCCTGCTGTCCTCCAGCATGCCTGAAGCCACGCTTGGGCACTTCCAGACTGCTCCCCAGGGAGCTGCGCCAGTGCCCGGTGCCCTTCTCCCCGCGGGGCCGCGCTTCAGCACCACGGACAGGGCCGGCGGCTCCTCCGGTCCCTCCTGCGCTGGTCCCCGCTCCCTGCAGCAGCCCGGCCTCTCACCCAGCTCCCTGCCTGCTCTGGAACCTCCCTGCAGCAGCCCGGCCTCTCACCCAGCTCCCTGCCTGCTCTGGAACCTCCCTGCAGCAGCCCAGCCTCTCACCCAGCTCCCTGCCTGCACTGAAAC
The DNA here is from genome assembly GCA_013397195.1 of Hylia prasina. NCBI lineage: Eukaryota > Metazoa > Chordata > Aves > Passeriformes > Sylviidae > Hylia > Hylia prasina. The sequence goes on along the minus strand of VYXD01002162.1, from coordinate 703,780 downwards.
CTCCTGGCTCCCCTGCCCTCCCTGCCCAGCCTGCAGTTTGCCCCTGGCCTCTTCTGCCCTTCCCTTGGAACAAGCTCCTTCACCTTCCAGCCCCAGCCTGGCTCTCTCCTCTCTCTCTCTGGTGCCTGTGCCCTCCTGGCTGCAGCTGCAAGCTGGCTCAAGGCACAGGGTGGGAGCTTGCATGTGGGGTGCCCAGGCTGGTTTCACTGCCAGCAGTGCCTTTTTTCTTCCCTCTCTCCTGCTGTGCAGCCAGCCTGCCCAGCTGCCTGTTTGACAGCTGCAATACCTGCAATATCCCTGGGAGTGTTCAAGGCCAGGCTGGATGGGTCTCTGAGCAACCTGACCTGGTGAAAGGTGTCCTGCCCATGGCAGGGGGTTTGGAACAATACCATCTCCAAGGTCCCCTCCAACCCAAACCTCTCCAAGATTCTGTGAGTGCTAACTTTCTGAGCTGCAGTGATTCCTGGCACTGACTGTGCTCTGCAGCGTGAATGGGTTTGTTTTGCAGCACCACTACCCTGCTGCTGTCTGGGGGTTTCTCACATGAGTAGTTCTGTAGGACATCTGCCATCCAACCTCGCTGCAACCACAATCCATGGGCTTTGGCTAAATGTTTGCTGTATCCAGTTGTGCGTGTTGATAACTGTGGGTAATTTGCTGTCTCAGAATAATGAAGGAATGCCTGCTGCACTCAGAAGCACTCAGTGCTTTGTGGTGATTAGTCTTTTCATTTGAAAATATTCCTCACAGTGACCAGCAAAAGATACTTCTTTTTAAGTACATAATGTGTTGAGAAGAATGGGTAAAATGTAACTTTCATGTGGAGGCATTCCTGTTTATTTTCACGGAGTTAACTGTCAAAGGCACAGCATATTTCTGCTTTTGGAGTGATTATAAGTGTGGAGTGTAGCAGCAGGCTTCACTGGGCTCTGGCTGGATTGAGTCACCACCAATTCCCTGTCCCCCTCAGCCAAGCATGCTTTGGGCTGTCAGGAGGCACATCATGCTCAGGTGTGGCTGCAGGCAGGTCTCTTCTCAGAGCAAATTCCTCGCTGTGTGCTCAGGTGCTGCAAGCAGGTTTTTGGGCAGAGGTGCTGCTATGCCCACGCTCAGGTGTGTCCCAGGCACCTGCTCTCTCCCTGCTCCCCGTGCCCACCCCACAGACATCGGAGGGGAGGCAGCAGACTGTGGGGAGGCAGGTCCTGCTTGGTGCTGTCTGTCTCCCAACCTGAGTGTTTTCCTTGTCATTTGATGAGGCGTAGCTGGAGCATGTCAGCCTCACCTCCTGCTGTGGCCAGGAGGTTCCGCACCGCAGGGGAGGTGGCAGCTGCCGTCTCTGCTGGCTGATGGCAGGGGCCCTTCTGTTCCCCACGTGTGCACCTCCCCGTGCTGGCCCACTGCCCCTGCCTGTCCCCAGCTGTGGTCCCTCGTGGTGCCCAGGTGCTGCTCCCAGCTCTGGGGGTGCAGGTAGCTCTGTTCCCTGCCGAGGTGGCGTGAGTGCTGCAGGCTAATGGCAGGCTTCCTTTTCATTAGCTGCTGTAAACACAGGGCTCTGGCAGCAGCCTGCTTTTCTAAGCCCAGGAAGACCATTTTTCCTTTTATCTATAATTTAGTGAAGTGTCAAGCCACAGAAGTTTTAATGATAATAAGCAGCAGAGGAAATTTATTTATTCGCTGCAAAGGTGGGTTTCGTTCCAGGGTTGGTTTTTTCACGCTTCCCTCACAAGAAATGTTGGCTGCTCCTGTAACCTCACTCCCAGTGCATTCAGGCTGCCTTCCTGAAGCTCAGCACTACAGTTCCTGCTTGGCTAAATGGCTTTCCAACTCCTCTCCCACGCATAACACTGGGGCCAAGCAAACCGGGAAAGGAGAAGCAAGGAAAATATGGAGAGGTGGGAGCATTCATGTCCTTGGTGAGGTGTAATGGGATTCATGAGTTTCCCATCTTCCTCCTGTTGCTGTGCATCTCTTACATCTGCTTCCCAGACCAGCCTCTCTGATGGATTTGACTGCTGAGGGAAAGCAGGGTAGGGCTTTTTTGGGATGACATGTAGTGTTTGCCTTCTGTCAGCCTATGTAGATGCCAGTGCTGACTGGAGATAAAACGTGGATTGATGCCATGTGGAGGGACCAGAGCTTCTTCCTGAGGTTCAGGAAGGCAGAGAGTGGAACTCTGGGCTGGCCAAGGGGGAGCAAGGGATGGGATGAGTCTGTGGCAGGGACAGGGGCCAGGCTGGAGAGAGAAGGTTACAGCATGGGATTGGAGCAAGGAGTCTTTAGGGAAGAAATGGAGGGCAGAAGGGGGATGCGGTGTAGAAGTGACAGGGAAATGGATCTGGAGAGGAGAGAGAGGATTGACTGGGGTAGGGGAGAAGCACGTGTGTGTGGGAGATCTGCAGGCGGAAGCAAGTGTAATGGAGAAATGGGATTGCTGGGAAATACGTGGGAACTGCCTCTGAATTAACCAGAACCTTCCTCACCCCTTTCGATGTGGCTTTGGAGGCAATATTAGAATCTTCCTAATTATTTTTCTTGGACGAGTTTTGCTATCCTGATGATATTAATTATTCTTAAAGGTCAACAGCACTCACTTGAATCCCCTTCTGTTCTATCATGTAATCAGTTAATTAATTGGAAACCATTTAGCAGAGTCTGCCGAGAGCTTAGCCTGCCGTATGCCCTGTTGTTTTGTTATTGCTGGATATATATATCTAAAATTTTGTATTTATACCCTTTCCTTTCTTCAGAGGCCCCGCAGAGCTCTTGGTACCATCCCAGTGCATCCCTGCCTCTGGCATCCCTCCCTGAGTCAGGAAAATTGGGGCTCAGGCCCAGCTGTTAGTTTTCTCTTTGCTAACCCCTTCGAGGTTATTCAAGGCTCATTGATTTCTGGGCATCCAAGTAGGTGGAAATATTTGAAATTTTTGTTTAATATAAATCTGATGTAAGAGCCCTCTAACAGCTGAGATCACAGTCTTAGTTCAGGAGGAAGAGGGAGCACCAGAACCTGTCCCATCACATCTGTGCTCAATGGGCTGACATTGAGGCTCTTGTGTGGACCTTGTCCAGCTCTCCCAGTGTCTGTCTGGGCATTTGGAGTGACCTCCCAGCTGGGTGGTACCTCTGATGAGCACCTGTACCTATTGCTGCAAGGATGCTCATAGAATCATAAAGGTTGGGAAAAAAACCCTCTAATATCATCAAAGTCCAATTATTGTGTGCTCAGAGATGCTGGGAAATGCCCCATGGGCATCACTCTCCTTCCCCTGCCATCTCCTCCAGCTGTGCCTTGCCACAGCACTGAGATCTTCTCTCACACAGAGAGATGGGGTTGGCTCTGGGTTCACTGGAAACTTGTGAGCAGGAGGCATTCCCCAGTCGTTCTCTGTTCCCAGCTTGAAGAACAATGCAGTTTGAGGCAAACTGGGTTGGATAAACCCAGCCCCTTGCTGGAGCTGGCAGCTGGCAACCCTTGTCCTCAGCCGGCACGCATCTCCAGTATTACTTCTGCATGCCAAAGCAGGAGGAAAGCCCAGTGTACTGTAATATTTTGGTCTAATGGATCTAGAATTGCTGCAGTTTGGGACAGAAGAGTTGAGGAGGGGGCAATGCAGCCCTGAGGACCTCTTGGCTGCAGGAGGGCAGCTATGGGGGAAGGCTCTTGCCTGTTACAAGTTGGCTTTTTGTCTCTTTGAGCAGAAGCCGGCCTATTCTGCGGCTGCTCTTGGACTCTGCCCTGCAGGGAAACTGGCAGGCAAAAGAAAAGCAACTGCAGAGCTGACCCAGCTTTTAACCTTTCCTCAAGTCCTCTGAGAGTCCAGATGTCTTTGGAGAAGAGCAATGGAAACTGCACATAACAAGGGCGAGATGAGTGTAGTGCAGAGGGCCAGATCCTGCACCTGATCTGCCTCGGAGCACAGGGGACAGTGTGACCCACATCTGGTGACGCCTTCCCATCTGTACCATGGGCTGAACCGAAACTGTGAGCAGCAATAAACTCTGAGGGGTGATTTGTCTCTGAGCAAAGCTTTGTGCAGATGCCTCAGAAGAGATGACTGGAGGGTGTGGAAGTGTCATGGGGTAGGAGATGGCCTTTAAATTAAAAGCTGGGCTGGGTTGAAGGCAGCAGCAGGACATGGCTGCTGCACTGCAGAGGCACTGGGAGGAGAGGCGTGGGGCAGATGTGCTGCTGGCACTGGCTGTGGGAGCCCTGTGGCAGAGGTGTGGTGCCTTAATGCCTTCCCACTTGCTCTGCAGCGTTTGTTTTTTAATGCTGTTGTTTAAAGAACGATGCAGGAGACCAGCTCCTTCCACCTCCCTCAGCCCTGTTTCAGTGTGAATTTGAAAATCAGGGTCCTGCAGCTGAGAAATACGGAGGGATTGGTGGTTCCTTCCTGCAGTACCACACCTCCAGGACCAGTGGTGTGCATGTGGAATGGCAGGGTCTCTTGTTGTGTGTCTCCCATGATGGTCCCTCTCTCCTCTCTGGTACAGGATGTAAGTTTGGGAAATTATTGCAGATTCTGACCCTAGCCTTAGAACAAGAAGTAGTTTGTGGGGAGTGAGATGATGTGTCATGGCACATGCTTTGTGACATGTGCCTTACAAGGCACAGGACAGAACTTACGGATGGGAGAAAGGATGTAATTTTGCTGCTCAAGTCCACGAAGGAAGATTGAACCTTGGAGACTTTTTGGTTCTGTTGTGTTTGGGATCAGAAAAGCCCTGGGGGTTGCTGGGGTGTTGCTTGAGGAGCAGAACTGAGCTGTAGGTAATGCCAGACCATGGCTGAGGACCTCTGTTAATTGTCTCAGTCCTCCACAGCACCAATATACATCCTGGTGCTGAGCCTGAACAGGGAGCAAATCCAGGAGAGCTCCTGGCAGCTATGAAATCTCAGGCTGACCAGTTTAATGGCACATCCTGTTCTGCTCGCTCTGCTTTCTGGGCATGCGAGGCTTGCACGCACTTGGCAGTGCCCAGTCCTTTTCCAGGCTGTCTCAGGCGTGTCCTGCTGAGACTTGGGGCTGAGCTATTGGAGATTCCAGTCAAGTCTAATATTTGCAGAACCTGATCTGTGGGGAGGCCTGTCCTGCCACAGCTTCCGGGACTTGTTGGGGTAATTTTAGCACATTCATTAAGGGAGGACAGTACATTTTTTCCCTTAATGAGCAAAGCTGCTTACTAAACAGGAAGAGGAGGGAGGGGGACAGGGAAGGCAGGCAGGGTGGTGGGGAGTGTAACAGTGCTTTTAGAGGTCATTGGAGTTATCTGGCAGGGATAAGCAAGCCCCTGAGTGACTTTCCAGCATTTCTCTGGTTCAAACCCAAAGCTTTAGCAGCTTACTTGCTGCAGATACGATGCTTGAACGGAGCTGCCCCTACAGCAGCATGTGAGGCTGTGACATTCTCCTCCCCTGTGGCCACCCAGGACATTCTCCTCTCCTGTAGCACCCAGCTAAGGCTGCAGTGAGCTGTGAGATATACAGAAGCACCTGTTGTGCTTTCCATCATCTCACATCAAGGGAGTCACATGCAGTGGCACCAGCATATCCAGCACTGGGGACCACAGCTGAGGATGTGCATCTCTGCTCGCATTTCTGCCAGGCACTCGCTCGTGCTCCCTCAGCCCCAGCTGCTCTGGGAAGTTAATCCCTCCCAGTCAGGATTTTCATAGTGGCACCATGTTATTAAAACGTGTGAAAAACTTCTCCCATGCATAAATAAATGTGTCAGCTTGGAAACAAGGGCAAGTGGAGGATGGAGCTGCGTGGAGGAGGGACAGGTGCACAGGGTCCCTCCCCAGCAGCAGCGTTTCTGCCATTGCGTTGAGCTGAACTGCATAAAATAACTTACAGTTTAATTACAGGGGCTCCTGCTTGTTGGTGTCATTAATGAGGCAACTGGCTTAATTTAGCTGAATAAAAATGGCTTTAATAGTGGAAACACTTTTAGCTGCTGGGTAATTAAGGGAAAAGAAAAAAATGCTTGTTCTGGTCCGCACGGATCTGGACTCCTCTTTGTTCCACCCTCACCCATCCCTTTTTTAACCCCAGGAGCTCATTCAGGACTCCATGGGGCACTCCATGGGCCCATCTGTCACTCATGCTGGGACAAAATGGCAGAGGTCACCTCCCCTCCCTGTTGATCTCCAGCAAAGCCTTGGCAGTGCCTGTGGGAGCTGTGGGAGAGTGTGTGGGACATGGTGTGTCCCCCCTGAAACGCAGGAGGAGGATGGAGGGAGCAAGAACTGGGGTTTAGCTGTCACTCAGTGGTAAGAGCCTGCCCTTGAGGTGTGCAGTGAGGAGCTGGTGGGGGTAGGAGCAGGAGCCTTGGGAGCACGGCTGCTGCAGCAGGAGGACTGGGGAGTGGTGCTGAGCCTGAGCCTTGGGTGGGTTGGGTGGCTCTGCCCTGGACCTGGTCCAGGTGAGCTCTATCCAACCCCCTCTCCCTACTCAACTCCTTTTGGAGGCAAAAAGCACCCTGGCAGCTACTTCTAGGCACTGTCTCCATGGAAAAGAGCATCTTGTGAGTGATGGAGAAAATGTCCCATGGCAAAGAAGCAGTTTGAATATGTTCCAGGAGTGCTGGTGGCAGATCTGTCCTGGGAGAAACAGGCTCATGTTCATTGCTGAGAAATATGCAGGGAAGGCATTTTGTTTCCCTCTGCCTGAGTTTCCTTGACGTGTGATGTGCTGTATTTTGTTACAGGTGGAGCTGATGCATAGGCTGTTATAAAGGTTGTCTGGCACACTGCTATGGGACTGCTTCCACTTTCCTAAAATTCTGCCAAATTTTAATTGCTCAGGCTGAAGTTTTCTGTGTTGGGTGTCTGCTCCTGGCAGATTCTATTTTTTATTATTTCTTTCTGGTTTCACATAAGAGCTTTCTCAAATGTTTGAGGTGGTAGAAGGGAGGTTGGGAAAAAGCTCTTTTGCTTAAGCTGGAAAATGCTGGTGAAGCAGCTGTTACAGAACATTTGCACCCTCTTTTTGTGGAGGGAAAGAAATCTTGTCAAAGGGCAGGTTTTGCTTGGAAGGCTTGGTTTTGCTTAGGGCCATCTGAGGTCAGCAGAATGGGTCTTGGTCCAGTTGGAAGGGACAAATTTTGCAAAGGATGTTCAGGAATGAGTATGAGAGAAGAGTAGCAGCTCTTCTTGGGACACTGCTTTTGGTGTGGGAGGGTGTAAAAGTGGGGAAGATCATAGGAAATTTGGGCATGGATAAGAAAATTGAGGCTGAGAAATATTTGGGAGTGGCTGGAGAGCAGTGAGTAGTGATGCAGCCAGCTAGGAGAGAGAAGGAAATGGGAAGGAGAGAGCTGGAACTGCCCAGCCACAGCATGGGAGGATGGGGGTTCTTGTCACTCCAGAAACAGGGATTTGGAGGTGGAAATGCTGCTGCAGGAAGGCAGAATGGGCCTTTGAGAGGCCTTGATTTGGAGCTGTGAGAGGACTAGTTTGGGATGTGAGTGCCTTGATTTTCCCCAGCCCTCCCCATTTATGCTGTACAGAACACTGGGAGACTTGGTTTGTGGCTGGGGGGAACCTTGCAAGCACCAAACAGAAGTCACAAAATGCTGGAGCTCAGATCCTCACCTGTGGAGCCACAATTTAATCTCCTGGTGTGCATGCACTGTGATTCCATCTCTAATTACAGAATCACGTGCTCCCGTCCCCAGGAAACCCGTCCCATCCAGCATGTGGGATTGGATCTGTTCTGGGGAGAAATCACTGCTGTGCAGTGAAGTTTCTCTGGAGGAGCTCTATCTTCTGCAGCACAAGTCAGCAGCTGTACCCTTTTGTATGTGGAATCCCAGTCCTGGCCTCTCTGACCTTTGGAGTTTTTTGTGACCGAAATGGTGTGTTTTTAATGTGTGTTTGTGTGCAGCTCCCTTGGGTCTCTGTGCTGAGGTCTGTCTCTGAGCCTGAGGAAGGACCTTTGTGACGTTTTGAAGTGCCCAAGGTGTCTGTTTCCACTGACAGACATGTTCCTCCCTGTGTGTGTCCGGGCTGATCTGAGATGGAGCCGTGGGTGTGTGTCCCCCTGACCAGCCCTGCAGAAGTTGATGGTCAGGTCAGATCAAACACTGGCTTTGCCCTTTGGGAACAGAGTCTCCTGCCAGATGTGTGCAAGGGAAGAGCCATCTCCTCTCTCCCAAATGCTTGCTGTGGGTTGTGGTCTGGGGGAGGGAGGAGGTGGTAGGAGTTGGTTTCCAGGCACTGTGGGGGATGAGAAGTGGAGCACATCTGCCTGGCAAAGCCCCTTGCATTAGTGAGGATGTATCCTTTCTCCATCTCTCTGTGTCCTAAATTGTAATAACACGATCATGCTATTTTTGATTCCCTTATTTGCGTGGAAAGCCTGTTGTTTTTTCTCTTCTCTTTCAGAATCCAATTTTCTCTTGACATTTCTGCCTAATGTAGCAAAACATGACCTTTGAGAAAGGACATTCCAGCGAGATTCACTCCCTCCTCTGCATTTCTGCCTCTCTCCCACATCTTGCTGTCTCTCATGCATCCCCTTTACGCTTCCTCCTTCTCCCTGGGCTGGGGGAGGGAGTTTACTGTCTCACTTTTCAGTAGCAGTGAGTTGCTCCTTCCCCTCCCACTTTTCATCTGTCTTTGCAAAATTTCCAGGTGCTCAGTGCTCTGGGGTGGATAAAGGAGGGAGTCTTGTAATATTTTTCTTCCCCCCTGCTTAGCTTTACCTGCCATTTTTGCCACCTTTATCAGAGGCTGGAAGGAGTTTGTCTACAGACGTGGGAATGGTGGGATCATAGTCATGTGAAATGAGGTACCTGTGGTTTGCTGTGGTTCCCACAGCGGGACAGTCTGATGTGAAGCAGAGCCAGAATTTGAAAAAGGCAGCACTGTGCCATCATTGTGTTTGGGCTTGTTCTTCTGCCAGGCTCGTGGAGAGCCTTTGGGACAACACTTTGCTGTGTGAGCAGCTTCCCCACTCCTAATTGCAGAGTTCTGTGCAGGTGGGACAGGACCAGAATTGCTTTCCCCTTGCTGATACTCAGTGTAAGGGAAGAAATGAATCTGTCATCCCAAATCCTCGTGCATCAGACCCGTGCCAGCAGGAGCCATTCAGGAGTTTGCTCTCTTGGTTTTAGCACTTAATTGCAAATCAAACAGGGTTGGGGGCTGAGCCCTGCACGGCTGGACTGCCTTGGGTCACACCTCCTCTTTGGCCAGCCCAGAGCTGAATGAACCTCAGGTGATTCGTGCCTCTGGCTCTTCACTGCTCTTCCCTGTGGGCCAGGCTGAGGCAGAGGGGCTGCCCTGCCTGCCTCTAGCTCACAGCAGGGATGGATTTGGTGAAGGATGTGAGGCAGCACCTCCTGTGTGTTCTGGAGGCCAGCAAAGAGATTGGGCATTTGGGGTTCTCCCAGAGTTTGTGATCACCTGTTCCTCTGCTCACTCACCCCATGGGCTGGTCACTGACTGGTGGCTCTCGGGCTGGCCAGGTGTCCCTGGGAGGGCTGGCCAGAACAGAACGTGTTTCATTACCATCTTTTTGTGCTGTTAGAAACCAGGGGCTTTTCTCCTTCTGCTCACCCTGCTCCAGACACATTTCTTCCTCTTGTTTTTATTAATTCAGTTCCTTTTACATTCTTTCATCCTCTCTGGCTTTCAGCTAAAGAGAAGCTGTCTGCTGGGTTGCAAAGCTCTCCCAGGTAGATGAGATTTATGTTTTTGCAAGTTTGGGCAGATGGAGAGAGGGATGGGGAGCTGCTGGCTGCTGTAGCAGTGGTACCCCTGGGTGCAAGCAGCACACAGCCATTCCGGGACACCTGGAACGCACTGCTACTGCAGATCATATGATAACACCTTGGGTAATCATCGTGCTGTCGTTTGAACCTGGCTGTTACTATTTTTAACACGAGGTTTGTACTTAATTTCTGTTCAAGCTCTGAAATTAGACTTGTTCTTTTTTTCTTATGGTTGGTCGAGCTCCAGATTCATGGGTAGGAATCAGACACTGGATTTTTTTTCCTTAATGTTGCAGCAGGATATAAATCATTTTTCTCCTTAAAAAAAAAAAAAAGAGAAACTTTCATTTGGGTTTGTCCTCATTAAAATCTCTCATTATGAAATCTGAACTTGAGTTCTAAGCTGCTTGACAGCCTCCCCATCGAGGAGGACGATGAGCTCTGTGGAGGTGGTAGGGCCATGTGCAGGAAGAATTATTTACAGTGACTACTTTTTTTTTTTTTTTTCCCTCTTAATTTTCAGAGACCTCTCCGGGAACCGGCTCACCACTCTGTCATGGCAACTCTTCCAGACACTGCGACTCTTTGAACTGTAAGTCCCACCCTGGGGGCATCTCCTGGGAAAAGACAGGAGGCTGAGAGGAGGAACCATTTCCAAATAGAGCTATTTTGAAGCCAGTGAATAATTACCTAAAACTCCAGTGGGCAGCAACATCCTTGGGAGGCTTTCCTTGGTATGGGAGCACCAGAGCAGAACTGCTTCTCTTTTAGCTTCACAGCAGCTGGCTAATTAACATCGGGATGATGAACAAGTCATGCTCGGAGTAGTAAATGGTTGACTAACTCTGGGAGCACATTGGAAATACTTACTAGGCCAGATTTTGAGTGAATCTCTTCAAACACTTGCCCTCATCTGTCGCAGGATAGGGCTAATTGCTTTTCTTTAGTTGGTGCACGTGCTTTACAAGACACCCCTGCTTTTTAGGCCCATGATTCCCTTTCTCTCTAGCAATGGAGACATCTCCCATCTCTGATGTGGGAGATGAGGAGATAGTTGTCTCCTGGGGCACTGGTGGCCTTCAGCCTGCTGAATTATTGATGGAGCATTCAGCATCGTGCTTGAAGAATAAGTGGACACGAAATCAATGGAACGCTGCCCTGATGACCTGTTTTGTTGAATTTTAGAAATAGTTGTTTGGTGGGTATAAAAAAATATATATGTAGGATTTGTCCCAGAGGATCCTGGGAAGCTCCATTCATCCTCACAGATGATCAATAGAGCTGTAAGCTAGAAGTGACTTATGAAAGAATAAAGACAGTCTTTCAAGTGGGAGTAAGTGTGTTATCACCGGTGTTACTGCAGTGTATTTTATTTCTGTCAAATTGTTAAATGAAAAATACTAATAGTGATATTAGAAAATGGAGAAACGCCCTTCTGATGGGGAAATTTGGCTTGCAGAGTTAAAATGCTGAATTCAGAATTTCTCCTTGCTGATTACAGCTCTAAATATTTTTCAAGCCTGGCTCGGGTTTCAAGTTTAATAGCATGAGTCATTTGTATTCTTAGACCTTTACTTATTGTCATTGCACTGTCTGGCAAAACTCAGATTGATGGTTGTTACCCAAGAGAGACCCAAGAGTGGAGGAGCAAATGGGGCTACAGTCCTGAGCTGGAGGCACTCGCAGGGCCTAGGGTAATGGTGAGCCTGCAGATTAATGGGAATACTTCCAAAGGGGCTCGTTTTTATGTGCTTTTGCTTCATTTGGTCATATTTTGTTTCTTCAGGCACGTCCCAGGTCTGCCAGCTCCAGCCGGGCTCAAAAGACCAATACCAAGCACAAAGGGAATTTGAGAAGCTGCTTTTTGGGCAGCAAAGGGTACTTCACCTGATAAATACATCTGTGTTGTCCTGATTTGATGATCCTGGTAGGGAGCTGGGGTGCTTGGGGTGGCTTTGGATGGCGTCAGCAGAATCACTTGGGGCCAGCACTCTGCAGCGTGGTGAGGGGGAAGGAGATGAATTACTTGGCTCCAGTTGGAGCTGTGCTCAGAGCAGTTTTCTTGGAGATAACAAACCCCTGTGAGCAACAGAAGTAGTGCACAAAGAAATGTGGGAGATCACAGGGCTGGCTGGTAGGAAGCCATGGTGGGGTGGGAAAGCAGTACTGATATGGTGTGTGTTGGTGTCCCACAGGGAAGTCTGGCATCGTGTGGGGCAGGAGCCTCAGCTGAACCTCTCCTGCTCCAGGCTGTGCGAGGGGTCTTGGCAAACCAACCTCTGGCACCTGCTCCAGTGAGCAATTTAGACCTATGAATGTGCCTGCCCACAGGGGCTGCCTTGCTGTTGGCTGGGCTGGAGTAAGAGCCTGGTCAAATTCATTTTTCCTAAAGAACTGCTTTAGGTGCTTCCTGACAGATATTCCCCTCTGGGTTCCTTGTACCTAAGGACCCTTCATCCATATAAGCACAGCTAGGATGGAGATTACCACAATAATGTGGTGATGCTGTTCCCCAACATGACAGAAGAGGGATATTTTATCTGATATCCACTGGGATGTCAGTTTTTAAGGGGCAGGGGGATGTGCCTGCAGTGTCCTTCCTGGGGCCATGCTGAACCTTGGAATTGTTGGAAAGAAGAGGCCACAGAGGTGTAGCCTGAGCTATGGGCTCTGAATAATCATTCACATAAAGACGTTGGGAATTAAGGTAAAGGTGTCACCTATAGTGAGGTGATTGTGGTCCTGACTGCTAGAAGGATGGGACCTATTGGTGAGGAAGAGCAGATCTCCAAGATGGGGAGAAATTACTAATGGATCCACAAAAGTGGGAAATACTGTACTTTTTTTTTAGAAATGCAGAGGATGGGTGAGTAAGAGAGAGTTTTTTGGCACACTGAGCTCCAAGGAGGCTTCCAGAATCCGGGAAGGAGATGGAATACATGGCCCACATAAAGTGAGTGTGAAACACTGGTGAAAGCTAGAAAGGGAGTTACAGATTGACATCAGCCAAGGACTTGAAATTGAGCCAAAACTCCCTGGAAAGGGAGAAGGTGGTGAGCAGCAGAGGCCGATGCAGAGAGAGCTAGCCTGAGGAAGACAGGCTGAGCAGCAGCATTTGTGCACAGCAGTGGAGAGGCTGGAAGACTCCAGGGACATGGAGAAGCTGGAAAGATGTCCCCTCTTCTCCAGAAGGATACTTCTGTGTGGAGGGTTGGTGGAACAAGCGGGTGCAGAGGCTCACCAGAGATGCCTTGTACTGAATTTCAGTGCCCCTGTGCTATCAGGAAATCATGGATCCAGAGGAAGGAAAGTCATCCAAGCCAAAACCGTGACTTACAAGGAGGCAGCTCGGAGCAGCGGAGCATGTGGTGAGGGAAGCGGTGGGAGGATTGTCTCCAGGAGAGGAACTACAACTGAGTGTGACATGGAGATTGCCAGGGAACACGAGACCTGACAAAGCCACTCACAGTGAACAACGAGGAGTAAAGATCAGAAGAGTACTGGGCAGGTGGATGGCAACTTGGGGCTTGAGATTGCTGCTTGACTGCATCCAAGGCATTGCACCCTTGTGAGCATGGTATTGCTTTAAAGAAGGATTTCTTGTTCAACAGAGCTGAGATTTTTCCCCTGCTGACTCACTGAAGAAAGGATGGCAAAAATGAGGCACACTTCCAGAGACTATTATCTCTTGCTCGTTCTGCCCAGAAAAAAGCCTTGGAATGGTTTGCAGTAACTCCAGCCCTAATTCCCATGGCATGGGCTGACCCTGACCAGCAGGACTCAGGCTAATGAGCGCACAACTCTCCTAAGTCTGAAGCTGAGTGTGTGCAGGGAAGCATCTGACACATGCAACAGCTCATAAACATTGGACTTAGAGCCTTTCTTATCCAGAAGTCACAGCTGGTTTCCTCTGTCGTGTCCTTGGCTTCCTTTGCCATGTCCTCAGAGAGCTTAGAGCTGACATTTCAAGAAATTCCTTCCCGGAAAGACCTAAGACTCTGGATCCAATTACGTCTTTGGTTGTATAAAACCTTGTAGTCCTGAACATCTTGCTGCTCTGCCCAACCCATCAGCATTTCTAATATCAGCAGTCCCTGCCAAGTTGCCCTGCAGTACATTTCTGCAATGCTACAGCAAGAGGCTTTGGTGGGGATGGGGCACAGCAGCAGCATCTGTGTTAATGTTATGAGTCCAACTTAACGTGGTCTGTGCCTCCAGCTTTGAAACTTATCACCACCAGCAGTCCCAGTAATAGAGCTGTGGCCAGACAGTGGGTACTTGCCTGCTCTCTGCATTAGCTGAGCCAGCTGCCAGACAGCACACACCACTCCCTGTCCCAGTCCCTCCCTTCCTATCCCAGCCCCTTCTGGCATGGGTTCAGAAATAACAGTCTTGGTTGGACCACCAAGAGCAACCCTGGTTCTGGGAAATTAATAGGAACAAAAAAATTAGATTTTGTTCTCTCTCTGCTGAGCGCTCCTTGCTTCTCAAGCTTAGGGAAGTGGCCTCAGTCCCAGGGTACGAAGAGCATTTTAATTGTAAGAGTATGAAACCTTGGCAGGAATTTTATGTGAATTGAAACAGACAGGAGAAGTGTGGCAAGGATCTCTGCTGCCCTCTGAGAGGTTTTAGCTGCAGACAGCTTTGCTTTAGCTGATGAGTGGGGAGGCATGGGACAGGGCATGTGTCTCATTTAGCTGCCTGGTCTGGAAAAAAACTGCCTGTGTGTGTGAAGTCCCTGTCTGTTCCAGAACACACTGGAGTGTTGATGGCATCTGTCTCCCACACTGGTCCACCCTGGTGAAGGCTGCCCAGGCAGTTTTGGGAGAGAGTGGGTACAGCTCTTTGCAGGGAGCAAAGCTGGGCTCAACCAGGCACCAGCAGTATCCCTTGTGTTGAAGAGTGGACTTGATGCCTGCATGGCTCTAGGGTCAGTGTCCCATCAAATGACAACTCTTGGCATGATTGCCACAGTTTTCCTTTCCCAAACATAGTGTGCCTGTTTAGGGAAGGGGCTGTGCCCTGAGTACACCCTGCTATCACTCTCTGCTCATGGTGCTCATGGACTCTGTCTCAGGTGCAGGTTCAGCCCCTTTTTGGATGAACTCCTTGAGTTACAGAGCAGCTCTGCTTGTGCAGAGAGCCCAGCTCCCTTGCAGCTGTGATATTTGCTGTTTCTCACTGGTGTTTTCAGTTTTAAGGAGGGCTGAAGAGGGTGTGGGGGTGTGCACAGCTCCTGAGTGCCTGCAGCCAAGCAATGCTTTGGCAACAATTGCAGCCTGCGTGCAAAAAATGCCCTTTGGGTTTGTTTGTTCCTTCCAGGAATAAGTTGTGCTGGATGTGTCCCACTAAGAGCCCCTTGCCTTAATTCTCACTGGGGTGCTGCTGTCTGCAGCACAGGGCAGTGTCCTCTGGTCCAACAGCATGTTTTGTCCAAAGGGCACCTTGTGGTCCCCAAGATGCTTCTCCTTCTTCAGGAAGAGGAGGTGCATTTATGTCCACAAGCAGAGGGTCATAGGTAGTGGAGGTGTGTTACAAAAATGGGAGAGGAAGAGTTGGAAGCAGCTGCATCTCCTAATGGTCCCTGCAAGGGAAGGGATCTGAGGGGAGAATTGGAAGTCCAGGTTTTTTGGTGGGTTTAGGACAATGTGAGTGTGGAATTCTCTATGCACTTCTCTGGAGAGCCGGCTGGTGTGGCAAGGAAGGCACCAAGCAATGGTGGAAAGGAGAGGAGGAGGAGGAAAGGGTGTTTTCTGCATGTTGGGAATGCTTTAGCAATGCATTTAGCAAAGGGTGCACACATGTGCCCCTTCTACCCGCAGAGCTGTGCCAACTGCCTGTGGCACTCAGCACATCCAGCCTGTGATGGGAGTTAATTTGTGCAAAAGCCCCTCTGGGGGTCTCGATTAGAGCGAGTTATGGCGCTGGTGTTGGGGCAGGTTGTGGGGAAGTTCTGCCCTGAAGCCCGTGGCTCCTGTATTATTCATGGCCCTTCATGAATTAGCAATGGGCTAGGAAAGCTGCTGTCTGTTACTTACAGAGCTGCCCTTAAGTGCTAGGACAGCAGCTCTCCCAGCAGCCTCGTTCTGTGAGGATATTTGCAGCAGAGCAGAATTTCTCCCCCATTGCATCTGAGCTCCCCCAGCTCCCTGCCAGGTGCCAGGTACATCCCCAGTTACCTGATCTGCCATGGCCCTTCTATTAGGAGAGCTGCAGTTAATGTGAGGACACATCCTTGGTCATCTTTTCTTGATTGTTATAAATTAGAGGGACATTTTCTTCACCTGGAATGCTGAGCGCTCTGTGCCTTGTCCCTGAAGATGGGGATGCCTTGGATCCTCTCCCACAAGCCATCCCATGTTGGTATCAGTGATTCTGGGAGGATCCCTAGAAGGAGATTCATGTTTGTGTAGAAGAGGATGTAAAGCCTGTGCAAAGCCCTGGCAGTACCTGTCAGAGCACGCAGGGAATGTCTCATCACTCAAATCCCACCAAATCACTGCACTAATCTGCTCCGGTCTGTTAAATTTAGTGCTTTGGCCTTTGAGTTGCTTGTCTGAGCCTTGTACCTGTGTCACAGAGGTTTATGTGCTCTTGGTGGGAAAGAAATGAACTAATGAAAAGCCACAGAGTGAAGCTTAACTCAGTGTTTGTGCTTAAAAAAAAAAAAAAAGGTCAGATGACATCTTGATGTATTTGAAAATGCAAACTGGCATCATTAGGGTTCAGGTTTAGCAAGCCTGGGTGTTACCAGAAGACCACTTCAATTCCTCCTTTTGCAGCACTGTATTGACAAAACAGCAGCTGCAGATGTTTGGAAGGTTGTTTCCAAATCCTGTTAGTCGGTGAAATTAATTTTGTAAAAGCAAGCATGAATTTTGCAGTGACACATGGAACAGAGCAGGAAAAAAGCTTTCCCCGGTATGATGGGGGATCTAGATATCACGTGAAACAATGGTTTGACCTTTGGAGATGCTCTTCTGCTTTGGGGTGACTGAGCTCAATTTTGGCACTGCTGGCTCTGCTGATCCCAACTTTCTTTGCTTTACAGTTGTGTGGGGAGATTTTTTTTTTTTCCAGGCTGTATCTCCTAGATTTGCTCAAATTATCGTTGCAACCAGCTTTGGTAACTCAGTCATGGCTGAGCACTGGGCTCTGCTCCCTGCTGGGACTTGCCCTTCTTGCATGTCCACAGAGACCTGCAGAGCTTTTAAAATGTAAATGAAATGGTTAATAGGTTGGAAAATCAATTATAATAAACATTCCTGGTATATAAACTATGTGTAAGTGTGGTTTAAATGAAGTACATTAAAGGCAGTGCTTTTCTCCATTTCTCCTGGCCAGGTCAGCAGGGTCTCAGCACAGTGCTGATTGATTTGATTAAAATGCATGTTCCCCTGCACATTAACTTGTGTTCTGGGTCACCAGGAGCCTTTGTCTGTACAAGGAACTTGGGAGAAGTGCTGCCAGCTTCTCTGAGTGCTTGTGGGCGCTTGAATTGTGCTTTACCCAGCAGTGACTAGGAACACCACTGAAGTGGCATTTGAAGGTGTAAATCAATATTTTAGGGCAGTAGAGAGCTGTCTGCTCCTTTGCTGGGGGGTGACTCTTTTGGGTGTCTGGCTGACAGTGGGACCAAAGCACAGTAGTGCAGATCTTGTGGTGAGAGGCAGTGAATGCATCTGTGTGCTGCCCTGGGAGATGTAAAACCTTGTGTGTACTCATGGAGGAGACTGTGTGAATGCATGGATGTGTGACTGTGGAAAAGGCAGGAATAATAATTGCCAGAAGACCCCGGGTGGATAACGCAGAGAAGATTCTACTTTAGCTCTTACACGTGCATGGTGGCTGTCCTCCTGGGGGATTCCAGAGCTGGGTGACAGCTCTGCTCATCCTTCCCCATCCCACTGTCCTCTCTCACCTCTCTCTCTCTGCAGGAGATTAGAGAGGAACCTCTTTAACTGCAGCTGCGACATCCGCTGGATCCAGCTCTGGCAGGAGAAGAGCGAGGCAAACCTGCAGTACCAGGATCTCTACTGCATGACCATGGATGCAGCCATCATCACTTTGAAGGAGATGAACATCACCCAGTGTGGTATGGATCCTTGGGCTGGACACGAGGGAGGCCAGGAGGGATCCCTGTCCAATCCAGCACCTCAGGTTCAGCTATTTCGGGAACCTGGTGTGGCAGGATCCCACCACGTGGTTGAGAACAAGAAGGTTGAAGCTGGTTGGGACAGTTTGTAGATTAAAAATAGAATATCTGGGTAAATGTGAGGCTGCTATTAATGTTCATATGAAAGATATTGGGTGATTTGGGGCATTTTCTTTACTGCAATGCTGCTGCTTGACAAAGTGTCTGTAGTGAGTCTGTGTGATGTCTTGAAAAGAGCTGTTTCATGTAGATCTTCCTGTGCCTAATGAATCCTAGAAGCAGCATATTGTTAAAAGACACTGCCACTGAATCTTTTGTAATTACTCTTAGGAAATACATGTCTCTATTCATTTTCTTTTGTTTTATTTTTCAATTGAAATCCCATATCTGTAGGGAAGAGCCAGGAGTGACTTTATATCTCTTTCTGTTTCCTGCTGATGTTTAAAAGAGTCCAGCAGCCCCAGGAGCAACACGAGGCATGTTCAATAGTTATCCCTTTTTCCTTCACCTTGTTCACACATCAGCTGCCTGTTTGGTGTCAGGTTTTGCTCTGCTATTGCTATTACTGGAAAGCATCCCTTGCAGAGTAAGGAAAAAGAGATGTACCTTCCACAGAGCAATTAAACTGTCTGTACACAAACAGCTGTCAAACTCACAGGCTGAAAAAAGGAGGAAAACCAGATATTTTTTTTCTGTTTTTTTTTTGGTAATCATCCTCTGTACTAGGGATTTGGGCTTGTTACTTGTAGCAGTGGTAGACAAGCAGCATGCACATTTGGATTTGCATGACTTGGGGTTTTTTTTTGTTGCTTTGTTGGTTTTTTGTGTGTTTTTTTGTTTGTTTTGTTTTTTTTTTTTTCCCCCCAAGCTCACCCTGTCCCTTTAAGCTTTGGAAATTGGCCAAAATTTGCCTTTGTGTGGATGAACTAAAAAGATTTGAAAGTGCTGTAATTTCCGCCCCACATGGGATGAATAAGCTGCAAGGATTAAACAACAACAAAGAAATCCTTAGGGATCAGGGACAGGAGGAGATATGGCTCCATCAGTGGTGGCATTAGGCTGCAGAGGACAGCAGGGTGCTGATGTGGGAGCAAAACTGTGCTGGTGTGCAGGGTAAGCACCTCCTCTGACCATGCAAACTCCTGGAAGGGCAGGGAGCCACAGCGGTCTGCTTTCCTCCAGAGGAGTCTTTCTGTTCAAGCTCCAGGGATGTTGTAAGGACACCACATTTATCCTTGTCCTTTGGTGCTGAGGGCAGCCATGGCTTGGTGTGGCCATGTTTGGTAGCAGCTCAGCCTGGAGAAGACCATACATGTCCTTCCCACCTCCCTTTCCACTATTCCTGACATCTATGCAGTTTTGCCAGGTCTTGACAGCTGCTTTCTTTCTTCTGCCATCCCCCCAGTTGGTACAATGCTCCTTCCCTCCTGGTGTCACTCTCTGATGGCCAGGAAAGGGTGTGTGTCCCCATCCACAGCTTTGCCTTGGCACGATGGATGCTGCTGCCCTATGATGGGATGGGATCACTGGTCAGTTCCTCCTGCCCTCCTCACTCAATTTGCCTCTGAAAACCTCCCCTATTCAAGAAGGCTGTTGGGCCTTCTTGCACCCAGCACGGTCGTGTTTCACATTGCAAGGATGTTTGGTGCCTGTGGCACCGAGTAAGGAACTGGTGTAAATCAGAGCCACTGTAAATCAGTGAATCCCTCTGCTACCACCGAGGATGAACAAGGGCACCTTTTATTAGGAGAGCTGCAGTTAATGTGAGGACACATCCTTGGTCATCTTTTCTTGATTGTTATAAATTAGAGGGACATTTTCTTCACCTGGAATGCTGAGCGCTCTGTGCCTTGTCCCTGGAGATGGGAACGCCTTGGATCCCCTCCCAGTACACACAGTTTTCCCAGCCCAGGTGACAGCCCTTGTGAGCAGCTTCTGTGGGAGTAGAGAGATGGGTAGGGGGGTGCTGTGTGAGAGGAACAGTGGCCAGAACTGGACAGCAACTTTTGGATTCAAAGCTGATGAGAGGGTCTGCTCAGCTGGAGTGTCTGCATTTTCCCCTGTCTCCAGCACCCCTCCTCCTCTAGGTAGGGCAAGGCCATGCTGTTGCCTCATGCTACTCATCTCTGGCTGCTGGAGGCTGATTTGGAAAACAGCTTGGTGGGATCTGGGTGTGCACCCTTCCTGTGGCTGGCTGTAGGAAATTCTGCCCCATGCCTGAGCGGGTTTTTTCGTCTCCTCTAGACCTTCCTGAGATCAGTGTGAGCCACGTGAACCTGACGGTGAGGGAAGGGGAGAACGCCGTCATCACCTGCAACGGCTCAGGATCGCCGCTGCCGGACGTGGACTGGACAGTGGCCGAACTCCACTCCATCAACACCCACCAGGTAGGGGCTGCAGCACCTCAGCACTGCCTCTGCCCAGTGTGGCCAGAGCAAAGCAGCTGCCAGGGTTTCCCAGGTCCAGGCATGCAGGGCAGAGGGTTGGGTAGATGGAATGAGAATTTTTTTTTTGTTGCATCCAAAGGAAAGCTAAAGCTGTGCTCTATCCATGTGAGAAGCTGGGGGCTCCCAGAAGGGGGAAAAACCTGTATGGCCAGAAAGTGAAGGTGAGAGAGCGTCAGAACTCAGTGCTCCCTGATTGAATTAATTCACGTGTCCTCTGATGGAGCTCCAGTGAAACTGCCTGTTTGCAATAGCTAACTAGCAGCTAAGTAAGATTTTCCAGATGCTGGCCATGCTTATCTGTGCTACAGTGCCATGGCTCCCCCCTTCCCAGTATTTCCTCTTACAAGATGTGTATTTGATCAGATGAGGAAATACCTCCCTTCACCCAGGTCCCAGCTGTCTTTGGATTTTGGAGACCTCTTCACACAGAAACTGTGATCCTCCTCTTCTGGGGGTGGTAGAGGGGAGGAAAGGAGCCAGCAGATACCAATTTCTGTCTGTATTTCTCTCTGGGGTTTTTAGACCAACCTCAACTGGACCAATGTTCATGCCATCAATTTGACCTTGGTGAATGTCACCAGCGAGGACAACGGATTCCTGCTTACCTGCATTGCTGAGAACGTGGTGGGGATGAGCAATGCCAGTGTGCTGCTCACTGTCTACTGTAAGTACCGGGGAGAGACCTTGTCCATACAGAGCCCAGAGGGGCTGCTCTGGGAGCTGTTTGAATGCACGGCCACTTGCTGCCTCTGTCATACTGGTTTTGTGGGTGAATATTAGGAGCAGCTGAGCCATGTGAGATGGAGGTGGACCCTCACACAACTCTCTCTCTCTCTCAGATGTCAGTAATTTTGCTTTCCTGATGCTTCTATTAATCCAGAAATGAGCACAAGAGCAGGGAAGGAACAGCAGTGCCACAGTGGTGGCGGTGGGCATTTCCTGCCTGTGTCTTGGAAGGTTCAATAGACTAAAGGAAAGCCATAGAGGGACTAAAAATCTCTTGACAAATGCAAAGTTTCTTGTCCTGATGCTATGTGAGAGGTTCAATGGCACCCTTGCTAAAGACAGTTTAAAACTTGCCAGTAATTTCAGGGATGTTAGTGCTTCCTCTCAGGTCAGATCCTACAAAGTTAAACTGCAAATGTCATATAAGTGTGCATGTGTCAAATTTGAACTGTTCACTTTTATCTGCAAGCAGCTCAGATTTCTTTGTGCTTTCTGATATAACAAAATCCTGACCTTAAAAGGAAGTTTACACAGCTTTGTGGTCTCAAGCAGCTGAGATTTGCTATATTTTGCTGTGTCTGTAACATTTGCCCTTACTCTATAGTTTGAAAATCTGTCCCACACCCCCAACCTTGCCATGTAGAGCAGATACCCCTGTGGGATTCTGACTACTCTTGGTAAACCAGTGCACGCTGTGTGATGCTTTACTACTTTCATCTTCCTTCCAATAAGTGCTGTTGATGGATTGAAGGATGGAAGTAATTAAAGTTCAGCCCAGCTCAGAGCTGACTGGTCAGCAGACGAGTGTTTTTTGCAGTGTTTTAGCATCTGTTCCTCCACACCTTGAACCATGCCCATGCCTATTTTCGCCCGTGAAATCCTCTGAGCTGCCGACAGATTCTGCCACCCTTGCTCTTGTTTCACAGAGCCATCACTGGGGCTGTGATTTCACGCTGAAAAATCTGGGTTTGTGTGTGTAGGTGGCTGCCTGTTTTGAGTCCCCTTGCCAGGAAGATATGAACAAGCCACATGCAGATCTGGGCTTGTGAACGAAGGAGGGTGGCTGGGACACGACTCTGTGGTTCAGGGTAGATGGGCCCTGGTGGAGAATTTTGCTGAGCTTCAACCAGCTCTGCACTTTCTTCTCTTCTGTCACCTTTGTTGACTTAAAAATTCACTGTTTTTTTTTCACAAACATGGGTCTGAGTTGGTATGTTGGTTTTCCTCCTTGTGGATGCCCAATGGATTGTCTTTGCAGCTGGATGGGAAAGGAGAGTTTTAGGGAAGACATACATCTTTGTGTCATGTATCTTTGCACAAAACTCATTCTTCTAGTTCAGACCTTGCCAGCCTTGGGGTTTGGGACCTTACATGTAGGCGTTGTAAATGGGGTTTTAGAAGCTATAGCAGAGCAACATTTGAATTCTTGGTGTGTCCCAAGGGGAAGACAGTGCATGTGCAATAAATTGCAGGTGGAGTTCCTGCTTTTCTTATCCCTCTCCCACTCTACTCCCTTTAATTAAAACACCCCTGGAGGCTGTTCGGCGAGTGAGAACTCCCTTGGGATACTCAGGCAGTCAAAGCCCCCAAGGACAGACAGTCTCTGAGGGATGTTTGCTTCCACAGCTGTGCAATCCAGAATTGCTCAGTGTGACTGGAGATCTCCCACAGGCACCTTGCACATGTGTAATAGAACAGTGCTACGTCACCATGTCCTCCTTAATGGGGACAGGCAGTCTCCCCAGGATCCCTTGAGGGAAGGAGAGCAGCAGTAGATGTGTGGACAGGACAGTTCAAGCTTAATTGTTTCTGAGCTGGTGGAATTTCCATCCCTGTCTTTAATTTACACCCCTGTTTGGAAGGCCAAGAGGCCTGGCCATGGCTCAGACCCTCCTTTGAGGGTGGGTGGAGTGGTTCTCATGACAGCGCTGCTTCTTTACAGACATCCACGGGAAGAGTAGGAGGAACAAGTGATTCTGGAGGCTTTCACTGCTCTTAGTTTCCGTGGTGCACAGAGCGGTGGCGTTGGGTGGAGGTTGCTGTGAGCCTGCCATGTTTCTCTCTGCTAGATCCCCCTCGCATCCTCACCCTGGAGGAGCCGGTGCTACACATGGACCACTGCATTGCATTTGCAGTGCATGGGAACCCAGCTCCCACCCTTCACTGGCTGCACAACGGCCAGGTCCTCCGGGAGACAGAGATCATCCGCATGGAGTTCTACCAGCAAGGGGAAGTGTCTGAGGGTTGCCTGCTCTTCAACAAACCCACTCACTACAACAATGGCAACTACACGATTGTGGCTACCAACCAGCTGGGCTCGGCCAACCAAACTATCAAAGGACACTTCCTTGAAAAGCCTTTTCCAGGTAGGATATTCGGTTTGTCTCACCAGGGCTCCTTGCAATCCAAAGGTCTTACTGTGGCCCTGCCAGTAATCCTTGCACCTCAACAAGGCCTTGACAGCCCAAGTTGGCTTTGTCTGAACGTCAGGTTGGAAGAGGTGACCCCTGGCAGCCTCTTCTGACCAGTATGATTCTCCTACACAAGAGTGCTTTGGTGGCATATCAACTCTTTAATGCTGGGAGAGGCACTAACTGCTTTAGATAATCTTATTTTGTAGCCTACTCTGCAGTGTATTTATTTATTTATTTTAAAGATCTTTAGGAATTTCAATGGGAATAAGATGCAAGTTTGGCCAGTTATTTTGGATCTCCTTTTGGGTGCCCCAAAGAGGCTGCTGAATTTTTTACAGAGAAGGTGTTCTGCTGTGTGGTAGTTATAAGCTGTAGAAAGGAAAAGCCTTTGAAGTGATGCAGCCTGCCCCTTTGGTTTTTGTTGGTGGTTTTTTTTTTTTTTTTGTTTTCTTTTTTTTTGGTTTGGTTTGGTTTGGTTTGGTTTGGTTTTTTTTCACTTCTGGCTTGCATTTGTGAAATTACTGTAGCTGGATGCAGCAGCGTCAGGATTGTTTTCTTTCTGAATGCAATATGTGCAATTCCAGGATGACAGGGCTACAAAAGATGCGACAGCTCAATTAGTCACTTTGCATCAGTTTGCCGGGATTTCTTAACTGATTGCTTGGAATTCCCTGTTGTACTCCCTGGTGATTCACAGCTTATGTGCA
>VYXD01002162.1:542258-669713 GCA_013397195.1 Hylia prasina | reverse complement strand
ATATATATATATATATATATATATATATATCTCAGAGCCATGACCTGCCTTTCAGATGAGGTTTAATTCTGTCCCATGTTGCCTTGGCCAAGCCTGGCTATAATCATACACTGATTTTATCTTTTTCCCCCCTGATTATTTGTTGTGTAGGCATGGACAAACCCTCTCAGGCTTGGAGAGCCTGCACATCAAGGGTTAGCTGCTCAGGAGAAATCTGTGATCAGGGCCCTTTCATTCCTTCCTCCTGGGAGCCTGCCATGTAGTGGGAGCAGGAAGAAAGAGCAAAGTACCATCAGTCTGGCACAGCTACAGGAGAGAAGCAGCCATACATCAGCAGCCAGGGCTAATTACAGGGATTTGGGGATGTATGGCTCTCCAGAGCAATGGACTGGAAATGGGAACCCAATGCTGCTGTGTTCTTTCAGCTGGGTGTGAGATGTGCAGAGCCCTGAGGGGCTGAGCCCCCTGAAACATCTGAGCAGAGTGGCTGCACGGGACTGATGGAATTCAGGGGTTCTCCTTGCTGGTGTCCTTCAGTTTGTTTGCAAATACCCTTGATATACTTCTACTCCTCAATATTACTGGGGTTTATTTGCCTGGGAAGTGGATTGAAAGGGCATGTGGTTTCACTGGGGCTTTCTTCTATAAATACCTGTTTATGCTCTGCTGAAGTACAAGCTGTGCTATTTTTATGTTTATTTATTTAATGCCTTCAAGGTGATAAAGCATAAAGCTCTTTGAGCTGCTGAATGCTGCTTTCTATGACTACCTGAAAGTAAGTTGTAGACAGGTGGGGTTCAGTGTCAGTCCCTTCTCCCAGGTAACAAGCAACAGGTCAAGAGGACAAGGCCTCAAGTTGTACCATGGGAGGTTTAGATTGGATATTAGGAAAAATTTCTTCACTGAGAGGGTGGTTGTGCATTGGAACTGGCTGCTCAAGGAGGGGGGTGAAATCCCTGTCCCTGGAAGCATTAAAAAGACGTGTGGATGTTGCACTTAGGGACATGTATAGTGGTAGAACTAAAGTGTTATGTTAATGGTTGAGCTTAATGATCTTGGAGATCTTTTCCAGCTTTAATGGTTCTGTGGCAAGTGTCTCACCCTCTGCTGTGCCATGCAGTCTGTAAATGGTGTGGTGGCAGCAAGGGACAGCTGCTATGAAGCCGTGGGTTCTTTGGCAAACCTTTGAGAGGTCCCACCTGTCCCCTGAGGTGCTGTGACTGTGACAGCCTTCTGCTTCTCCTCTTTGCAAAGGCAGACCCACTCTCACTCCAGCAGGTAAATGCTCACACCCCTTGTCCCTCAGCCCCAGGTGGTGTTGGTCTGGTGAAGGCTTGGAAGGTCACACATTTCTGTGGTGCTGTCTGAGGGAGCAGGGGGCCACCCTTGGCTGGACAGGTGCATTGAATGACCCTGCAGGAGAAACGGCTGGCAAAAGGTCAGGATTTATTTAGATCTAGAATAAAACATTTTCCCACTCCCAGAAGTATTAATAGGTTATTTATAAAGGAAATGTAAAGTGCATTGGCCAGCCATTATTTATTTCGGTTGCTTTTACAAAACCCAGGTGTCTTTTTTATGTCACTGCTGAAAGCAGGAAAAAAAAAAAAAAACGGACAGATCAGTGGTGTTCAGGTGATCCAAGAAGCCCCAAGGCTGCTTGACACCATATTCCTGCAGGCTCTTCCTCCCTGTGCATGACCTGCCTCACTCAGGGTGTCCGTGTTTGCTCCAGTCCTGGGCTGGGTGCTCGACCCCGGGTGCACCTGAGGTACCCCATGGCAGAGCTGGTGTTTGCCCAGGGCAGCTCAGCATCAGCAGTGTCTCCTCACAGACTTCCACAAACACTTCTCACCTTGTGGTGTTAAAAGCTGCATGAGTGGCCCTCATCTTACCTGCGATTCTGCATCAGCTGAGGCGCTGGAAAGAGATTGGTGCTTACTTATTTTTTATGCATTTTTTTTTATTTGAAGTTTGATTTTAATTGATGCTGCTCCTTGTAGCACCGTGCTGGCTTCTGCTTTTGTGTACACCTGTAGGAGTGAGAGGGTGAGAGTGAGCCATGGCTGCTTCCCTCAGACCACAGGGTTGGGAAGATGTCCTTCACCCACTCACCATCCAGGAGAAACTGAATTGCCCCAAGTCCTCATTTAACAGCTTGCACCCATCTTTGCCGGGGCTGTGAGGTTGCCCAGGCTCAGTCACCTCAGCAGCCTCCCCAAGCACCCTGCAGAAGGTGCTAATCCTCACAGGGCTCCTCTCCACAGCACTGATGCCCCTGCCTGCTCTTTCCTGGCCTCCGTGGCTCCAGCCTCTGCTTGCTGCTTGTTCTGATGGTGTCTGTCTGTCCTCTCATGGCTTTGCTTAAGTGAAAGATGCTGGAATGACAGCACATTGACCAGACAACTAAATGCCAACTTTGATGAGGCTTTAACAAGATGCAGGGCATGTTGGAAGAACCAGAGGACTTTAATTAATATTTTACTTGGGGTTTGTCTGTACTGCACTTGTCCAGTTACTCTTTGAAAAAGATTTTCCTGCTGCTAATGCTGATAAATGGTCATCTGGGAGGATGGCCCTGTTGAGTTTAACACCTCTTGCTTGCTGTAGGATTTCATTATGTGGTATTTAGCCAGGGATGCAGAGATCTGTCACTCTGTCCTTGAACCCTGGAGCAGGAGAGCTTTGCACTTTGTCAAGGGACAGGTGACTGTGATGTAAATGCAGGATTGGCAAGGGAAACCTTTGGCAGCTGTGAGGGCAAATGGAGAGAAAAAAAGTGCTGCTTGGTTTTGAACTTGGGATGAATGTGCTTGAAGGAGTGCCTAGAAATTCAGAGGCAGTGGAATAAACTCCAAAGGGAATGGATAAGAGCTGTCACCTGGGCTGTTCAAGCTTTGACTGGCAAAAGCACTGGGGAAGCAAATTGTAGAGAGCACTGGAGCATCTGATGATCTAATGGACTTGTTCCATCTCCAAGTTCTATTTCTTGTGGTGCAATAGAGAGCCTGTCTATGTCCAGGACAGTTCCAAAAACCTCCATCAGCAGCACCAGTATTTAGCATCTGTTGATGGAAGTGGGATGCTCAGGCATCTAATTTCAATCTACAACCATGCTATTAAAAATCAATGGACCAGAAGATAACGCCTGTACACAAAAGCATCTGGGTAGTATTTTGTGCACAGGAGAAATAAATCACATTTGGAGTCTCATATTTTGTGTCTGAGGGGCAAGGGTTATAATCCAGCTTCTGTTTGGAACACTGGTCTTCAATTCATGCCACGGCCTTGGATAATGTAGTAGAAATAGGGATAGTCTGTTATCCTGAATGTGTCTTGTGGTTCAGGAAAGGGACTCAGGTTGTCACTCAGACTGGCCACAGGTCTTTCTTTGGACTCTGTGTGTGAGACGTGGCTGCTGTCAGGGTGATTGAGGGGCACCATGCTGGGAATGGTGCCCAGCACATCCACAAAAACTCATCCCAGCCTGGTCATCAGCTGTCAGTGTGCTCTGCTCCACACTTGGGCTGTGTTGGAGGATTTCTCCTCTGCTCTCAGGCTTGTGGCAGGAGAAGGGCTTGGAGTTGGGCATCTTCTGTGTCTCACAGCCCCTTTGCTTCCTATATCTGCGGGAATCTGATATCTCCAGAAAAGATTTACTTCACTGCTTTGGCCCTGCACCTGCAAGAGTTACCAGCCTCTTCTGGAGGGGACTGTTTCACATGAGGACCCTCACTCTGCAGCCCAGCATCTCATGCACCTTGGTGCTGGGGAGGTTTTGTGGCTCTGCTGGCTGCCCTTGGATCTTGCTGAAAAACCTGACTTTGTGACCAGCAAGGGGTTTTCCCTACCAAAAATGTGAGGAAGCCATGTTGGATCAGATGCCCATTTAGAAGTACAGTCTCTGGACAGGTGTTTTTGCCACATCTGTCTTTGATGTGTCTCAAACTAAAGCAGTGCACAGCTTCAAAAACTGCAGAGGGTGAAAAATCATACAGTTACAGCTAAGAAAAGGGTATGTCTGCTTGGACTTTGGATGAAAAACTCTTTGGCTCGCTTCTCATTCCATGTGAACATCCTGTATGAACCTCCATCTCCATCTTCTCTCCATGCCAGCTCATGCTTCATCCTCCCTAGCAAACTGCAAGCTCTTCCCAGCCTAACACAGTCAAGAGTCAGACAGGAGGCTGTGAATTAGTGTGAGAGGAAGAACATTGTTTTCCTTCACTCTGTTTTTCCTTCGCACGGGAGGCGCTGAGATGTTGGTGCCACAGCAGCTCCAGGGCGGCAGTGCCAGAGGGACTCCCTGGCTCATCCCTGTCCTCTTCCTGCAGGAGCCCACAGTGCTGAGACAGCTGCTGGGAGCAGGATAGGGGAGAAGTGGCCTTTTTGTTGCTGACAAGATGATTCCATCCCAGTGCTCCACAAACTCTTGTGACATCCCCAGTTTTCCAGGTGGATAATGAAAACCAGTGAGCAGCGCCATCCAAAGCGCTCACCTGTGGAGCTGTGTCCATTGGGTTAATATCTGCTGACAGGGCTTAATAATCATTGCCCTAAGTGGAGCTGGCACTCGGGGAGGCAGGTAAAGACACTGCTGCCCTGGGGCTGAGACACATTTCTCACTGTGCAGAGGAGAGATGGGAATCAGACCTGGAGATCCCCATCCTGATGGGTTGGTTTCTGCCTCTCCTTCTCGTAGGCTGCACAGCAATGCAGGTGATGTTGGCCAGATCTCCCCCTCTCTCACTCAGGAGCCTGCTGGCACCCTCTCCTGGCATCCAGGGATGCCCTCAGTTTGACCTAGGGTCTCCTGTGCTTCCACTGGGCCATTGCTTTGGAAAGAGCAAAACAGAGCTAAGTTTTCCTCAATCGTGCAAAAAACAAAGTGTGTCTTTTTCCAATGTGGCTGTAGTAATGATATGAAAAAAACAACAAAAAAACCCCCCTATAATTTTGAGGTAACAATGGTCTAGGACCAATATTTATTCTTATTTTTTACTTAATTTCTCTTACAATTTTTCATTTGGTTTTGGGTAAATTCCCATGACCATCCATGTGCACTCAGCAGTGGGATGCTGCAGCAGGCCTGAGTAGCTGATAAGGGACTTTGGAACAGTAGGGAAGGGCAGACACTCCTTCTCCTGGTGGGGTGCAGTGCTGTGGAACTGGCTGCTGAGACCTGTCAGGAGGATGTGTGCTGTGCAGAGTCTCTGTGCTGGTCACCAAAGGTGCTCTGGGGTGGACCCAGGGGCAGGGCAGGTTGCTGCCGGAGGACTGCTCAGTCTGTTTATTGAAGTTAACTCACGACATGTTTTTACATCCCATCCCCCTGGTCGTTCATCCCTGGGGCTGTTGCATCTGGCACTTCCTGCAGTGCTAAACTAGGGCAGGGATGCAAACCCTCCTTCATTCCAGCCTGGGCCTTCCAGCACTGCCAGCCCATTTTTTTGTTGTTGCCCTTTGCTGAAGCTCCCTGGTGTGTGGGAGTCTCCTGTCCCTGCATCCAGAAGGTTGAGAATTACCCCAGGTTTGGTGCCCCGATGCTGGATGGGGACACCTCCTCCCTGTGCAGAGCAGGGTCCCACTGTCCTGCTCCCCTGCAGGCTCATAACCTGTTTGCAGCCTGTGGTCACCACCAGCCCACCTCAACATTAACTCTTCCATGTTCCTGCCTCCCAGTAAATTCGTGATTTATCACCAAAACTTGTTTTTATTTAATGTTTTTGAAGTTTACAACTTGGCTTTCTTAGTTCTGCCCGTGTTTGCTGGCTGAGGGATGCCTTGCCCTTGTGAGTTTGTGCCTTTGGTGCCTCTTGACTCAGGAGAAGGCAGCTGAGCTGGTGCAAATGAGCCAGCTCTGCTCAGTCATTGAGCCTCATATCAGTAGCGGCTTCAGAAATTGTGATGGTCCCACCTGATCCCCTAAACAGACACATATTGCCATGTGGGCTGGCCTAAAGCTCTGCCACAGTGATGCCACCCCGACTGGCACTAGCAGGGAAGAGCACTGTAAATCAAATTTACTGTTATATTAGTATGAAAGTGCTCATATCCAAGCCAGTTTGAATTAATTTTTCAAGAAAGTTTTTCTCTGAGACATTATCAAATATATTACAGTCTTCATTGACTAATTTTGTAATTTAATCAGGGGAAAATAAGGCATTGAAGGTAGTTCAGCATGATTTGTTTTTATAGACCAACTGCTTCATCCTCTTGATTCCTCTATAATTTAGCTTCTTAAATAATTTTTTTCCTTTGATTTTTCTCTATAAATTTAAAGTTAGGTTTATTAATTTATTCTTCACACCAGCCAGGATAACAAATACAAGTTTTATACACATATGTGTATATAAAGGGAAAAGTCTTTACAGATTTAAAGAGCTTCTGCCTTCTTGACAAGTTTCTCGACCTGCAATTAAATTGGTTGCAGCGTTTGATGATGAGACTTCATGCCTTTTGGGCTGCTGAGTGTTTTTCTGAGTATTCTGCTCAGGTCTGTCCCTCTGTGTGGGACAAACAGAGGAAATACTGCTGAATTTTCCAGTAATAATTTTCTTAGTTGTTTTAACCATTATTTCATTTTATTTCTGTTTTTATTATTTTATTTTGGTTTATGCTTTAATTATATTTAAGGAGTATTAATTCTTCTATATCCTATTTGTTCTCAATCTCCTTTGATCTAAGGTACTGTGATAGAAATTGAAATTAGATACAGCTTTTTATTTCTGAATGTCTGCAGAAATCCCGTTCCACCCTCCTGCTGCAGGGCCGCTGGATTTTAGCTATTTCTTCCTTTTTAAAATATTGTTTTTTAGTTCTTAGTAACAAAACACATTGTCTTCACTGTTTCTTTTCTATCTAAATCCATTATGCCGCTGGTATATTTAGGAGCGATTTGGGCTTATTCTCTCTGCTTAAAGATTTCAAGTAATGCTTCTTGGCTGCTTCTGTCTGTTAACGTGATATTGGAGTTAATGGGATGTCAGCATGTGCCAAAACCCCTCATCAGCAGAGCACACGTGCTCCACTCTGGCATGTTAAAGCTGAAGCTGTAAGGGTAAAGCAAGGCACTTTCCTGCCTTTTGATATGTATAGGTAAAGACATTGATTTAAGTTCTGCTGAACTCGCTGTGATCAGGTTGCACCAAAAAAAGTCACTTCCTCTTAAGTACATCCCAACAGAGAAGCTGGAATTCATGTTGGGTTCTGGGATGCTTCAGCAAAAAACTGCCTCTCACTTGTGTTTGCTCCTGCCAGAGCTTTGCCAGTTTCCCATGAGGGTTTTGGGACCAGCCTTATGGGCAGGCTTTGCATTAATCTGCCAGAAAGGAATGAAGTTCTGCTTTTCTGCTAAAAGAGGAGAAGTGTTATTAAATTTTGTTGATTGAGTATTTTACTAGGATGTGCTACTGGGCCTTTGAATGCCTGCCAGATGCCTCTCTTTTTTTAATACCTTATTTTGTTATTTCATTGAGGCAAAACCTGGCATTTATTTACCTGCTATTAGACAGCTTGCAGAAAGCTGTGCAAGCTCTCCTTTTGCAAAAGATACATTAGTTCAAATTCCTGGTTGCTGTGCTGCTCTGCTTTGATACCTGCCTTTGGAAACCTTCCTGGATGCAGGCAGGGAGGCAACATGCTGTCTGAAACTGTGACTTGAGGATGAATCCTGGTTTCCAACCAGTGGCAAAAATGTGTACTTTATCCCTGGGTCAGGCTTTACCTTTAATATTTATTTATTTATTTATTTATTTATTTATTTATTTATTTTGAAATCTGTGGTTTTCAAAACCATCAGGCTTTTGTGCAAATTCAGAATCCTGTAACATCCTCTGTTCTTAGTGGAGAACCTTAAGTTTGAACTCAGTGCCTGAGTGTTTTTCCCAGGAGCCATTTCCAAGTATTTGACTATCAGAAGTCAGCATGTACATGCAAGGCCCTGTGTGCTTCAGGACCTCAGAACTCTCTTCTGTGGCACACAAATTCTGAAGGTTTTATGGCCCTAGCAACATCAGATTCTGCAGTGCACTATGACATACAAAGATGTTGGGAAGTTCCAGGCGGGGAGATGTGAAGAAATGAGCGTGTGGAAGGAGGAGGGAGAGGCAATGCAGCAGTCCATGCTCTTATTGGAGAAATTCTTCATGTCACCCTTACCAAAGCAGGTAGAGAGGGAGGAAATTCCTCTCTCTTCTCCCATGGAGCACAGGCATGGAGGGGGGAGATTCAGGTGAGGAGGGGCTTTATGAAGCTGGTGGTGCCTATTTGTCTATGTGGAGCTTCAGAGCCCAGGAGTGGTTGGAGCTCCCATTTGCCTTCGGGCAGGCTCTGGAAGGATAAATAATCTTGGCTGCAATTTGTGCTAATGATGTCCTAAGCGTGCTGGCACGTCTTGATCAGTGGAGGAGGAGGGAAAGCAGTGCTTCTGGCTTTTTTTGGGGTGTGAATGGGGAAGGCAGGAGGAGGCTGGGGAGAGGAGGGAGCAGGAAGTGTTTCCCATTTTGGTTAGTGGTGTGGGAGATGGAAGGTTGGTGGTTGAATTTTAATTTCTTTTATTGGTCTAGTAAGACAGTAGCTATGGGAGATGCATTACCCACGGATGTGGCTCCGCTGTGCAGGCTGCAGTCCTCGAAAGTTTTACTGAAAGATGTTGTCTTGATAAAGAGGTTTGGTTGATAGACAGTGCAACACAGTTCTGTCAGGTTAAATTATTGAGAAGGTATATGACTGTCTTGATTAAGAAGGGGTAGCACAAATGCAAAATACACAAACTTGTGCTAAGACAGAGCAGGGGGAACTGCGTGGAAGCCCACAGGGTTTTAACCTCATGTCTCCATCACAGTCAGATCAAATTCAACAAAACCATCTCAGTACCTTCCTGAATTATCACAGTTTGAAGATTTCAGTTTAAACTTGTACACTTAGAGCCTGGAAATAGGAGTGCACACTGCTGCATGTGTTCTGAGTGAACAGAAGCACTGCAGGCTCTGTGCTCATGCCTTGAGCTGCAGCTGTTGAAGAGCAGGGGGTCAAACACATTGTGGTACAAAGTAAAATCTTCAGGATATAAAACTGCAATTTCCTAGAAGCTGTAGGCTGAGGGAAATGTTTCTAGTAAATATTGGCTCCTGGAGGATAAAGAAACTACAAGTTCTCATCTGTCTGAGGTTGTTTATCCCTGTTTCTGGGGTGTATCACAAATGCACAGAACAGGCTTTTGCTGTGGCTCTGCCTTTCCTTCTGCCTCAGATATGGGAAATGTGGGCTGGGAGGTGGGGAGATGCTGTGCCTGCACTTCTCGAGGAATGAGGACCCAAGGATGCACCCGTGTTCCAGCCTCCATCAGCTGTGACAGCAGCTCTGAGACCTGCCATCTCAGTGGTACTTTTTTTTTTTTGTTTTGTTGGGGGTGCTCCTCTTACCAGATTAGCTGAGCTTTACTGAGAAAGCAGCTGGCAGATAATTTCATTACTGGCCACCTGTTGAGAAGTACATATGTGCCAGCATTTTTCTAAGCATAGGAGTTTAAAAAGTAGCAAAGGGAATTAATAGACAAATCCTACTGAGATTCCTCTAACATCCTTCGTCAATCCTGGGTTTAATGTCTAATGAGTGTTGGGGTGTGTATGATGGGAGCAGGGGATGGTACTTAACAAAGTGTTTCATTGGAGAAAAAGGGCTTTACTCACAGTAACTCAGTGGGTAAGTTTACATGGTCTTGATCAGAAGGCTGGGACTGAGACAGGCTTGGGATTGAGACAGGCTCCCTGCTGTGACCAGCAGACCAAAGAGCCATGTGGAGCATGCAAGGGACTAAGGGTCAGCCAGGTAGAAATGATGCCTTGCAGACTGTTAAAATACCATGGCTGGATTTTTATTTATCCCCTGCTAAAAAGTCTGCCTTGGACAGTTCATCAGTTTGATGCTGGAGTAGCTTTTGCAGAAGCTTAACGAGACGAATCTCTGCAGACTCCCTCCACAGACACCCAGGAGAGGTGCGTTCCTCATTAGGTGGATGCAGAAGCATTTGGAGCTGCCTCTCTCTCACCTCTGGTAGCAGAATGAGCCTCAGGACCGTCCATTAGACTTGGTAAAAGTCTGGGAGACCCAAGGATGGAACTGAGGGTGAAAGCATCCTGAGATGCTGTCCTGAGCATCTCCTTTGAAGGGCAGGTGTGAGTGCTGACCTCCTGTGTGGCTTCAATCAGCACAGGCTTGCCACAAAGTGGAACATGGGAGTTTTGGAAGAAGTCTAAGTGTCTTTGGAGATGAATGTTCCTGGCAGATCTCTAGTGAAAAGGGCTTCCTGTGCTCCTTTACCACTCTCTTTGTTGGAGATTGTTATTATTAAACTTTGTTATGGTGTCAGCTAGAAGAGATGAGGTGTGAAGGAGGTTATATTATCAGAGCCTTCTGCAGGCAATAAAAGGTAAAAATGAGAGATTAGAGGTGTTTTCAGAAGATGAATAGACAGAGAGCAATGGCCTGAACTTCAGGAAGATTTGTAGACAGGTTAGGAAAGGCTTTGGTGCATAGAGGAGGATAGTGTCCAGCAAGGGGGAGCTCAGGGTGTGGACTGGAGAAGCTGAGCCAGGTTTCCAAGAGCTTTTGTGTGCTGTGACCCCAAAGGTGCAAATCTCTAAACATCTCTGCTGTGAAGGACAAACGCCCTGCAGAAGGAGGCAGAGGGCTTGTGTGGAACAGTACTACTGTCCATGGGCAGAGTGGCCGTGGTAGCTCCTGCCTGCACTCTCCTCCATCCTCTCTCTCTTTGGGGCTTGCCTTGCTGGCTGCTCCCCCCTCCTGCCCTGCTTCCCCCTGCTGTCAGGGGTCCAGCTTCCTGACTGGAGAATTTTCCTCACCCGGGGAATTGGCCAGCACCCTTTAGTGCAAGCTCTGAACTGCATCCCTGCCCTGGGAGGCTCACACTGCACGTTGTTGGCAGCTGAGCCACAGCCCCTCGGATGTTTTTCTCCTGACAAGAGCAGCATGTGTGGATTTTCTGACACCACCCTGCGTGCTCTGATTGTTCCCTGAGCCTGAGTTAGTTACTGCACCTTTCAGCACACTCTCTGTCCATCATCTCACTGGTGGACGTGGGTATTTCATGCAGGAAATNNNNGGAGGAAATATATATTTTTTTTTTTTTTTTTTCTTCTCCTGGAGAATGACTGAATTAAGCCATGTGTTTACTACCACTTGAGCAAAGTGGTCCCAGGCTGGGCCATAAGATATACGACTGGTGTTTAAAATTAAGAGAGCAAACATCAACAGAGAAGACTCAAAGCGGGAAAAGGAGCCTGGGTAATGGAATTACATTACTTCCATGCTAATATGACCTTGGAGATGGTCTACTGCTCTGCAGGGATTTGGGGGAGTAATGTATTTGATAGCATCATCTGATAGGGTGTGCATTTATCTGAGCATATGTATATCCAAGCTTACATATTTGTGTCTATGTGCACGGTGCTTATTCTTTCAGTTTATTCTGTTTTACCCATACATCTGTCTGTGAGACCCAGGGATGAGTTTCAGGAGATGTTTTGGGGTCCTTCTGCAGTGGGTTTAGATGCTAGGGAAGGACTTAATGCCTTCTCCTTTAAACTGCCACCTGAAAAGCCAGAATAAAAAGCATTGCACCCCTTAAAGTCAATACACAGTGGCACCCCCCTCCGGGATTAGATCTTCACTCCTCAGTCTCTGTTGGAGCCAGGAGGGCAGGGGATTTCAAAGGAAGAAGCTGCTGTTTGCTAATGTGTCCTCTTTGTGCCATTCTTAGCGTGGAGAGGAGCAGCAGCATCTCTTTTTCTCTCAGCTCTTGGGGTACCACATGGAGATGCATCGATTGAGGTATCTGAGGCTGTGGCTTTGAATGGAGAGATTTCCAGATCAGAACCTTTTTGGATACCTGTTGGTGGCCAGAGTGCTGTGGTGCTGGGCAGGCTATAAATTATTAAAATCAATCTTCTATAATCAGCAGTCACAGTAGAAGTGAGTTATAATGAAATGGGTCCAGCTGTTTACAGACAGGCAGTGTGGGAGAGGCGAGAAAAGAGCAGGATTTTCCCTGTACAAAATGATCTGTGGGGAGCTGCTTCTCTGGGTCAGGATAACCAGAAATGTGCATGTGCCATCTCACCATTCCCTCCAAACTCTGTGGTGCTTAGCTTTGTTTTAGGCAAGAACAGTGATTTTTTTTTTGCTTTTTTTTTTGCCTTTTCAGCTTTATTTTTTGAGGTCAGTTTTTGTTCTGCAGGATGTGTGCAAATAGTCATTATATAAAAAAAGAAAAAGAGACATGTTCACGGTTTAGGGGGAGGGACAGCCTTGGGTGATGTGGGAGCTTTCTGTGTGAGGGTGGCAATTGCTCAAGGATGGCAGGTAGCCCTTCCCAGTCTTCCTGGGAAATAAATCTGGTGTGAAGGGAATGGGATGACAAGAATGAATCCTTTAGTGGCTAATGAAGCTGTGGAGTGGATATGGTTTCTGCTGAGGCTGCTTTAGCCACTTTTTGGGGCCTTCTGCTGATGAAGATCATTGAGTGTGGCCAGTTATAACCCCACTCAACATCCTCAGTGCAGCTGGGTTCTCTCCAGTCACTCCTCCCCTCTGCATCCCCCAGGTCCCACCTGTGCTTCCTCACCTCTTAGTCCCACAGGTCCTTTCCTGTAAAATGCAGCTTTTTTCCTTTTATTTTGACATAGTTTATGTGGAAGAAGGTTGTGTACCTAACATGATGTCTAAGGCTGATGGTCTATTGCAATGATTCTGTCACATCCTGAATCTCAGTGATCATGGGGTGACCACATAGAGGGATGGGCCCTGCTGCCCTCTGAAGAAGGGGCTTTGAAGGAGCTGCTTTGGGGCTGGTTTGAAGGAGCTTTTTTGGGGCTGCTTTGAAGGAGCGTTTTTGGGACACCCTGGGCTCAGCTCCGAACTGGCCACACCTCTGTGTCATCACATAAGGATGATGCTTGCAGTCCACGCAACAGAAATTACCATCTGCATCCAGGCAATTCAAATATCTACTCAGTGCATAAAAATTAATAATAATAGTGGTGAAACAAATGACATTTCAAATGTCTTTGCTAACCGGCCTGGGTTTTTTAAGTTCAAAGATGCACCGTGTTGCAGCCCCTGTGAGTTGGGGAGTTCTCATCCCCCCAAGTGCTTCGGGCTGTGATGAAGGTTGAGCATCTCTGATCAGGCAGCCTGTGTGGGGCATGTCTCATCACAAGGGAAACAGGCATTAGTCAAAATGCAGCCCGGAAGGGACGAGAACAAATTTGCAAAACACTCTGCCTGACGCCTTTTGGAAGGAATTCAGAGAAGAGCAACTAAAATGATTAAGGTTCTGCAGGGAATGTATTGTAAAAAAAGATTAGGAAAAAGAAAAACTTAATATATAAAATGCAGCTAGACTGGATTGAAGGGAAGCAATCCCCAGCAGTGCGTATTTAGAAGAGTTGAACAGTGAAGAACTAAAGGGACTATTTAGGATGCTGGAAGGAAAACATGGGGTATATAGAATCAATTAAACAATGAAAAATCTGGGGGCTACGTATCTAGGTCCCTTTTCCAAAGGAAAGAGGCTCTTGCCTCTTTGGAGCACTGAAGAGTCTCCGAAATGGATGCTTCAGCCTTTGGAAAGTTGGTTGTTCTGGGGGCAGGGGGGAAGATGACAAGCACACACCACATGTCACATGGGTGGAGATGTCCTCACTGAGGTCCCTGCATGAGGGGATGTGGGTATGGAAACCTCCTGGGCCTGTTGGGCTTTTATTTTCCCCTTGGATAGTCCCCTGGACTGCCTTCTCCCTTCCCTGCTGCCGTGCTGCTGCACGAAATAGCAACCTGGAAGGTGTGATAGGGACAACTGGCTGCAGTCTCCCTGCCTTGGCTGATTAATTAACTCTTCAGATTAATTTCCTTCCTGATTACCGCTTGATTAATTCCTCCTAACTCTGTGAGACCTCCTCACCACTTAATCCTCTTTATAAGCCCTCAGAGTGCAATGCTTGAAGTAAACATCAAGCAGGAAAAAAAAAAGCAAACACTCTGAAATGCAAACACAACAGTGCTGCCAGCAGGACCCCTCCCTGTGCCAGGAGCTGTCCCCTGGGGGCTGCCCTGTGGCTCCCTGCCCCAAGGGCTCCTCCACACTCCCCTCTCCTCCCAGCCCCACTTTTCTCATCGCTTCTCCAGCGTGTCTGTAGCAAATTGCACAATTTCACTTGTTGAGCCCGATAATTAGTGACAATATCCCGGTAATTTGCAAAGGGGGCAGGAGGAGGGGGCAGGAGGAGGGAGCTGTGCTCAGCTGTGTTCAGCAGCAGGAGAGGAGGTTTTTTCCCCCTCATCTCTTCATTAAAAGGAGCATCTGGACTCATGAAGCAGCTTTTGATGTAAGCTAGAGCAGGAGATGCTGGGCTGGCCATCAGGGTTTGTGCTGTTTCACCAGCCAGACCTGTGGCATGGGGCAGAGAGAGGCTGGGCATGGCAGGAGCCACCAGCTCAGAGGAGAGGGGTGAGGGGTTAGCGGGGACACCAATTTGTGGATTTTTGGTGATGTAGAGGGAGGCAATGGGGTCAGAGAGAGAGGGATGATCAGGCTGAGCCTTGGCTTGAGTCTGAATGATCCACATGCAGAAGGCAGCAATCCTGATCATGCCAAGGATTTTTAATTTCATTTTAATTTTTTTTTCTATTCCTGGGCATTTACTCCCAGAGGCCTCTAGATGCTCTAATAAAACATAAATAAATACGTAACTTATGATGGGGAAAGAAGTGCAGCCAAATGAATCCCCAAACAGGAACAAAAGCTTTTCCTCATCTTCCCTGCAGTCAATAACCCAACGTTTACCCCTGGGAAACATAATGCTTAAACAGCAACAACACTTTCCTGGACATTGTTTTTGAGGAATGTTTTGTGGTTGGAAACAAAGTTGTAGTATGCACCAGCTAAGTTCTAGTGAATTTGTTGTTCTTGTGACCTCAGCTGCAATGGACGCAGGAAGAATGTTTTGCACCCAAGAGCCAAGCTTGCTTTTTGTTTCATGGCTGTAGAGCATGTGTCATCCATAAACGTGACCTAAACTAATGAATTTGGCTGAGTTTGAACCAGCAAGTGCAAGGAAATAAAGATGGTGTGTGTGGATAGAGGGACAGGGAATGATTTATTTCTGTGTTGATGGAAAACAAATCTTGGAGGTTTTTGGGGCTGAGGCTGTTCCTAGTCTGCAGCTTTTGCTGCCTTGTGCTGCCCTGTGCTCCCTGGTGTATTGCCACAGTCGTGATGTTTGAATCTGTCTTTAGATATGTTGGAACCAAGCGACTCTGATGAAGGAGACTGCACAGAGAATCTATTCTCATATCAGAGCTGCTTTAAGCACAGCCCTCCAAGATTATTTCGGTGCACCCGATAATCTTTGGCCATGAAGTCACTTGGGCCTGAGATTGTTTTACTCTATGTCACTGCCTCTAAAAAACACTCATTTTGGCTCTGTGAGCTGTGTTCTAGGTGGCATATGACAAATTACAGCTGTGCTCTGCTGCTTTAGCTTGCAGAAGGCTGCAGCCCAGCCTGGGGTTCCCTTTGGCGCAGTGTCCCAGTTCCTAAATTGCAGGAACAGGTTAATGGTCTGTTTTGACTGTTTCTGAACTCCTGTGATGATATTCCTGCTGGGATGGGGTGAGGAAGGGATGGAGTTGTCCTGATAGCCTGCACCCTTGGGAGTTGGCAGCATGGGAGCTGTGCATGGCTGAGGTTTCTGGCCTGGGAAGTCCCATGTCTGAGGAAATGCAGCTGCTGGTGGATTAGGAGGCCTGAATTGGCCTGATTTCACCCCTCCCTGTCCCCCTTGTCATCCATTTAGAGTTGAAGCAAGTGGGAACCCACAGCCCCTACAAAACTCCCTGTTTTCCAGGTACTGGAGGTGCTACCCTGGCCTGAACAGTGATTGTGTCTAAGATCTGCAGAAATCTCCTTTTGGAGCTCAACCGGCAGAGTCCTGCATATGTGACTTTTGTATGCTTGTCACATTGTTCATTGTAAAAAAATTCCCTTTATTTGCCTTTTAATGCTACTATTAAAGGTTTACTGCCAGCTGATCTTCAATTCCTACAAGGGATGGGGGAGAGTAAATTGGAATCTTTGATCTCATTTGCTCTACTTTCTCTGTCCTTGTATCGTCTTTAGGACTCTATTTCCTTGGCCACAAAAAAAGTCAATATGAAAGCAAGAGGGAAGAGGAAAAAAAATACCCAGAATTTATTTTTGTAGTGGTGAAGGGATTGTGCATCCCAGCAGCAGTAACAGCCTTGAACCCTGTCCGTGGATCAGAGGTGTTCCCAGATGCATGAGGAGAGGGGACTGTTCTCTCAGGAGGGCAGCTAATGGCAGAGAGTTCCCCAGCAGTTTATCTGGACTAAGAGTGCCATCTGGATCAGAGGAAACTAACTTCTGAAAAGGGGAAAAATGGCTATTCTTACTATATGCTGAAAATCTAGCCAGAGGCAGCTGGAATAAGGCTTGATGGAGCAGCACTGGCACAGTTTTTTGGTTTCCTACGCAGCTTGGAAACAGCAGCAAGAGTGAGCTGAAAGGCAGACTTGTAAGGAAGGTGGCAAGTCTGGGAGAGAAGGGAAAGAACAGGCCAAAAAGGGTGGATGAATTTCTGGTTCATACAGAGGATCCAGATATTCACATAAACCATTGTTGAGCATAGTAGTTTTAAAAGGTGAGACCGTAGTTTTAAAAGGTGTTGCTGCCAAAATCCGCAGAAAAGGTGCTTCAGTGCCGAGGGAAATTTCTCATTTTGGGTGACCAGAGGGCAAATGCACAATTCTTTTGATACCACATTGTGTCAGAGCCTCCCTCTGCACATCCCCCTCCCTCCATCCCTCACCCTCAGGCGACTTCACCTCTGTAGGGATGACTTAGCACATGAGGGATGTGGAGGGATTGGAGCCTAATCAGATCATTACTGCAGCTGTGAAGGAATACAATTTCCCATCCACAAGCCATCACCTCTTTCATCATCTTCTTTATTTATTTCTAAATAATGTATATATATATTCCCCCTCATGTGATAAAAAATAAAATCACTCTGTGTAAAAGGCAAGAAGAGAAGTAAGTCAAGTTTAAACAGTGTGGAAAATGCTCTTTTCTTCAGAATCAAACTCTTGCAAAGACCCCAGATGATTTGAAATTTAGTTCTGAGGTAGACAGATGTGTTCTTTACTGCCAGCTAAATGATATTCCATTACATCCAGAATCCAAGTACTGGATTTGTCTAGCACAGTGGGCTTCTGTGGCCAAAAGGGAAAAAAAGGCATGGGAAGAAGTGAACGTATTGAAAAAAACCCCAAATGCATCAAACCCCATCACCAGTGGTGCTGTAGCAGTACAGCTTAGGACACAGGCAATACCTTTGGGTGGTGCACGTTTAGCCTGAAGTCTATCACCAGGTTTTGGCCAGTGTTCTGCACTGCTCCAGGTGTTGGTGACATTTGAGAGGAACTCAAGAAAAGGTGATGGTTTATGAGCAGAAGGTGCAACAAGAACCCATAGAGCTCCTTGAGCTGTAGTAGGGAGTAAAGCCTTTGGTGGGTGTCTCGGCCTGCTGTTCCTCCTCTCTGTTAAATCATTTCTCCCAGGCACAGCTGACTTCTGCTTAAGTCTGCACTGGTAGAGGCACTGGCACTGGAGAGTCTCAGTGCCCAGATACCACCTTTTTGAGTGGTGTGGAGTGAGGTGGTTGGTTTTGCTCTTTCACGCCTCTGACTTGCAGGTAGTCCCTGTGTGGTTTCATAAACTGCCCTGGAAAACATTTGAGCTACAATGTTGTACTAATTCCATAGGCAGAAGCTAAATGCTGCATGTATGGCTGAGGAATGTTATATGGTGTCAGCTGTAGTCTGGATGAAACAGCTGAAACATGACACGTGCAGCCTTTTGGCAGACTGTGGGATGCTGCTATCACCCAGTTTTGGGGAAGGATTCCGACTTCCCACGCAGACTCAGGGAAGAAAGTTTTCATGAGATGTTGGAGAAACTCTGGAGCAGCCAACACTTTAAGAGAACTTTTTTTTTAGACTTCGCAAGTGCCAAAGAGCTCCAAAATATCTGCTAGTATGCAACTAAGCAGGAATAGGAGGACAACAATTGCATGAACCCTCTGCAGTGGCAAGTTGTTGATGCAGACTGATTGCAGGGACTTGCTCTTAATAGTTCTGCCTAACAGCATCCAGCTTCT
Organism: Hylia prasina; assembly: GCA_013397195.1. Lineage (NCBI taxonomy): Eukaryota > Metazoa > Chordata > Aves > Passeriformes > Sylviidae > Hylia > Hylia prasina. The sequence continues at coordinate 651,453 of VYXD01002162.1, read as the reverse complement.
GGGGCTGAAACTGTAGTCTTCCATGCATAAATCTGGCTGTGCTGGCAGTAATTTTGCAGGTTGTGTTTCCATCCTGGACTGTCAAACCGCAGGATCTTCTTGGTGAAAGCCTATGTGCACGGAGCTACACTCATGTGTGTACCCTCAGGTAACTTGGAAGGGCACTGTCCTGCTAATGGAAATACAGATTTCTGTGTTTTGAGGCATCTGATAGACAAGGTTATGGCTTTGTTTGTGTGTTTTCAAAGGACAGGAGGAAGAGGGTGGAGTGAATCCTGCTGGGTGGCTTAAGAGTGCTCTGCCTGCATAGAGCTGTCTCAGCAACATCACCATTCCCCGCTTGAAATGCTAAATTATTCTTCTCCTCTGTTGTGTGATTGTTTTATGTGCTTTTCTCAGCAAAATCAATCAAGAATTGATAATTTATAAGCTCCTATTTGCATTTTTTTTCACTCTTCAAGGGGAAAAAAGAGAAGGATAAAGCAGAAGGTATTGCCACAAGTAGAGGAGTGGGGGGAATGCAGAGCTGAACACCACCTCCCTTGTCTGTGGGTGGGGAGGATGCTCATTGCTTATGCTGGTGAGGAGGTTGGTCTTTGCTGCTGACTCCTTAAAGATCTGCCCTTGCTGCCCACTGGAGAAATGGTGATATAAAGGGTGATGATAGGAGGTGTGAGCTTGCCTGTAGGGAAAAACAGGGGCTCAACCTTGAGAGGTGCCAGGCATGGTCATGCCCAGCAAAGTTATCTGAGTGTGAGTGAGAACAGAGCATTGCCAGGTTTGTGCATTCCTGTGTGTACAGAGTGCTGTGGAAAGAGAGAGATTGGACTAGGCAGGTAGAAGGAGAAAGCTGGGTTAGCTGCCATCCCAACTTACACTGAAACAGAAATACCCTGTGGCAGCATATTCCACACTTCTAAGCCTGAGCCCTGCCTGCTGTCACAAACATCCTCACGCACGCAGGGATGAGTCCTCCTGCCTGCCCACCTTCCCACAGCCACTGCTGCCCTGTGGGCACGTGTCCCATCTCCATCCCACCCCACCGCCCTGAACTGCAGTGGGGACATGGGAGGAGGGAGCCATGTCCCCTGGGAACTGGCCTACTTTGGGAATTTTGTGGGAAAAAAAGTAGCTCTATTGTCTTAAAACAGAGATAAATATTATAGCTTTTCAGAAAGAGAAATAGAAGAAGTGAGAGAGTGCTGAGATAAATAAAAGGATACATACTTGGATACTGTAAATAGCTATGTAGGCAGATGGATGCACAACCAGTCCATAGACATGGATGTTATCAGGATGCTTCTGCAGAACAGGAGACACATCAGTTTTATGGCCCAGATCCTGCTCTGAACTCTTTGTCCCCTTCACTGGTGCTCCTGCCAGAGGAATTATTTGCATGGTGAGCTGCTGCTTTTCCTTGTGAAAGCTTGATTGCTAGTCTCCATACTCTGCAGCTTTCCAAGCATTGCATCTTCATGTTGGAAAGCAGCCTTGGAAGAAAGAGCTTAATAAAATCATGAAAATTAATTTCTGAAAGCAGCCTAACTCAGACCTGCCTCTGGTTGATCTCCTGTGGTTCCTGTTCCAGCAGGACAAAGGGAGCTGAGCTGTGGGTGAAGCAGCCCCAGTGGCTGTTTGTGCCCCTCCAGGGCTCAGGTATTCATGAATGCCATGGCATCTGTTGTGCTGCCTCCTCTGCCTAGTGGGGTTTCATCCTTGAACAGATGATCTAGAAACACAAAGCAAAACCTCAGAGTGAACTGTCGACACCCTTCCTTTGTAGGGTGTTAAGAATTCTTTTCAAATATTCTATATTTGTCTTGAGCGTTTCAAACCATGATTTGGAGGATTTGTCTAGGGAGGTCTGGAGAATTGGCTGGCTCCCAGTGTTTTCCCATCAGATACTCCTGCCTCAGTTTTCAGCTCTTGTTCTTCCACTCATGACCTGAAGCAAAAGCTCTGTATTTCTTAAATGGAGACGTGAGATTCTTGCAGTTTCCTAGAAAGACTTGGGTGTTCAGCTTGTCTTCAGAAAGGGCAAAGGTTGATGTGAGTGATGCATCTTCGACGCAGTTCTATCTTTGTCTTTCTGCCAGAATGACCCTTTATCTGTCCCAGATTTCTGGTATAACCAACACTGGTCTGTCCCACTTGACTCAGTCTCTTGGAAAATAGCTGTTACTAGGTGGGTCAATAGCTCATACAGTTCAAAGTATAGCCTGTGGTAGGTTGAGTGATTCTGAAAGCTTCTCTTAACCTGTGGGTCATATTTCTGGTTGCAGTTTAGACAGTCATATAGCTCAGCATATGAATTTGCTATGTCCCAGTCTCTTCCTGTGTGATAAACTTTCCATTCTCAGCCACTGATGCCCATCTTGAAGGAAAGTCAGCAAGGTTTTGTTATCATTTTACCAACCACCTGCTGCTTAGCAGGGAGGGCTAAGACTTGACCACACTGCTGAGAAAAAGCTCCACTCAAAGTTCTGAGTAAAGGGTGAAAAAATGCTCCCAATTCTGTCTTTCCAAGCCTTCCTCTGAGAGGCTACTGGCAAAGATATGTTGGTTCATCCCTCTGCCAGAGACTGTACCAAGAGCTTTGTTAAATATAGCAGAGCTGTGCAACACCCCCGTGTGCTGGACGTTCAGTCTGTTCCTCGCCGCGTGCCGAACGAGGAAAGCGGGGAAGCAGCTCGCTCCAGCCTCTGTTTGGCAGAAGATGCTCTCTATCTTTGTAGTCCCTGTGAAAAGTACACTGGGGCTGGACAGCGTGCGCGAATCCCCTGGTGAAGATTCCTCTCAGCTATGGGAGAAAAGGCTGGGTTGCTTTATTTGGGAATTGCCAGAAGTTGGGTTTTCTCTTTAATGCCCTCAGATAATCAGTAGCCAGCAGAAATCCCTCTGCATCCACCTCTTGGTTTACGCTGGTTCTTTGGCCATTCACATTAGAAAATGTGCTTTTGAAGAACTGTGCATTTCCAGCAAAATATCCTGAGGGTTTTCTAGTCCCATCTTGCCATGACTTTTGTCCTGACACTTCCCACCCTTCTCCAAGCTCTCGTTGTTCCACAGCTGCAGGTGAAACGAGCTCCCTGCACCGCTGCTAATGGGGCTGCAGATTGATGGCTCCTGGTTGCAGAAGCACTTGTCACGGGCTTGACAAGCTGCTCAAGGTTGCCTGATGTTGCAGGGTGGAGGTGGAAGGAGGGAGCTGCCAGGCTCTGTGCTCGTGCTTTATGGCCCTCCTGGTGGGACTGGTAGGCAGCCTGGCATAGCAACCGCTCAGGGCATTTACTAAGTGATTTATGAATTTGTAAATTTTCTGAGGCCCTGAAGCAAAAGTGTCTTTAATTAAATTTTGATTCTCTTCCCCCCTTCCCTGCCTTTCCCCTCCCTATTTTTGTCCCTGCCTGTGGTTTGTTTACTGAGACCCAGCAAAGCTTTTGGAGAACAGGTAGGAGTCTGTGAGCGTAGCCAGGAGGAGCAGAGGATGGCAAAGCAAACAAGCAGATGGTGGATATGATAAAGCAGCCCCCGGCCGCTCTGCCAGGCTCAGAGAGGGCTCTGCAGTGCAGTTCAAGGGTCCCACAGTAAGAGCTTCCTGCATCCCTCTGCTCCAGACTCAGATTTGGCAAGGTGACGATGGCCAAGCTGTGTTCCTGTGCTCTCATTTGCCATGTGCTCAAACCCTGGCATTGTTTAGGGCTACCTGGAGGGTCGAGGTGCTGGGGAAGAGACAGCCTTATGTTGCTCTGCATTGCTGTGCTGCCTGTGACACACACGTGCAGCCACTCATCTCTGAGTGGTGGCCCCTCCAGGGAGGGAGTACATGAACCACAGGAAAGGAGGCAGTTTTCCAGTATTATTACTTTGCTTTTCTTTGAAAGAAGGTTCTAGAAGAATAAAATGAGAAATTGGCCTCGCCTTTGTAGTCAAGGGACTAGAGGCAGCTCCCCCAGGAGACGCTGCCTTGGCGTTGCCTAGGACTTCCCCCATCACCAGTCTTATTTTGTGATCCCTCCCCAGCCACTGACTCAGTGGCAGTGTCCTTACCCAGCCAAGCGATGTCAGTCCTGTGAATAGATTTCTATCAACCCACTCATCTCTAAAGAGCTGCAGTTAAAAGGCTCTGGAGACATAATTGTGTCTGCGTAACAGCAGCGATGATTTCCTTGAGAGGTAGGATGAAAAGTGGCTCCATTCCACTACTTCTGCAGAGACTTGATAGCTGCTTCTAGAAAGGGACTTGGTTGTGGTCCAGCAGCCCCCACCACCACAGCTTTCCCTGCCTTGTGCTGCCTTCCAGCTGCCTGCTTGTGCTGTCTGCACACACGAGCCACGGTCTGTGGGGTGTTACCAGCTCCATGGGCGCCTCCAAGCTGGTGAATTTGGGAGTGAGTTTGACAGGGTTTGCTGCAGGATGCTCTGGGCAGCCTGAAGTGGGCTTTGTACAAGGGGCACTTGGCCTGATGCTCAGCAGACACGTGTTACCCTCAACTAGAAAGCCACCAGCCTTGTGCAAGATCACATTTCTGTTTTCCCCCTGCTTATTACCACGCTGTGGGTGAGGATGCTGTTTATCCCACTTCTTTTCTGCTCCCTTGGGGGTGCAGATGGAGAAGTCACTCGACCTCCACCTGTCTTCAGGTCTGGCTTCCCAGTGTGGATGTGTTGTTGTGGAACTTGTCGTGAGCTACAAAGCTGTCGAGCAAGGGATGTGTTTTAGGGGCACGGAGTGTGGAGCTGGGGGACAGCGCTTAGTCACGGAGGTAAATGCCAAATGCCCCATCCTTCTCTGCCCTCCTGGCTCACAGGCTAACATGAGGCAGCTTCCCTCCCACCTGCCTTGGGGATTTTGATGAAATAGCTTGGGAGAGGGATGTGAAATACGTGTAGGGAGACAGGGATTTGGCTGGTGGTGCTTCTTATGCACTCATGCTTTAAAGGCTGGTGACTGAGGCTGCAAGAATCAGCAAAATCAGAAAGTTTTGAATCTGAAGACCCTTCCTTAATGACACTTAATATTGCCAGGCCTTTGCTTGTGCCAACCATGCCACAATGGTATCACTGTTGTGATACCCAATCTCTTGCATCCACTCAAGAGTCCTTTTTAACATTTTTCTCCTTCTTCATGCCTCTCTCCTGGCAAAAGGAAGATGTTTGTTTTGATTGCCCTGCCTCCAGGGCTGGCACCACATTCAGGTGCTGCTTGCCTCACATGGGGCTCCATGTGACTTGTCCCCATTCCCCAACCACCCACTGCAGCATGTCCATGTGGTTGACTCCCACCCTTTGTTTCTTTTCCCAAGCCTCTCTGTTTCACTGGTGTCTTCCAGACAGAGGCCACTGTCCTGGTTATCTCCTGATGTTGTAGAGGACAGAGGTGGATCTGGGAGTGACTCCTCTTGGGGAAGCTGGGAGATGAGACATGCTCTACCCCAACCTCCACGCTCACTCTGGGCACTAGCTGCTTTTTTATCAGCCAGAATTGGTAGATGCTGCATTTGCGCTTGTTTTAATTGATGATTTAGACTCTTGATGCAGGAAAATGGGTCTTGAAAACCATTAGTGTTGGGCTGATGTGGGGCAAGAGGCCAAGAGTTTCTGGCTGGGCACTGAGGGAGCGGGAAGGCACTGGGAGACACAAGGCAAGCTCCTTGCAAGGTCTGTGGAACAAGTCCCACCCCAGGACTGCCAGCCCAGTGTTGAGGTGACAGGTGATGCATTTGTGAGTCTCTCTATTGAAATGCATGTAGTGTTCCTCACTGACCTCCAATCGGAGCCACATCCGTGCCTGGAGCTCACTGGCGAGGAGGGGAGTGTGCTGTGCTCTTTAGAAAGGGAAATATCTCCAGACCTTGGAGGAATTAATTATTTTGTATGCTGGACCTTTGCCTTCTGACAGATCTATCTGAATTACAGATTAACTGTCAGTGTGGGGACAGAGGAAGCCATTTCAATGAATCGCTCTCTAATTTATTAGGGGGGTTGTTTGGGCTGGTGGATCGACAATGCAGCAAGTTCTCTGAGTGGGGAGCTGTTTTATATCCTTCTCCACATCTCCCAACCTTTTATTCCTTGCTTGTTTTATCTCCCAGTTCACAGAACCTCTCTCAAAGCTAGTGAGGGTCCCAGCAAGGCCAGTGGGAACCCCAAAACTGCGACACTTTACACATGAGCTGTCAGCCCCCAGAAAGCTGTGATTTCAGAGCCTTTCTCCAGGGACTACCTCTGTGACTTTTAAACAAAACCATCACCTTTTATGACCAAGGGCTATAAATTCTGGAGAAAGGCATGACATCTTGGAAAACACCAGTGCATCGATGCAGCAGCTGGTATTAGTTGAGCCAAAATGTATCAGTTCATTTCCCATCAGTTCTGCCTGGAGAATGTCACGGGCTTCCCTCTACTCTTTAAGTCTACAAAGGTTTTTGTAAAAACCTCCAAAACTCATTTCTTGTTGATTCTGGGCCTTGTAGCAAAGCTTAACACACCCAACACTGTTATTGATGTGAGCATCATGAGCTAGGGAGCACCAGGGCTACCCAAACCCCAGCCTTGCTTCCTCTCCCAGTTGTTCAGCATGAAGGAAAAAGGATTTGTTTATTTGTTCATGGATATTTCTGACATGGAGTTCATATTCCAGAAGAGTCTCATAATATTATGGGAGCAGATTTGGGATTTAAACCATTATACAAGTTAAATAGGTTTTGATTCTGTAAGCAACACACTATTTATCTTGGGATAGAATAAATCTGGGAGACTGATATCACTGCTGGAGATCATCTCGAGGGCTGTGGAGGGAAAAAAAAAGTGCATTTACTTTTTGAGAAGAGTAAGTTTTAAATTTTCGTTGCCCTCATGCATGAACTGAGGCAAACTACGAGTGCAAGGATTTTTATTATTTTTTGACCATGTAAGGATTTATCTTTCGGCCTGAAAGCAAACATCGCAAGTCTGATTTTAAATTTGGGTCTACAAATTCACACCCTGAGTAAATGCAGCCGCCTGTGTGCTGGCAGGGACTGGACACATGAGGTGTCTGCTGGAAATGAACCCATTGGCATCTGCAGCCTTGATGGCTGCTCGATGTTTTCATAAAAATTCCATTTCAAAACAAAAAGGTCAAAAGTTGACCAAAAAAGCTACAGCTGAAGACTATTTTTGTTTGAAAAATTACAAGCACTATTAATTACTGCATGAGAACCAGATGGTACTGACCAGTTTAGTTTCATGGTCCAAGCAGGATCTTGAAAGGAAACCAAGAAGAAAAACACACAGCAAAGACAAAACATGTGTTGTGCCAGGTACTTTACATTTTGATCTCTCCTTCTATTTGAAACTTCTGAGCAATGCAAAGTAATGCACTTTTTTGTTTAATGGCTTTTTTAAAACTTTTTAGCTTGACAGAATATTAAACCAAAATAAGGAGGCCTGAGAATTAACGTCTTTTTATGGCTGCAAATTCCCCCGGTGTCTTGAAAGTCTCATAAATTGGATATTTCTAGAAGGGATGTGCAGCTCCCTGGGTTTGGAAGGACTCTGGTTACCACTGGAGAAAATAAACCTTGGTGCAGGGGTAGCTGGGCTCCAGGGAGAAGGGGCTGGTGTCAGCACGAGGTGATGTGGCTGCAAGATAGCCTTGTCAGGCTAATTGATCTGGAGCCTTTGCCTTTCCTGCCAGGGCTGCCTGTCTCCTTACCCATAATCCCCACCTCTTTGATGGCCCGTCAGGAATATGGGACTTGGCCCAGTTTTGCATTTATCCAATAACATTATGAAATTGATAGTGACACTTCCATTGGCACTAATTTCAGTAAGAGATTAGAGCCAGAGGACAAGCGGTTCGCTCTCATGGCGGCTGAGCTTTCCAAGTGGATCAAGATGACCCAAGACTGATCTTGCAGTGGCCAAGGCATGGGAAGGGAGGTGGTGGGAGGGGGATGGAGGTGGCTGGTGGACTTGGAGCTAATGAGAAACACACCTAATGCTTGTCCTCAGCCTGCAGTGGTCCTGGCTGGTGGGAAGCATATTCTGCTGTCCTGGCTTGTGCTGCAGAGCTGCTGCTGGCAGGGCTTTTGCTCCATGGGTGGTGTTTATTAAGCAGCATTGGGCATCAGTCTCTGCAAAGGTCAGGAAAAGCCTCGGGCAGGAGGGCAGTAGTGGCCCCAGCTGTTGACTTTCAGGCCTTCAGTGCTTCTCACTTTTTAAAGCATTTCCTGGCACAGGGTCAGGCCCCTTCAGCATCACGCACTTGGCTCAGGTCAGTGATCCAGCACCAGGCTGGACATGCTGGTGGTGGAGCTGCCAGTGGCTCACTTGCCAAATATCACTGGGGGCCCTCTTGTGCTAAGGGAGCTCCACATTGAGTGGGTTAGATAACACATCCCAAAGCTTTCACACAATGCTGGCCACAGTGTTGAAGGTGATTCAATTGTCACTGCCTTAATGCACACTGTGAACATGTTCTTTGCCATCTGAATTGCAGAATAGATGGAGGTGTAGCTTATCCCCATCCCTGGAAGTGTTGAAGGCCAGGATAAATGGACCCTTAGCAACTTGGTCTAGTGGAAGGTATCCCTGCCCGTGGCTGGAGGTCAGAAGTAGATAATATTTAAGATCCCTTCCAACCCAAACCATTCTGTGATTAAAACACTTCTCCTTTCCTCTCTATCTGGCACCTATTCAGTCAAGGTTTGAGGTGGGGAAAAGCATCACTTTGGTGCTGAGCTGCAGTTTGCTTAAGATGACCCCTTGACTCATCAGGCAGCCCTTTCCTCATTCTCACAGTGCATTTGCATTTTCACCCAAGCAAAGGCTCAGAGGGAGTGTTTATCAGTTTGTCACAGTCCCCCTCTTCAGTGGCTGGAGGCCAGGAGAGAGGATAAAAAGCCTCAGACTGATGATAAATTGGAAATGCAGAAAGAAAATGTCTCTCCTCAGTGCTGAGCAGACAGCCATGCTCCAGGCTTGGGGCCTTTGTGTAGTGTCACTCTGGATGCTCATGAGGAGGTGAAATGCCACCAGGGCCACGTGTGGTAAATCCAGCTATGGGGTCCCGAGGCTGTGGGGAAAGCAGATACTGCTGCTGCCTTTCTCATGTTCCTGAGTCAGTGGATCTGGGCATGCCTGGCTGCCATCAGTGTCCAGCGAGCCGCCATCCATCGCGACGGGGTGTGGGCATCTCCCTTCTCACAAGTGCTGACGTGACCCAGGGCTCAGCAGGTGCCAGTGAGTGCTGCTCTTGCACGGCCACAGCGCATTTCTCTTGGCACCTCCCACACAGAGCAGGGGGAGGCCTGTGCTTTGGGCCTGAAGCTTGTCACAGGAGGGGCCAGGAGCGAGGCAGCGGCTGCACGTGCGCGGCTTGAGGGGTGCGGAGGTGCTGGAGCCTCCCGTGGAGAAGCTGTAGGAAATGCTGCAGTATATAAAGCGTGTCTTGCGAACAGAAGAGATTAGAAAGCTGATATGATGTTATTCCGATTGATTTTGCTGTTGTATTTATACCTGGAGGTAAAGAGCAGACATACTGGAAATCAATTGGCCCCATGCTCTTCCCAATCTCTCTGCAGCGCCGTTCGAATGAAATGCTTATATCATTTTTACGGTGTGTCTGTGATAGGGATGAGTGAGCCAAGAGATTAATAGATGCTGGTGAGGCCGTTGCCCAGCCACTGCCTGGCTCCTGCCTTGTAAAGCCTGTGCTGCTCTGGAGTTCAAGGTGCCCCTGAGGTGACAGCTCGGTGACTTTGCTTGGGGGAAAAAAAAAAAAAAAAGAAGCAAATCTAGTCAAGAGGAACAGAGTGGGGAGAAAGGTGAATGGCAATAAGCCCATGATTTGGGGCAGGCAGGATGTTGCTCAGTTCTGCAGCTGAGGGGACTGGGTAGAGACCTGCGGGCAGGAAATGAGGTTTTGTCTTCAAATGGAGCTGATCCCGTACAGAGGGATGGCAATGATGGCCTTGTGCCTTGAAAATAAGGCAACAGGGATCTGTTTTGATGTACTGTAGTGAATCCAGTACCCAACAGCCACTCATCCTGCCTCACCAGCCCTTCCTGGGCCTCAGCTTTGGGGCTGGGGCAGAAGGGCTGCAGCAGGGCCATGCAGGGGTGTTGGCCACACACAGTTGCTGCATTCCTGGTGTCCCTGCTCCCTCCTCCTGCCTTATCCAGGTGTGAGTTTCTCTGCTGCTGCTGCCTCTGCCATGCCAAGATGCCATCACTGGAGGTTTCTCTGCAAGAATGGATGTTTGGTTTGCAGCTGGCTCCTCCTCACGACCTGCATGCCCAGCAGTGGAAAAAACAGCTTGTTACCAGCAAATGGGAGAAGATAGGTGGGAGGAATGGTGGAAGGTGACTGGGTATGGCCTGAATGCCAGCACCAGCATTGCCAGACTAAACACTATCTCCCTCCCTGCAGTGACAATTGAATAAAACAGACTTTTCTTCCTCTCCTGTTGCCTGCATTATTTGCTAGTTTATTCACCTGATCTCAGCAGTGAAAACCTTCTTCTCTTGGCAAATGAACCAACTTCCCAGTACCCATATATTATAGCATGGGAGTAGGTGTTGGCTTGTCAGTCCCTCAGGCATCAGCAAATCCTTGCATTGCAGGTTCTAAAATATTCTTCTGGTTATCCTGTGGCCTGTTGGCAGTTACTTTGCTGGTCAGATACTTTCTGAGTTGAAGATGTCTGGTAACACTGGGCTGGAGTTTAAGCCTCGATGTAAAAATTCCTGCTTTGCCTTCCTGTGAGTGCTGGCTGCCTTTGCTGTTATACATGGCTCTGGCTTGTCACATCCCCCCCTTTTTAATTATCAGATTGTATTACCATTTTTACTGTAAGCATTTTCTGTTTCTTGCTCTGCTGGATTTATGCATTTGTGCCATCATATGCATTGGCTTTATATTTTATATGATTTGATCTTAATGTTTCCATTCCTGAGTGTGAGTGCTTATAGGATTGGTGTCTAAGCTCAATAAATAAACTTGAGAAGGAGTGGGTAAGGGAAGGACATGGGAGGAGTGAGGGAGGTTTAGACATCCTCTACACCAGATGGAGTGATGCTCCAAAGAGGACTGCCAGGATGGCTGGAGGCTGGAAAGGCTGAAGGGGGGATGTGCAGGGCTGCTGCAGCCCCTCTGCGCTGATGCACCCCCTCTTGCAGCAAGAGCTGCCTTCTCCTTGCTGCAGTCACCTGAGAAAATTAGAGAGAGAAGGAAATGTCAATGTGTAAAGATGGAAAGGGGCTTCTGTAAATGGCAGTATTTTGGCAGCATTGCATCAGGAAAGAAAGTGCTTTAAGGATTGCCTATCTAGGGATCGCCCACTGACAACGGATCTGACAGCATTTTTATATGATAATGCATCTGCAGTGTGTAAGGGGCTGGAAGGTGCAAGTGGTGGAAAAGACACGTGTCCAACCCAAGCTGTGATGGGTGCAGAGATCTCAGGCCTGTCCCTTCCTTTTACCCTAAAGTTCAGAGGGATCTTCATCTCCTCGAGGTCATCAGGATCTCACACCCATCATGTTGCTGAGGAGAAAGGAAAAGGGACTGCTGTTTCCTCCTGCCTTTTTTACTAGAGGGTCTGGAATCTGAGGGTTTGGAGTATATCCTTTAAAGACTTCAGATTTATGTTCTTGATGTCTTCATCTGCCTGCAAAGCTCAAGGATTTGATTTTTCATATGTGCTGTTTCCCCAAAAGCTGATGGAAGAGTCTGTGTGCCCTGGGCTATGGCAGAGAAGGGATTGGCACCTTTGGAAGCTCCTCAGCACCACAGTGGTGTTCAAGCAGGGGCTGTGCTGTTCCAGCCAGCCTCTGCAGCAATACTCTCCAGGTCCATTGGCATGATGCAGGGATAGCCTGGGGTGAATTTGGGACATGGAGATGGAATTGAGCTGTATGGGATGTGGGAATTGCTGCTTGGACACGGGTGAGGAGATGGTGACAAAGAAGGCTCTGAGTGCTGAAATTAGGAGGAGGTCTGAATAAAGCCCATTGCTTTATACAAGTGAGGGGTCTGCTGTGGCTCAGGGGAAGAGTTGCCACATGATAGACCACCCTGTGGTTGGGATTGGTGACTCTGGGGATGAGAAGTAGCTGCTTCCCATTGTAGGGGGGCAGAGAAGAGGCTGGAGTCTGTGGCAGACTGGCTCCAAACGGGCCCCACGTAGGCACCAAGTGCTGCCTCGGCTCCGTGCCCACATCTGTCAATAAAAATTAAGAAATTGATTTTCTTTTGTTTGCCTGAAAGGACGAGGCTCTCTTTATGAGACAGTAAATGCAATCTTGCTCTGAGCATGGCTGGATTTTTAATTGTATTTATTGTGCTTTCGCTTATTCTTTTATGAGTTTCAGTTCCCCTCATTGCTGGTGCAGAGATCAGCCCTGGGGTGTGGGTTGATTTCAGCTCCAACAAAAGGTTGATAATTTTTTTAAGTTTCTTTTTAAACTTGTTTGTTTTCCTGATAAGCTGAAGTTTGAGGTTATTTTTACTCTTGTTTATGTGTTTGTGTATACCTCTGGGTTGTAAAGATGGGCTGAGAGATGTAGCCTTGGAATTATCTACTTGCCAGTCGGTGATTTGACCTTTTGAAGAACAGAATTTAGGATTATGATTGGCGAAATATGGAAGTGCCAACAGGGGTTTGGAGTCAGAGGAGGAAGGGATTTTATATACTATATATTGGAATTTAATGAGGTCTGCTTCAGTGCTTGCTATACAATGCATGGTGACCCACTTTACTAGGAGAGCTTTTTTTTTTTCCTAGTTATGGGTCATATACAGTTGCTAATTAAGTAGGTTAATTATATGGCTCCTTTATATTACAAAGGAAAGTGGAGATGGCACAATTAGCTCTTGCAGTGATCATTTTTGATCAAAAAATGGTGTTCTGCACAACAGCTCCCAGAGGTGTGAGTGGGGAGAGGGGATTGCCCTGGGGCCCTGAGCACACACATCACTCTTCTCTGCCTCAGCAAACTCGGTTTCTGTCCTGAGCACTTGGCCTGGGATGTGCAGGGAGTTGTCCTTTCTGAAACCACGCTGGAGGCCATGGCCCCACCCTGACCCACAGTGCCTCTGATGCTGCCCAGACCTGGTCTGCAGCACTGGAGAGGTTCCTCCTTGGAGCTTCTTTGGAAGCATCAGAAAGGGAAGATGCTGAGGGCTCTGGCTCCGGGTAAAATGTGCTGCAGCATGTGAGGGCTCTGTGTGCATCACTCCCTGTAGTTAAACTGTCCTTGAAAGAAGTTTCTTTAACCTTTCCTTTCCCAGCCTGGCAGTGGCTGAGCCCCTGCAGCATCCCTGGGTTATCTGTTCCAGTGCCCAACCAGCCATACCGTGAGGGAGAACATTCAAACTCTAATCTCCCTCAGTGCAATTTAAACCTATTATTTCTTGTTTTATCCCCAGTGGACGTGGAGAACAGCTATTATACTTCTCTTTGCTGCAACCTTTTACATATTTGAAGGCTGTTATCACATGTCCCTTCAGTCTTCTCCTCTGAACACAAAGCATTATTCTTTCAGCTTTCCCTCAGAGGTCATGTTTTCTTTGCCTTCAGTTGCTTTTGTTGCTTTGCAGAGGTTACTGTGATGCCAAGCTGGAGTTTTTGTTGTTTCTTCACCTGTTTGCCTTGGGGAATTAATTCTCTTACAGATATGTGAAAAGTGACCATTATTTTCTCTAATCTATGGTTATTTATACAGCACCCTATATTCCTGAGCCTGTTTTATCACAAAGTATAGCTCTTAGCCTTGATAAATAATTTCCCACTATGATATGATCTTGCAAACAGGGGTCCCTAAGCTATTTATTACTATTATTATTTGCTTTATTTTTCATGAATTACAAGCTGTCTGTATAACACTGTGAATGAACCAGGCAATTCACAGAAATGGACTGAAAGCTATATCTTATTCACTAAGCTTCCAGGTAAACAGGGAGGTGAAGGTAAACACCAAGCCAAGCTCTAGTTTAGCCAGAGGAAACAGTGCTGAATGGAGAATGAAAGATTTTCTGAAAAGCAGAGATTTTGGGGGGAATCTGGAGGAGTGTTTACAGTGATGGTAATATCAGGGCAGATGCAAAGTGAGATGAGTTGGAACATTGCTGGGATGGATGGATGGATGGAAGGATGGATGGAGTGTAGCCTGACTGGGAAGCTGGGGGAGAACAGGGAGTGGAGATGAGGCTGGGAAGGGTGATGTTTGAGTGAGGTGTCCTTCTTGGGAAAGAGGAGTTGGCTGAAGAGGAGATGTGGGAGGGAAGAGAGAACAGAATTGCTGCTTGTGGCATTTCCAAAGGTAACATTGCCAAGCTGCCTCACTGTTCTTTGGTGAACATCAGATGAATTTGGTCCTGTTTTCCAGGTCATTGTGGCTGACTGTCCCTCTGGCCTTCTGAAGGGGCCGGTTGGCAGTGTCTGCAGTGCTGGGCTGGAGCAGTGGCTCCTTCTTCACTCAGGGGTAACTCTGGGCAGCCCTAACATCCCCACAGCCTTTCCCCACAGGAAAAAGGATGAGGGAGTGCCTCCATCACTGCTGCTGGTATTGCTTCCTTGTCAGGAAAACTGCATGGGATTAGCAGGGAAAAGAGCTCAGCTCTGTCCTTGCAGACAGTGTGGATGCTGCTGGCTGGTGAGAGCCCTGCTTGGAAGGAAGGAGAGCCAGGGGAGAGCCTTTCAGAGTACAGCTGTAACAGGCTCAATGCTCAGAATGGACATGGACCTCTTAAAGTTTTAACAAATAGATCCTTTTTATAGTTAATATCCACAGTACATTTGTCGATAACACAGGCTGAGTTATTCACAGAAACAGCTACTGCATCACCGTTCTGAAAAGATGAAATATTTTATATAATGTTTTAAAATCACAGGATGGTATGTTAGGAATTACTCCAAGCTACCCTTTGTCTATTATTATACATTTTTACTGTACAAAACTGTCTTCTTTTCTATCTCTCTCTGCACATTTCCCTGTCAAATGGAAGGTAAACCTAAATTTCTAAAATCTGTACTTTTTTTTTTTTTCCTGCTTCATTTTTTTTCCTTTAACCTTACCTGGAAAATGCACTGGTGAAACCAGTGCAAATTATTCCAAATAAAGCCATTCATCAGCATTATACATCAGAAAACTGAACCTGTTTGCCTACTTAAAAGCAAAAAAATATATGCCATTGCCAAAATAGATTTAAAAATTTGAAGTCTAGGTACCTGCTTTATTTCCAGGAATTGCTAATGGCAGAGTATATTTTGAGTCAGGGCAATAGTCACACCTATAAAAATGATTGGTGGCTGTTTGATATCCACGATGTTGTTAAAGTTTGTCTCAGGCTTGCACAGTGAGTCCAGCACTCATCTGAGTCTCAAAGTGACAACAGAGGGGCTGTGGGCTTAGAGGGAACTGGATCCCAGAAGAAAAGGGAATGAGAGAATTAACGTGATAAATCAGCAGGACTGTGGCTGTGGGAATTAATGCTGTCCAGATTTATACTCCCCCACCACACCCAAAAAACCCACAGCCTAGTAGGAGAAACTTGGCGAAGTCCTCCACTGAAAATTGCCTTTAATCAAATTACAACCTTTGGAGGATATTGGGATGAATTATATATTCTAGGCCATGTCAGATCAGTGCCTACAATCACCAGAAATGTTTTGGAAATGCAGTGGAAGGCCAGTACAGTGAATCTGTTGTAAATGTTCCTTAGGACTCTTGAGAACGTGATTTATTTTAGTTTTTTTCAAGACCTGGAAGTACAGTTGGAGGCAGTAAACTGTCCCTGGATTACTGCAAGGGTAGAATATACTTCACATGTGTTCTCCCTGTGGTGCCTCTGCCTTTGCAGTCTTGGGGTTTCCTGCTTTTGCAGAAATGTAGAGGGGTTAAATCAGAATCAGAGTTCAGTTCTGAGGCTTTTGAGGGTTGGAAGGTCTTGTAAATGGAAGCTTGGTGACATTGACCTGAGCTGGATGACTCAGAGGCTGAGTCGTTTCACAGGTCATAGTGTTCCTTGGGGAATGGGAGTGCAGCTGTGGATCAGCTGAGATGTGGTTACCTCTTGCCTCAAAGATCTTGAATATGTTTGGGGCATGAAACCAAGATAATACATGAAGGTCCTGCTGAGAAGTAAACCACAGAAAAAACAACCTTGTGGAGTGTAAAGAGGGTCAAACTCTGGGTCTGTTTCTTGTCAGGGAAATGGCCATGAGCACATTGGCTAACAGATGCTTGCCATGCTTATTTTCACGAGTACCCAACCTCCTGGATTGTCCCCTGCTCTTTTAGATGTAGCCATCTCCTTTTAACCTGCCTGTGCTAGAGGGGCACTGCCATGATCTGTGTTCCCTAAAAATGAGGAGGAGCTGAGCAAGGAAGAGCAGCAAGGGTCAAATGCTGGCAGGGCTTTGTGGGTCCCGGAGAAGCACCTTCTCAGCAGGGTCTGTGTCAGACTGGTGTTTGTCCCGTGGCTGGTTATGTCCTCCTTGCTCCTTTTCACAAAGGTGTGGTTTCTGCTCTCAGAATAGAGGGCAATGAAACCTTCCTTCACACGGAAACACAGAATGGTTTGGGTTGGAAGGGACCTTTAAGATCAGCTATTCCAACCTTCCTGTCACAGACAGGGACCCTTCCATGAGACCAGTCTGCTCAAAGCCTCATCCACTGTCATTCACCAGAGAGGCCTTTCACATCCCCTTGCCTGATGAGGTGTCGTCCTTTGGAGCCACACCTTGTCTGCTTAAGGAAAGCAGTAAGTCCTCAAAGCCTCTCCCACTGCAAGGGAGATCTTTATGGTCTCCCCTCAGATTATTTACACAGGTCTATACCAGTTGATTTTTTTTTTTTTTTTGAACTGCACCTTGAAATGCAGAGTTCTCCCCTTCCCACCACAGCTGGGCTGGCCAGCAGTGCAGGGTGTGGCTGAAGGAATGTGCACACCATGCAAAACTGGGTCATTGCCTGCAGTGGATTGACACTGCGAAGGAACAAAAGTCATTCAAACCAAAACTGCCCATTTGCTTTTTGAGTTTGGAGAAATACAATGTTTGTAGTCCCAACAGAGGCATCTTGCATCAAGAGCTGAATTTTGCCTTTGCACCTCAAGAGCTGGAAAGTCACGCACGCCTGGGGAGTAATGTTAAAAAAGCCAGAACCTGCCAGAAGGAATTCACAGTAAAGGCAAAGATTTTTTTTTCCTCGTGACTAAAACACCTGTCATAGCTGCCAAGACTCTGCTAATTACACAATAACTTTATTATATCCCACTTGGAAGAACAAACAATACTTGAAGCTCTGGAAATGAGGAGCCTTTAGACTAGATTAATGCAGGCAGAATGGCTGCATGGAGCTGGTGTTCGCCTTGTCCTCGCAGTAGCTCTGGAGAGTAAAATGGCTTGAAGCCTCCCTTCTTTGTTGCCAGTGCTCCATAATAAAGTAATTGTGCACTTAGAAGCAGATTACTGATGGGAGATGAGCATTTTTTAGGCAATGTAGGTAAAAGGCTGGCTTCTCTGAATAAGTTCAAAGCCTAAGTGCAGCATATCTGCTCCTTTTTACTTGAGCTTCTGGTTGTCCCTGGTAACATCTGGACAGGAGAAAAGAAGTGTCACTTGTTGAGTGTGGATTTTCTTCCCATGTTAAAGTATTTAAAAGGTCTCATGGAAGATTTCACTGTGGTCCCTACCTTGTCCAACACCAATGCAGCAAGAATGGCTGCAACAAGTATTAGAGGGTTTAAAACCAAAATAAAACATAAGGGATAGAAGCCTTCCATTATTCCCATCTTGCATGCCCAACTACTTTGCTTAATTTTCTTGCCTGGGTGCTGTGAACTTTTGGGAGTCAGGAGGGTAAGGGGAAGATGCTGCCCTGTGTAGTGATGGTGGTGGGAATGAGCCTGAGGTGAGCAGGATCTGCTCCAGTACATTGTGGTCCCTGTAGGCATCAGCCTGACTGAAGGGCTCAGTGAGTTTACCCCGGTGAAGCTGTGGGAGGGCAAAAAGATGGGCAATAAACTGGGCAACAGACATATCACAAATATGGATTTGAGGTGAACTAACTCCTTGGGGGTGATGTTCCTCCAGTCTAAGCCTGGTTATGATTTCTGCCAAGCTTGTGATGCCAGACTATACAGGCACCACAGCAACTGCTCTCATGGCTGCCCTAGGAGAGGAGTTTTTGCATGACTCGCCTGATGTGGCGTCACCTGTAGCTGCTTAACCCCTCAGGATTGTTACTCTGGTGCCTCAAAGCCAGGAAGGAAAACTTGAGATGCCTTCCCTACGCTGTGAGCTGCCCAGGGGGTGGCACAGCTGGCAGGAATGCCGGGACAGGCCGGTGCCGATCCGCTGCCAGCCCACGGCAGTCCATGAGCACATGATCCACACAGGCCTCGCAGGTCCCCTGTCCCCTCTGTCCCTGATGGGTGTGCGTGCTGTTTGCAGGTCCCGTGGCAGTGATCAGCGGAGAGGAGGATTCAGCCAGCCCCCTGCACCACATCAACCACGGCATCACGACGCCGTCGTCGCTGGACGCGGGCCCGGACACGGTGGTGATCGGCATGACGCGCATCCCCGTCATCGAGAACCCGCAGTACTTCCGGCAAGGACACAACTGCCACAAGCCAGACACGTGTGAGTGCCCGACCCCGCCGGGCTGAGGGCTGGGCTGGGGCTGCGGGAAGGAGGAGGGCGAGGAGGAAGAGGTTAAGAGGATGAGGAAGAAGAGAAGGAGATTTTTGAGGAGAGTGGGTCTTGGTATGGTCCAGAAACCAAAGTCAATCTCAGGTCTCAGAAATCACAAACATACATGTAGATGCTTCCAGAAAAGACTTTCCACTCTCACCTTCACCTCCCTTCACCCTGCCTCCGCCACCCACCCGTCACCTTCCCCCCCTGCCTGAAAGTGCCATTCCAAGCCGGGCTCTTCCTCATCAGCTCCAAGCATGAGGTCCCAGGTGTGAGCAAGAGCCCCCTGGGAGCGTGGGGATGGATGTGACCCCTGCTTGGCTGGGGAAAGGACCTGCCTCCCCTTCCTCCTCCAGCAGTTTCCCAATCATGGGGCTGCCTCTTTGGCTCCCCAAAGGGCCAGGGGGAAGTTCAGGATACATGGGCATAGGTGTGGCAGATACCTGGAGCTACCTTTGTCTCCAGGAATTTAGATGCTGGATGTCTTGTTTTTATGGGCTTCTGTAAAGCTTCTTCATCTTTCATGTATAAATTTGGATCATGAACTGGGCTCATTAGACAAGCAGGAGGTGATCAAGCGGCCCTCTCCACTTTGTTTCTAAATTCTGAGCATAAAAGAAAAGTGCTGTGTAAAAGGATGCTTTTCTGGGAGTCCTGCACCACTTCCCACGCGAGTGGTGGGCTGCAGCCTTCCCCAGCATGCGGCTCACAGGCGGTAGCTGAGCTCTCCCAGGCCTCTTACCAGCTCTGAGATGCAAGCTGAGCTGGGTCACATTCCTCTCTTGCTATTGCACATCCTTTTGGAGTGTCTTGGTTCCAGGTAGAACTGGAAAAATAAAAATCCTGCAAAACAAAAGGTGACAAAGCCCTCGGCTTGGGCTGTTTCTGTGGCCCAGCCAGAAACAGGGAGTGCTGTGCTGATGTCAGCTCTGCTCTTCCTTGGGCTGCTGCTGACTCACAGGTGCAGGAGGCAGAACTCAGCCCCTGCAAACAGGGAGAAGACCCATCTCCCAACCTGTGGGAAGCTATGTGACATTAACTGCTCAGGAGCACACTGCNTCAGCCCCTGCAAACAGGGAGAAGGCCCATCTCCCTACCTGTGGGAAGCTACTGCTCAGGAGCACACTGGTCCTGGCCTCCATTCCTCCATCAGGGGCAGGGGAGCTGCAGCTGCTGCTCCCATGGAGGTATCCCTTGGGCAGCCCCCACTGGGCACCCTTGTGGGTCCTGCTGGCTTGTGCCCAAGCTCTCAGCACCTTCCTTCACTTGCCAGAGCAATGGGATGTACCCAAAGAACGTGCCTGGCCTTCCCCTTGATTTTCATTTTAATGTGCTAAATTTGGTCTGTTTGTAGAGAGGGGAGGAGGAGGGCGGTGATTAGGCAGGATTGGAGAAGCTGAATGTAGCATGGTTTTTCTGTGCTGTTAATTATATATTTTACATTTCTTATAGCACCTCATCTCAAAATGATTTACAAACTCTGATGGCTTGGGAGGGAGGGCTCCCCCGCTTTACTTTTTCTTCCTTTCCCTCCTGTGCTGTCTCAAATCTCTTTAATCTGCACGCTGACCATTGCAAGACGTGGGTGCTGTTGAGGCTGTGCAGTAGCAGAGCTTAAACCTCAAAGGATTAAGTTTTACTCTGAACCTTTGCCCTGTGGGACTTGTCAGAGCTGGGTGGGTTGATGGGGAAGTCACTCACAGCAGGATTTGACCTCAGAGCTTGTTTGAGTAGGATCTGGAGGATTCACAGAGATGCTTGGGGTGGCACCTGGAGGCGCTTCTCCTGTGAAGGGTGCCACAGGAGGGAATGCTCCAAGTTTTCCAGGACTGCAAGGCAGTGGTGCTGAAACCAAACCCCACAACACTGGTGTTCCCTTTGGGGGATAATAAGAGGCAAACTACAGCTGGTTGCTTGCAGGTTGAAAACCCTCATTTTTTAGATATTTTTGTCGTTCGCTGGGCAAAATCCAGTCCTTGACTCCTCAGGCCGAGTTGAATTTGGTGTGTGTTTTGTGTTTTCGTCCCCAGGCCTTAACTTGGTCAAAACTTGTGACTTCACTGGTGGCTTTGCTTGAGGCTGGAAAGTTTCATAATTCACCTATTAAATTAACCATGCTTTGGGGAGCTTTTGCTGTAAGGGATTTGTTTGATCTGATGTGGTCTACTCAACATAAACCTGGGCTGGGGAATATTTGTTGCTCCTGTTTTCCCTGTGGTTGTCATGCTGGAGGGTTTTTCTCTCCCCCTGTACAGAGCTTGGACACAAACACTTCTCCATTTGCTGTCACTTCTAAAGAGAGCTCCTCTGGGCTGGGGAGTGCCTCGATGCCCAGCTGAGCCTGTACAGATGCAAACTCCTGCCACCACCTCCCCCAGAGCTGCTGCCCAGCTGTGAGCAAGGGTGTTCGGTGACACCCAGCATCTCTCCTTTGCACTGAGCTGTTGCCAGAGCAACCTCTTCAGTGAGCATTTTCCCTCTCCAACATGAAGCTTTTCTCCTTCCTCCCTCCCGCAAGTATCCCTGTGCTCTTGGATGCTGCCTGGGTCGAGGACATGCCGATACCCATTGCCGTGCTGCAAGGAGGGGAGCAAACTCTATATGCTTAATGCAGTATTAATAGTACATTGATGTGATATAGATTTCTGTCACCCTCCATACTAGCAAGCATCACTTATCATGCAGGGATGACGGATGTTTATTCCCAGCCACTTAGCTCTGCATAATGGAATTGCAGCTGAAATATGGAGAGCAGCTCCCTGCCTGTGGAGCTGGAGGCCTCTTGCTCCCTCTGTGCAGTGTTGTCCCATGGGATCTTCTTGTTAATGTGTCCTCAAGGAGACAGAGACGTGTTCTTCACTGGGAATGTGCTGTCCTTGTGTCAACACTTGGGATGAAGGGCACAGGAACCAGCCCTCACTTCTGGCTTTCTGGGAGTTTTGCAGTTGTCTTATCCCCTTTCTGTTACTGCCTGACTTGGTGCAGAGGTGGGACAAGCTTGACTCAGAATTCTCTTTCTCATCCTGGATGAGGGGTTCTCAGAGAGCCACAGAAGACAACAGCACCACCCTGTTTTCTCATGTTGAAGCATTTAATTGTTGAGAAGATACTCCTCCATCTCTGTGCTGTAACTCTGTGCTGTGCTGGGCAGCAGAGGGTTTGCATCCTGTCCTTGCTTCAGCTGTCCTTGGCCCTTCCTGGAAGGTTAAGGAAATAGTTTGGCAATGTGGACGGTCCAACCACAAGTGGATTTCAGAAGAGTAGGCTAAAATTGCCTTTTTCTCCTGATCTTGTGCACATGGAAGGGAAACCAGGCTCTGCTTGGCAAACAGCAGCAGGAGGAGCAACAGGTTGTGAGGAGCTTGCACCTCTGTATCTGAAAATAAACAGACCAGAGGAGGACAATGGGACTTGTGGCAAGCACAGTGGGCAGAGAAAGTGATGGGCATGAGAATTTAGGACTACATAACATCAGCCTATGGTCAGAGATTTTGGTAATGCAAAACATGACGCAGCCTACCCAGATTTGTGGCCAGAAGCCAGCTGTGTGTCCTTCTGGGCAGGCTTGGCAGTAACAGCAGCTTCTTACCTTATCTCCCTCTTTTGAAATTCAGGATTTGAATTCCCAAAATTCAGGTTTTGTAATTATGAGTAGCTGGAGATTTCTGTGGTGAGATACTGGTAATGTTTCAGAAGAAACATTTTGGAAGGTTGTTTTACTTTAATAATAGTAATTAAGTAGTAATTAATTCTAAGCACAATGCATCAGATGCAGATTAGTTCTTGGATCTGATCTCTCGAGCTTTACTCAAACGCCACAGCACAGTTTCGGGGTTGTTCAGTTCCCTTGTACTTCTCATCTAACAAAACAGGTCTTCTGGAGAATGACACAAATTGGAGAAAAAAATTCCAAACCCTGACGGAGAAAATTGCTCTGGGGGGCAGATCCCCACCTGCGTCCCAGCAGTGGATGTTCAGTTGCAACAAGTACTGTGAAGCTGGACTTTTGAGGCAAATCCTTTGATTTTGGGGGAGGTTTTTGCCAGCCACGACTGGAGCTGGCTGTGTTTTCCAGGACTGGCGCAGTCTGGGGACTGGGATGCATTCTCCACACGGGTGGAGCAGCCGTCCTTTCGTAGAGTCCTAATGAGGGTTTTTTTCAACCTCATTTATTACAGGCTGCCCTGACATAATTACATATTCGAAGTTAGTAATTACACGTATTCATGCTAATTAAGTAATTAGATATAATTACACTAACTGTAAATACATGGTAATCGGCTAAAAAGAAGTACTTCAGAAAAAAAAACAAGGCAAATCACACAATAAAAGCGCCATCAGCACTCTTTCACTCAGTACCCTGTCTTTATCTTGTATTTCAGTGCAGCTTAAAGGGAACATCATGGTCATTTAAAAAAATTATATTTCTTAAACAAATAGATTTTCTTACCTCTGCTTTCAATAGATCTCGAAAACTAAAAAGGATATTTACCCTTAGCACTGTTAATTTTTTTTTTGTTTGCCTAGTGTGTTTTGTTCATCCTGGGCATGGGAAGATAAAAAATATGCAGCATTTCTATTTTCGGTCAGTTCATGGTCTCATTTTTGCCAAAAACAGCAGCAACATAAAACTGAAGTCATAAATGCTTGTAGTTTTAGTTGCCTAAAAAAGAAAACTGAAACAGTTGGTAGTGGAAAAGAAACTTTTCCTTTTTTTATTTATTTTTTTTTTCCCCCAGGGATAAGAGAATTTGTCAAACATTCTTTTTATGTAATATAAATGTGGAGTACTGGGTGAAGTGACAGCAGCACTCTGCTTCCCCATGTGCAGCCTGGGGCCAGGCTCTACAGGTTTCAGTCCCTCACACAGTTCTGCTGTTTCTCCAAACTATTATTTTCCTCTTGTCTTCTCTAAAATGAAGTCCCCAGGCTCTTCTCCAGAAGGACCCAGCTCCCATTACTCTTCTGAAGTAGGCATTTGTGGGTGAAGACTCTTCCATGAGCTCTCATGGTCTTACAGTCTTGTCCTTCTCGCTCAGCTCATGTGAGATATTTTAAGGGTTTTAACGAGGACCTGTGAGTAGCTGTTTACTCATTTATGTGTTTTGCTGCTCTGTGCTGTGTGTCCTCACTGTTCATAGCAAAGCCTGGGCTTGTGGCTGGGGACTGTGGAAGAACCCTGACCTCAGAGCTCAGCTGCCAACAGGTGAAGGCACTGGGGGTCTCTGCAATGACCTTCTGCCTCCAAATTCCCCTCCCTTCTGTTTTGTGGTTGGCTCTCATAGAAACTGCTCTGAGCTCTAAGTGTTGATGAGAACATCCTGAAAAAGATTTGGATGTTGAAGAAGCCTTGTGGGCTCTGGCTTGTTGTTCCCACAGCAGCTGTTTTAGGTATCTGAAGAAGTGTGTGAGCAGCCAAAATTACTGCTTCTGACCCCCACCAGAGGAGAACTGAACTTCCTTTGTGCCCTGAGTCACCTTCTTGTCCCCTTGCCTAGGAGATATACCATGGACAGTGGGACTAGATCCAACCTTCCCACCTCTCAGTTTTCCTGCCTGGGGCTATTGTCTGCTCTGAATAATTTCTTCTATCCCTGAAAGAGCAAGTGGAAGAAACATCCAGATTTTCCAGAAGTCCAACCTACCTTTGCAGAGGTGGAGTGTCCATCTCACCTATTGCACCTGCACTTTGAGTTGCAGTCTCACACTTCAGAACCTTCCTGCTGTGATGGTGCTACAGAAATGAGGTTTTTTCAGGATGGCTTGGAGAGGCTGGCAAGATCCATTGCCTATACCTTACCCCTCAGCCAGCTCTGTGGATGTTGTCTGCGTGGTTGTACCATGAGGAAGAAAAGCAGTGTGGCTCTGCCTGCTCCCTTATTGTTTTAGGAGGAGCTGCTGGAGCTCTGCTTGCTCCAGATGGGATGGGCACCTGACTTGGTTTGAACACAAGCCAATCACTCCCTGCTGTTTGGATTTTAGATCCATTCTCTGCTGCTTTAACATGTGTTTACTGGAGATATTTGTAGCAACACCCAAGATCAAAGGGGGACTAGCCGACTCCAGCCCCAGCTGGAAGGAAGGATGCTGGCAGTACAGCTGAGTGATGATACATTGGTTCCTGGTGATGAAGATCCACGAGGAGGAGAAACTCTTAAATCAAGAAGAATGTGGCTTTGGGCTGTGGGTGGTGACCAGGCTACGGAGACACTGCTCTGATGATGGAAATACTGCTGGATACAGACATCAAGGGGTTGACAGGGAAGTATTTTCTCGTACAAAACTCTTCTTTCTCCTCTGCCTAAAAGCATCTCCACTGGACTGTTTAATCCTGATGTCTGAGGGGCCAGCAAGCAGGGTTGGCTTGCCTGGAGCAATTTCAGGAAGGGAGCTCCTGATGTGTGAACTGTCAAGAACTTAACAAGCCAGATGAGAGGAGGTCCTGACCTGTTTTCCTACTGGATTTGGAGTGGCTCTTGTGCAGCAGGCTGCTCTTTTTGCCTGGCAGCCTCATCCCTGCATCAATTGGGTTGGACCGGAGTGCCCAAGATGCAGCATCTCATGGAGGATCTGTATGTACACCCTGATATTCCACCTTATATCCAGCCCCCTGCTCATCTCATACAGGGGCTCACACCCTCCCTCTCCTCTTGCAGCATTCCTTGGCCTCCACACACACCCTCCACTCTCTCTGTCCACTCACCCATGGTCTGGCACGGGTCCAGACTCATTGTGGCAGGGTGAGAGGAGTGGGACACAACAGGGATAAAACCAGGTTTACATTCCCTCTGTTACCAGCTGTGTGTCTGGGTATTGGTGCTTCTCCCTATCCATTTATGCTTGTGGTGTGCTTAAACCTGAAGGAGGCGCCTGTGCCAGAGAGAGCAGGGCTCTGTTCACCAGCCAGCACTCCTCATGGGTGTGGTTTCATCCCTGCAAGACAAGAAGTAGCAACACAGTGCTCAGCCTGAGGCTACTGCAGACTCAGGTAGCCCAGGTGTCAAGAGGGTCCCCCTAATGGCTCGTGGATTGTGTCTTTTGCTGTGGGTCACTGTAAAAACAGCTGATGTGTGTATGTGTGCATGGGCAGAGTGGTGGTACTGATTTCTTTTGGCCCTCATTTAAACATTTGTCTTGTTTTTGGATGAGTTTTTTGGGGTTTATGATGCTTGGCTGATGGGAAAGTGTCCAGCAGCTGGGAGACCTCTGCATTCCTGGCATAAAGGGCATGTGCCTGTGGTACCTGGCCATGGAGCACCCCTGAAGGAACCAGGAGTTCCCAGAGTTTGCAAGGACGTTGTGTTGTGACTTTTTAGTCTCTGCAGGCTCTTTTTCAGGTTTAAAATCTCTCAGAAGCGTATGGGGCCTCACTGTGATCAGACAGGAGGTGTCTCCCTGCTTTGGAGATTGCAGGTTCTCATTGTTCGTTCATTGTCTGGCTAAATTTTGATTCCTAATTAAAAATAGCTGCTATTGTTTAGGATTTGGAGAGGTTTTGCATGACTGAACACACAGCAGGAACATTATTAGTGGTGCTGCCCTGTGGGACAAGAAGTACAACCCAGAATGTAGCAGAGAATCTGCACATCAGCAGAGGTTAAATAACCCCAAACCTATGCTTAGAGCTGCTTTTGGGCTAAACAGCCCCAAACATCCCATTCAGTCCTGAAACCTGGGGAAAGACCCATGTAAAAAAATATTCTGCCTGAAGAGTTTGTTGTGTGGAAGGAGGCTTTGTTTCCCAGCCCTGTGGTGGCTGGCTATAAGGAGATGGGGCAGGCAGGGACAGATGGCTCCCAGCAGCACTGGGCAGGTGAAGCAGAGCACTATTGCTTCACATAACAGAAATGCAGAAATTGTCATTTTTGATTGCTGGACACTTCCAGTCCACCTCAACATCCTGTTGTCTGTCTTGCTTCTGTTGGTGGGTGCAGACAGGGGGTGGGTCAGTGGGATGAAGGAAGGTGCTGCTGCTGCTCATGGAATCACCATTCATGCTGGGTCTGCTCCCAAAGCCCTGACCTGAAGCAGCTGTTTTTCACCGTGCCTGAGAGTAAAGCACTGCTCTTGTTGAACAAGATGTGATTTGCTGAAGTGAACATACCCACTGGAGAACTCAGCAAACCCATTTCCATGTGCAGCTGATGTAAGATTTGTATGCAAGCGTCTTGAGGTGAAAAGTACATTGGAGTCACAGCGTGTGAGGATTGCTCTCAGTGCCTGGGCTTGTCTCCCATTAAGGCAAGGTTTATTGCATAATCCATTTTTAGATTCCTGCACACTCATTCCTAAACACACTGCAAATTACCTAGTGCTGAGCCTTGCTTGAATCTGTCCAAGCCCTCTCTCCCTGCCCTTCCCTGGATACATCTCTTCAAGAGGTGGGAACAAACTGAGATTCAGTGAAAGCAGGAACATTTCTGTGTGTACCACACCAAGGATCAGGCTGTCCTGCTGTCTGCAGCCAAGCATGGTCAACATGGGATGCAGTACTCAAATTAAGTGGTGATTTACAGTTTCATGTAGACTCAGCTTTATCTGATGCTTGTAGTTCCTTTGTTGATGCTGCAGCAGCACCTGAAGATTTTTGTCACTGGTGTGGGTCTGTAAAAATGTCACACCTTTCTTTCAGCCCTACTAACCTATTTTTCCTCACTGAATCAGAGCACTGAGTCTGGAGGTTACTATACCTACCTATTTATATATATAAATCTCATATATATGTTTGATCTATTTAAAATGCACTGGTTTATAATGTATGGACACCTGTTCTTATCTTGTACTTCTAACAGGTTTTACATCATCCTTCTGTGCCCAATCACCATACTGCTTTTCCCCCTTTGTGAGATAAAAGGGACCTTTTGTCATCCCCTACAAACATTTCTTAAATTCAGGACAAGCATTTTCTCTCGCTCCCCTAAGTGTGACAGAAGACAGCTAAGTCTCCTGAGTATATATGGCAAATTGCAATTAGAAGAAAACACTGGAAAAAATTTCTTCAGTCCTTGTCTCCCTTCTCCCAGCCCTTCTTCCCCCTCCACCTCCCTCTTGCAGGATTAAGCCAAGCTAATCCTGAGATGAGCAAGATCTTGGGAAAGCAAAGAGCCAAGGGAGGAGAAAGAAAAATCCTTCACACTCAACACTAATAAGGAAATTATAGGCATCCTACATTATGAATTGGATGAATTTTTAATGGTTAGAAATGCAGTTGATTTATAATGCATCCATCCTGGACTGCAGGGCCTGTCGCCAGCTAATAAATAAATGACAGGCCCCTTGTATTAAAAGTATCAGTCATTCTACATCTCTGTGCTGTAATTGATGAGGAGCATTGAGCAAGGGAGGTGGTGGCCATCAGGTGAATGAAAGAGCAAGGACCTTGTGTTTCAGGCTATACCTGAGGGCTTGGCACATGAGAAGGTTACAGCCCAATCTTCCAAGTCTTCTCTTACTTGGGCCACGGCTTCTGCTCTCTCCCATTGCTCATATTCCAGAACCAGAGAAATAAAAACCTTAGCTGGGCTGCGTGGTTTTGAAAGGTCAATTTAAGCCCAGCTTAGGGCCCTGTTTAACTTGTCTTATGCTCTAGAACAAGTTAGTTACCCTGGACAGCAGGAATGGCTCCATCTGAGGTGGCTGCCCAAAGATTCCTTCCCACATGTGGAATGAGGTCGGAGGCATTGGGTCTGCCTCATGTGAGACCCCTGGTGAGGGCTGGGGGAGATTGTGCTGTCCGTTCTCTTGACAGTCCTGGCTCTTGGCACAGCCAGGGTGAGACGAGCTCAGAGTCAGGGATCAGCATGAATTCATACAAATCCCACCACAAATGTTCACACTGAGGCTGTGCTAAAAATAAGTTCTAGGCAAATCCCAGAGATGGGGTGGGGTGGGATTGTTCTGCTCTTGTGCCAGATCCCAGCAGAGCCCAAATGTCAGGGGAACATTACTGAGGGCACAGCAGGCAGCTGAGTATTTGAGGGGTGGGGTATATTTTATGCCCTTCATAATGAGGAGAAGTAACCTGGCATGTCATATCTCCATTACTTCCTGGAAGGAGGCATTTCTCCTTCCAGCCCATCAAGGGGCTGCCGAGCATCTTCATCTCCAATTTATGGATGAGGAGAGGCAGCTGGAAAGACATCAGTTTGCTCAAGGCCACGCCAGGTTGCTGACAGCTAGCAGCTTGGCCCATGTTCAGCCCACTGGACCATGTTGCATGTTTATGAGTCCCCACCTGAAGTCCTTTCACAGCCAGTCTTTTGGAGTCAGAGGGTTAGATGGATAAACACATCCTTGGAGCTGTCAGCTGCATATTATGATCCCAGCAAATGGCAGTTCTGAACTTTTCCTGTTCTTTTCCAGATAGCTTAGATCAAATTCTCTCTTTCCACCTTCATGGGGGCCATATTACAGTCTTACTGTAATTCTGCTTTTCTCTCTTGACTACTTCTGAAGAGGCCTTTCCTTGCAGGTCTCCTTCCACGTAGGCATTGCCTCCTGGCCGGCTTCACTGGAGTGTGTTGGAACCTGAGTGTTGGGCTCAGAGGAAAAACAGTCATTTTTCAACTTGGCTTTAGTTCCTGGCTGCAGGAATTAGTCAGGGAGGCTGGGATATGAGCCTGGCTGCCCAAGGAAAGCACTGCTCTCTAAGATGCAGACTTTCATCTTGACCTGGAGGAAGGAAATGCTTATTGCCTTATTTATTATATTTCCCCATAGCAGTGTAAATACCATATCCATGATAGATCCAGATCTTATGAATAATATAGAGATTTGAGCTAAGTAATTGCTGTGCTTTTTTAATACAAGAGATCCTCAGTGTCGAGCAGTATTAATGATCTGTCTTGACATGGGCTCTGCAGAGGGCGATTGCAAACCCCAGTTCCGTGAGAATTTGAGAAATTGGGGGAGAAATCCTAATGTGCTGTTCATCCCCTCTTGTTCCCTGTGGGACACTTCAGAACGAGTATCCTGTCTGCTGATTTTTTCTCAGCTTTCCCTAGACCCTCTGAGGACAGGAAGGCTAAGTGGGTTTTGGGAAAACAAATCCCTTTTGTAGGCAGGCTGGGCTGGGCTGTCAGAGGAGGCAACTTTTGGAGGAAATGTAATACAAAGATCCTAGCAGCTCCCTGTGGTCACTAACAGTTCTCCAGACATTTCTGGAAGAGCAAAATGATTAGTTACAGTGAAATAGCTAAATTCAGGCGGAGGTAGTGATATTTTATGTGTCTGCTGATCTGAGCCTTGTCTCTTCTCTGTAGCTTTAATACGAAGCTCTCCTTTCCACTTGCTCTCTGAAACCCCTATGCAACCTTGCTGCTGTGTGCTGTTAAACAGGTGGCTACGTTATTATGAGAAATTCTCTATAAAGTCCACTCTTTAATGCCTTACAATCTTTGGGGATGAATTTAAGATATTAAGAACCATGGAGATTTAACACCTTTTTGCAATGACATTGTTGTGGGGGAAAGGATAAGGGGATAGCAATCACAGGATGTGGTGTGGGTCACTTTGTGCCTTGCATCACTGGTGGCAGGGAGCTGGTAGCCCCACTGGCTGGTCCTTCTTGCTCCCTGCTGTAGAGGTGTTGGTGTTACAGCTGCAGAGCTCCAAGGCCTCTTTAAATAAATGGAGCTGTCTGAGAAGGCTATGAATGCCTTTTCAATTTATTTTTTTCCCCCCAAACATAGCACCTCAAGTCTGAGTCACGCTGTTAACCTTTTTCATTCCTCTCTTTCTAGACACGTCCTGCTTTAAGGTTATTTCTCATCCTTCCACCCTCACCCTTTTAAAAGGAATGAGGGCAGGTAAGACCAGTGGATTCCATAGCCCATGTTCTCACCTTGTCAGCCCAGGAGGAGCAGGTCTTGCTGACCTCTGTGTGGAGCAGGGACTGTGGGCTCAGGTGTTTCTTTGATACAGGAATGGTGGCTCATTAACACTCTGTGCCCTGCAGATAACTTTTATTGATCATCAGCTGCTTAATCAAAAACTCTATCACAGTTTGTTTCGATTATTTTTTCCATCTCTTCATCTCTGGAGAATTGGCTTAGCCAAAGTTAATGTACTCATTATGCAGTTGGGAAACCACTGCTATGGACTGCTATGTAAATCAGGAGTTTGGGAAGGTTTGTGTCCTCCTTCCCACATGTAGCAGGATGAATATACTGGGTGAATATTCCTCTGCCTGATGTGGTGAAACAGGCATGAAGGGAGTTTGGCTCAACTGGGTTTTGACCAGCCTGGGGTGGCAGAACTCTCCTCCCAGGTTGCACAGAGGCCAGGCTCCACATCTTCATCCCCACAGTCCTGGCACAGTGAGGAACAGCACTGCTGCTGGTCCTGTATCTATACGGACCTGAGCACCCCTGAAATCAGCTCCCTTGGGTATGTTGTTCTTGGGCCATAGCTGGAAACTCTGTGAACAGTGGCTTTACCCTTTTAAAAAATGTTAGAGCTTCTAGGTGAAAGGAAGCTGTGCAGCAAGTGGCAAAAATATTTCCCATCTTCTGCCATGTATGCAGTGAGCAGCTCTGGGAAGTGTCAGACCAGTTTGAGCAGGGACACAGGAAAGACTTGGGAGAGAAGCCTTGAGAGAGGAGTGCTGTTTGTTGTGCCACTCCAAACTTATTTGTTACTCTAGTTATGATAGATGTCCTGATATGATTAATTTTCATTTTGTCTTTTAATGTTTACTGCATAAAATCATTCTCCTTGATCCTACACCCTATCAGGGCTACATACTCCATGCTGGCTATGGTGTTGCAATGACCTAATTTGATTGCAGAGGGTCGTGTCCTGTATAATATTGTCTCATTTTCTCAGTAGTCAATGCAAACTCAATTTTATTTTCTTTGAAAAGAAGGGAAGAGGAGGCAGGAGCTCAGAATCCACAGCCAAACTTATACCTGCAGCACTTACCTTGTTGCCTGGCTGTAATGTCCCATGTAGTTCAGCTTGAGTGGGACCTGCAGGCTCGTTTTATTTATTTATTTTCCTGATGGTGCTGAAGAGGAGAAGGGATGGAAGCTGCAGCAGAGAAGGGCCCTCATTTATAGGTGCTGGCACCACTGATTAGCCTCAAGGAGTCATTAATCCAACAGGCTGGATGCTCTCTTGATGGAGCTTATCTCAGGAGGGGAGGGTTGGCAGTGTCTCCCTGTGGGCCCTGGGTGAGTGTTCAGCTTTCTCCTTTTGTCTCCAATTAGATGCTTGGTCCTTTGTACTGCTGTGTTTCACCTGCCTCAGAGACCCTTCACCTGCCTTCCGCCTCTGTAATTTAGCAGTAGCTCAGAGGGGAGAAGGAGGGTTTGGTCTCAATTTGTGTGGCTCATTTGCATGTGAAATAAGCACGTCCCTTCAGCAGAGCTGCCAGCAGTCTCCTGGCCCCTGCTCTCATTCAGCACGGCTTTGACAGCTCCAAGGCTGTGGCTCGGTGAGCGGTGGCAAGGCTTGCTCATAAACTGGAAGTGTCACTGTGTTTTTGCAGAGCTCGTCCAGAAAATGGTGTTTTTCAGCAGCTCATAAAGGAGGTGTCAGCCTGGGATTTGGTCTGTGGAAAAAGAACCTGCTTTTGCAAGCTGCAGAGTGCACAAGCTCTCAGCTCTGGCTCCAGGGCCATCCCTGCTGACTGGGATTGCTGCTGGGGCAAATTATTCAGCTGATGGTTTCATTGCTAATTTCCTCATGAGTCCTGGACTCTCTGACTCTTTATTCATCTCAAGGTATTCCTCATTCTCAGCCCTGTCTTTTCGTGTCCTGTTGGGCTTTCAGTGGGCTTTTGATTGAAAATGGATCTGTTGTGGTGAGAGAGGAGTCAGAGAGACGCTGGCAGGCAAAATCTACATAGGGGTTGAATGAATAAATCAACAGGTCTCCAGGTGTGCCACCAAACAGGCTCTCTTGTCTTGATCCAAGGATTTAGTGGGAAGAGGCCAGGCAGTGGAGTGGCAGTGGTCTCTGTGGCTGGGCAAGGACCAAGGGAACAGAATCATAAATCCTGGGGACAGGAAGAGAGGGAGGAGACTGGACATGGGTCACTCCTGTGATCCTCCTTGGAAGAATACCAGGTTCCTTGAAGGAAGCACAAATCTAGGCCTGATTTTTTTTCTCCATTTCAAAATATTTAATCAGAGAATCAAATATGATGTCTTTTTAAGAAGAGGCTGGCACACGGCAGCTGGCTGAGTGTTGCAATCAATGTATCCGCTGTGGAATGTTTCCTGCAGAAGTATTACATCCTCTCTCATTTACTTGATGATCTTTAGGGTGAATCAATCAAAAGCTGCTGCACACAAATAGTTCAGCCTGTGATCCTGTGGGTGTCCATTACAGAGGTATTTTCTCCATGTTAATGGACCTGTTGATTAACAAAAAACCTACTGTTTTTTAAATAGCTGTTACTTGATGGCAGTTGTTAGCGTTGGTTTTTCTGCCTCCCCACCTCCCCAGCACAGCTCTCATTCTGTGCCAATGCAGGTGACTGCAACAAAACACAGGTCTGCACTGCTGGGGAGAAGAGACTCACCTCTCACCCAAGCAGTTAACTGAGGAGAGTCTTCTCCTGGAGGTTGGGAAAGGCAGAGAGAGACTTCTCTGTACTCAGCAGGTGATTTCACCACTCTGTGTCTTGTTCTGTTAATTGTGTTTCTGCACCCATCCAACTTGGCATGTGATGTCCTGTTGGACTTCAGGTGTATCTGAAGAAGATATTCCCCTGAAATCCCCATCAGGCCAAGGCTCAGCAGCTCCCTGAGGAGTCTGATTGGGTTTTGCACTAGCTGAGTTTTCATTTGGGTCTGTAAATCTTATAGTCTTCTCTAACAATAGTATTTTTTTTTCTCTACAACATGGTCATTTGTCAAATCTCCAAATTTCTGGGTGAAAATGTGCCCATGTTGCAGTGCTGGCTGTTGTTTTTCTGATGCTAGCATGGCAAGAACCCCAGCTGGAATTTTAAGCATTAGAAAATCAGGATGATGCTTCCTGCACAGAAGATGTCCTTACCTTTGATAGCCAAACCTGAGTGGACCCAGCCTTGTGATGACTGAAGCTATGCAAATGCGGGAGCAGCACATTCAGTGCTGCCAGGGCTCTGGTGTGGCACTGGGAACACATCCCAGGACAGACCAGTGTGCTGAGCTGTGTGACACAGCTCCCTGCAGAGGCAGTCACACAGCAGGGCTGAGCCTGAAGGACCAGGCTTGTGGCTGTGGGCTGTGCTCAGCCTCATGCTGGTGGTTGCCAGCAGCTGTTCTGCGTTCTGGGAAGGATGTTGGGATCTTTCCTGCTCAGCTGGAGGCTGTGGGAGCATTTGGTCCTCTCCCAGGCTGCTGGTGCAAGGCAGCCACTGTTCAGTTTGGCTGGCCAAGCATCGCTTCAGGCTCCACTGCAGAGAGGACCAACCCCCCCATGTCACTTGTTTATCTCTGTCATTTATTGCTACAGACCGACTCACCCAGAGCTGTCCTTCCCACAGCTGGTGGGAGTCAAAGTGCCGAGGCTGTTAGTGGATTAGGGCAGCAGAGTGAAAACCATTTGGCATTTCTATCCTGATTCTTCTGGGTGCCTTTAATTAGCATGATGGCTCAGCTCAGATTTTGCCATGTTCTTTAGCTCCCCTGGTTAGGATAATTATTCCCCCAGCTCCTTTTGTTCCAATTCCTGATCGCTTACAAAGTCTCCTTTTAAAAGCCATTAAATGTGTAATGTGAGAGTAAATGTTCAGCAGCGTTGTGCTCTCAGCCCCACACGTGTGAGCTGGAGCTCTCAGCCCCTGTCCTGCACTCCTCTGCTCCCTGCCACGTGCTCCCTGCTCTGGCATCACTCTCTGCCTCCCTCTCACGCTTCCCCCCCGGACATCCCACGTGTCCCACACGCAGCAGGTTTGTGTGCACACTCTCCCTGCTTTCTGCTGGCACTTTTGGCATCACTCAGCTCGGTTTCCTCTGTGCACAGGCTGTTTTTGACAGTGAGGTTGAAGTCTGGGCTGTGGACTGTGATCTCTCACATTTAGTTGCATGTGCAAATATGGAGGTGCCATTAGAAGTGTATGTTCTTGCATATTTTAGCCGTGGCGTGGGGAGTTCTTGCTTCAAGGAACAGCTAAAATAGAGGGAGAGATGTCCTAGCTGTGGTGGGAAGCAGGACTTTTGTTGATAGATGATGGAGAAGAGGAAAGGCTTTTTTTCTTTATTTTTTAAGTAAAGCTGTTTTCTCTCTCAAGCATAAAAGCCTCCAGTGGAAGGAAATCAGGTTTTGGATAGCTGTGTTCCGAGGAGTTCCCATGTTGCAGTGCCTCCCCATCCAGAAGCCTGTGAGCTCAGCCCCTTCACTGCCCCTCATCCCTGCTGATGTTTGATCAGCACATGCCAAAGGCTCAAGTGGGGCAGACACACAAAGGCTTACAGAGAGTGACATGGTGTGAAACAAGATTGGGCTCAAGTGCTTTAAATGCCTTGTGCATTTAGGTGAATTGATGTGAGAGGGAGAAGGGAGAGAGGGAGACTTATTTGCAGACCTAGAACAAAACTGGGACAGAGAAGGGTCTGGCAGATGTGTAGTTTGTTACTACAGACCGTGATTGCTTGAGCAAAAATTTACTGCTAGACCACTTGCCAGAAAAAGCTTGTCAGAAAGGACTCCTGGTCCTTCCTCCCTCCTTTGAATGATGACCCCTAATCAACAGCAGACAGGCATTTTGGGCTTAGATCTTGAATTGCTGCCCTGCTGTGCCGTGCCAGACCTTCCCCCTCTGCAAAGCTCACCCTCTGTTCTGGGGTGGTGTGAGGGTTTCCTTGCACAGCAGCAGTGCCCCACAGTGCCCCTCACTCAGCTCATCAGTGCTTTGCTGGCTGCAAGGAGCTTTCTAGGCATTTCATACATTCTCTTGCAAAATCCCACCATGTTTCATTTTTGTTTGGTGGGAGCACATCCCCTTCTCCTGCAGAATGAAGGCTGCCATGAATACCTGACACTCGTTTGGTTGGCACTATCCAAATAGTCCTACAGGAGCTCCGTAGTATCAGCATGAACCCATGTTTTTCTGTCTTCCCCTGGG
This sequence comes from Hylia prasina, assembly GCA_013397195.1. Classification (NCBI taxonomy): domain Eukaryota; kingdom Metazoa; phylum Chordata; class Aves; order Passeriformes; family Sylviidae; genus Hylia; species Hylia prasina. The sequence goes on along the minus strand of VYXD01002162.1, from coordinate 615,705 downwards.
AGAGCACAGCCTTCGCTGTGCCCTGGGGTGTGTGTTTTAGAGCTTGTGAAATACTGAAAGATACCAAGACATGGTCTCGAAACAAAATCTGGAGCTGGGAGCTCTCCTTTGGGAGGTGTAATAACACCCTTTGACATATTTTGGTGCAGAAGACAACTTATTTGGAGAACCATCTACTGGGGCAATTATCAAGAGCTGAAGAGCTGTGGTGGCAGCTTTGTTTCCAAAGCAATCAGCAGAGTAGGAGCACTGGAGAGACACAGATGAAGAACAATAATTCTGGACAACGCAGCATCCAAACAGCCTAAAAAAAATCAACAAAACCTTCTTCCTAGAAACTCCCTGCTGCTCTCGCTGTGTTTTAGCCCTCAGCTCTTCCTGTTCCCATTTACAGCTCCTCTGTAGTGCTCAGTGCCTCCTTGCCTGCTGAGATCTCCTGCGCTCCTCAGTTTCCATCCTCAGTTTGTAAACTCCACAAAATCGTGTTTTCCCACAGGATGTTCTTCCTGACACTTCAGACTCTCGGGCTTGTACAGCTCCTGGGCTTCCTGGAGGGCAGCTCTGGCCTTTCTAGATGACATAAGGTGTTGCTGGAGCAGATGGCAGAGTAAAGAGACTTGAGCAAGCAAGGATTTATTCTGGGCCTTGATCAGCTCCTCCCATCCTCTGAAGAGCAGGAGAGCATCCCTGGCAGTGCCTGGGCTGGGAAGGTCCCAGCTGCAGGCTGCAGCAGTTGTGTGCAAGCCTGTCCACCATCTGTGTCTCTTCTTGGTGTGTGCTGTCATATCCCAGCCCTCTGGCTTTACCAAGCACTTCTGCACCCTTGCAGAGCCCAGAGCTCCTGCAGAGGATGGGAGCCTTGAGCTGGGGCTGTTCCCTGTTGGATGTCAGGACTGTCACTGGTTCTTTTGGAGACCTTGGAGAAAATGTGGTCCTGCTTTGTGCCACCGTTTTGCTGCCTGTGTAATAAATATAACAGCTCCTTCCTCCCCAGGGAATGAGCAAGGCATAACAAATTAATGTTTATGAAGCACTTTCCAGCTGAAAAGAAGTTTGAAACAGAGCTCTTGCTGTTCTAACTCAGGGGCTTCCTTTACTGGTTGGCTCTTTGATGTGGTGATCTGTGGTACTGGTGGATCAGCTGTACCATAATTGGAATTAATCAGCAATTAAGGAACATGAGCCCAACCAGATTCCTTCCCAGTGGATATTCATTTCTGGGCACATTAGTCAGTGGTTTCAATAACTGGAAAATGCTTAGGATAACTATTGCTATCTAAAGTAGCTGGGGAACAGAGGCAGTGTCACAAGGACACGGATACCTGTCAGGCAAAGTGGAAATAAGAAGCTCTTGTAGCACTGTGCACTGTGCTTAAATTGGCAGCACTCCGAGGGCTAACTTGAAAAAAAAAAATTAAAAATTGACATAAGAATATATTTGAAAACCAAAGTGATGAAAATGATGTATTACTTGCTAGGATGGGATCTTTCATGCCAGGTCCCTTGGGCTTTGTGGAGTGCAGAGGCAGCGAGAGTGCCTGGTGGTGAGAAGAGGGGACTTGTGGGGGCAGGGAGACAGGTTTTTTCCTCCCAGCAGTGAGGATGGTAGAGGAGAAGGCTCCTGGATCTTTCAGTGCAAGCACAAAGAGAGGCAGAGGCAGGGCAACAGCTGGACAATGCCCACGATGTCAGCTACCACCAGCTTTGCAAACATTTGCCTGCGGCTTGTTCTCATGGCTGACCTGCAACCCCTGAGAGTTTTGCCACGTGTCTTTGCATGGCCATGGGTATTTCAGGGGACAAAAGAGCCTTTCTCCTTGCTCAGGGACCTTCTCTGTGACCCAGTACCACTTAAATGAGGCAGAGACTAAGCTCTGCATGTCGTGGGTGAGACTGCTGGGTGCCCAGCCTTTCCCCCTTCCCTGCTCCTCTTACAAGTCATTTCACATACTCTGGCTTCAATCTAACAAAAACAAAACTGATGAGGCCCAACTGATCTGGCTGCTTTCCATCATGCAGTGGGCCTCTGAGTGGCTTTAAATAGCTGCACCTCCGTGCAGGCTGGAGAAAAAGCACTGGCTGTGCTTCTGGACAAGAGGGTAGCTTTGGCTCAAATCACAGGCCATCTCAGACCTGAAAATAGCTTTTTTTTTTTTTTTTTCTGTTGTCCTTGGTCTTAAATAGATTATTTTTTTTCCTTCTTATTTTTCATTTTATACCCTGTTAAGTGCTTTCCTACTTTGGGGCTTTTCCTAAGGGGGATTGGTGGGGAATCTTGGAGCTCTGCCTCCTGAGCTATCAGGCTACATCATTTAGTATCTTGGAACTACTCCATCCATTAAAGACTTCCAGAGAAAACAAACGTGTGATCCTGGCTAATATGGACATGGCCTACGTTAGTGGTGGCAACAGTGGAAATGCAGTGGATCCTGGAATTCCTCCAATCAAAGGTTTAGTGAACCTCAGAAAATCTTCAAGAGTTCACCCCATGGAAAGCTGTGAATGCTGCCCTTTCCTCAAGGAAAAGCTGTTTGTCCATTGAGGGCCTGCAGAATTCTCCTAGCCCTTCCTCTGCTCTAGCCAAAATTAGAGAAATTTATGTGGAAATGGGATCTTCTGGATCCATTTGCTTCCGCTTTTCTCTTGCTCTCAGCCCATCTCTTCCTTTCCCTGCCCTCCAAAACACACACAGTGCTGGGATCTTCGTGATTTTGGGTTGCGGACAAGGACAAGAAGATGGCACAAGCTGTAGCTAGAGCTCCATCTAGCACATTCCCAAGAGGTTTCCTGTGACTTTCAATCTCATTGATTAAAGAGGGAGACTCTTATGCCAGAGGTTTAACCATGGAAAATGAAAACAGATTCAAGGTGAGCTGCCGTGAAGGGGAATAAGGACCCTGTTTACATGAAAATGAAGCACTATAAGAATTTCTGTAGCTCTCACAGCCCTCCTAATCTAAGAAGAGATGTAATCTTTTTGAAGATCTGCTTGAGGTCTGTGTATCAGTGTGAAATTCGTCTATGGACTGAATTTTCTTGAGGTTCTCCATTGTGGACAACACTGTTGGACTGGTGTGAATGAGGTGACATCTGGGCTCTTTACTTTGGACAGTAGAGGAGATGATATGGTTATCTGCAGCTGAGAGCATCAGGGAGACCTCACAGTGTTTTTCTGCTGAGCTTCTGTGACCTGCTTTGTTGTGGCAAGCGAGGCCTTAGGCTGGTTTGCATCTCACCCTGTTACGTGCTGTGAGGGGAAGGAAAAAATGAGGGTTTTGTTTCTTAGCCTGGCAGATGAACCCATCCATGACAGGGTTGTTGTGTTGCTTACCCCTCAGATATAGACACAGCAGTGCTGACTTTGACTAAAGGGATGGCTATTTCCTTTGCTCAGGATGTGGGCCAGGCTTGATGGTTTTCATGCTTTCTTTGATGCTATTCATGCTTCGTATCTGCTCATAGAGAAAGATAAAATATACACTGTTGTTGGAGTCTCCTACTGCTTTTCCTTTATATCATAAATTCTGCTGTAACTCAGAAGAGAGCTCAAATCTCTGTTGCCTAATGTGTGCTGCGTGGATAGCAGAGTTATGTTTGGCCAGCTTGTTGCCCTTAATTTGCTATTTTTGTTTAACCCATTTTTGCCAGGCGTTATGTAGCGTCCCGTTGCTTTTCTCATCCATTCCCACAGCAATTTATATTGCTGTTTCAGAAGCAGTTTCCATCCCTGGGTTTCAAAACTGGTCTGCACCACTCCTGCTGTGGCAGATAAGGATGCTGTGAGGAGCAGTGCCTCATTTTCTGCGTCATTCCCTCGTCTCCCCATGTCACAGTGCCTGCTGCTCCTCTCAGGTGATGTGGAGCAGCCTCAGGTCTCCAAGGCCTTGGAAGCATGCTCTATTTGAATAGAGGCAATTTTACCAGAAGGCACACAGGGAAGGCAAGGTGAAAACATCTGGTTTTTCTCCTTAGTTTTGCTCTCTCAGTGGAGGAAGTGTGTTCCTGGCAGGGCACTGTCCATAGGCTGGATTGGTACGGGCATGGGGCAGAGTGACCAAAACTCACTGGCCAGGGTGTTGGGAAACACAAGACAGCTCTGGAGGACTAAGTGGATGGCCAGGGTTGAGGACAAAAACTGATTGCATGGTTTGGTTGCCTTCATTTTCTTGTCCTTTCATTGCCACATCCATCCAGCCTGCTTAGAGAAATGTCCCATCTGCTCCTTCCATCTCAAGCTGTTAGAGCTGCACAGCAAATCTGAGCTCATCCCTCCTTCCCTGTTCTCCAACACTCTCCATACATTTATTCCACTACCATACAATGGCTATTAGTAGAGAGAGTATTATGTTTTAATTTAAAAAGTGATATCACTAGAACTGGGAGAAGCACAATTTTAGTATGTCAGACCCTTCCCAATTTTGTAGGTCTTTGGAGATGTTTTTGATTTCAATCTACAGGGTGGAGATTTTTACCTCCTTACTATTTTCAGTCTTTCATGTTGAAGTTTCCCTACAAATCTACAACCAATGTCAAAGACGGTATTTTTCCTCCCATTTTCCAGCTGGCACTGACAAATGTGAAACTCCACAAAAGTTATTGTTTTTAAAATTTCCCCACCTCCTTCTAGAAGGTTGAACACTTCTATTTCTCCTTTTTGTTTTCTTTTCTTTTTTTTTTTTTCCTTTTTACCTGAAAGAAAGAAAGAAAAAAAAAGTAAAGCAAATCCCCCACATTTTTTAAGACATTTCCAAGCCAGTTTTATGGAAGCTAATAGCTGTGATGGTAGATGACATTTGTCATAGCAGCATCCAAGCTCTAAACCTGTTGAGATTCACCCATTTTAACCCTGGACACCTCCGTGAGCATCATCCATCTCACATCTGTCAGCAAAGACATAAACCTAGCAAGAGCCTTGTTGGTTTCTGCTCCATACAAGAGAAAGGGGTTAAAGGTAGCAGTACAATAGGGGAAACAGCAGACAGGAAGAGAGAGAAAACCAGTCAGGAGAGAAGCATGTTTTTTTTCAGATTCTTTGGGGACTTTAATAAATCAGGAGGAGAGGATGCCAAAAGGACCGGTGCTGCATTGCTCTCCCAAGCCAGCGGGATGTGTGCTCAGCCCTTCAGCTCCAGGAACGTGGGCTGTGCTCCTGCCACGCTCCTCGGCGGCCCCGCCTGTCAGTGGTGGGGTAACCCCCTCTGCAGCCCCCGTCCTGCAAAGACCCTGCTGTCACTGGAGATCCCTGCAGCTGGGATTCGCAGCGCAGCGCTGATGGTGCAGAGCAAAGCCCTTGGAGCCCCCAGCCTTAAGCCTTGCTGATCTTTCACATGTCCCTTCGCTGGGGCTGTGTGTCCCCAGTGGGTTTTTAGGTCTGTTTGGATGTAGCCTGGCAGAAGTGAAATTGCCTTAATTTAGCAGAGCTAAGACACACAAAGAAAATAAAGCAGACAGGAGGTCTCCTTGGAGATACTTGGTATTGTTGAGGATAGTCTTTCCCAGCTATCCTTGGGCGGCCGTAAAATATATTTATATTATGAAAAACAAAACACGATAAATAGTGACGTTCTGGGATGCCGTGTTTATTTGTGTCCCAGTGACTCTGATCACTTTAAACCGTGAGAGTTGAGCTGGGCTCTTTCTCACTCTCATTTCGTTTACTAACGATATTTCAACACTTGGAATTTGCCTATGAATCTTGTTTATGACACATGAACCAGAGCGGAGCCTGGTTTACTCTCCCATGTGGATCAGCCCTTAAGGGCCACTGAGAATAGCAGATAGTTTCCCCCAAACAAGTTTAAACAGTTCCAAACCAAACAAACAGCTTTTGTCTGCATCCTCAGGTCCATCAAAGGAAACATGTTGGATGTGCAGATGGAGTAGGATAGTGCAGTGGAGAAATCTAAATAGATATAAAAGACAAAATAAAAAGAAGAAATAGGAAAAGAAAAATCTTCTGGCTGGTGTAGTTTTGGTGTTAGAAAATTTTCTAGCCTGTTTGAAAGTACTCTTCCTATAGAGATCAATTCTTAATGGCATCCAAGCTGCTCCATGCTGCTCTAGTGATGCCAGACTTGAGTTAACTTAGCTGCTTTCTTCAGGGTCCTGTGACTATATGAGGTACAGGAATATTTTCTAAATTTCAGAGCAATTATATAGACAAGACATCTCAATAATTTTTTGTAAAAACCCTTTAGACCCATGAGAATTTGGTATAGATGAGAGCAGTCCTCAAGATCCTGCCATGCATATCTTGGTCATGGCAAACACGTGAATTTCCCTGGCTGGGGCATCCCAAGGCAGGTATATTCTGAAGAGATGTTTGATACAGCCCTTTAAAATATTATATTTGGCCTGTAAGTTTGTTGGACTGAAGAAAGGAGCTTGCCTGTGATCTCTGCTCCCTTTATTTTTCTTTCTCATTCGGCCAGTGTTTCTGGCAAATCCTACACCTTCAGATGACTTTTAGAGAGGTGTGGTTGTGTGAGGAGAAGATGCCTCCAGCATGCAGGGTTTGGTGTAGATGGGACAGCTGAGGTGAAGAAAAGTCTGTGGGATTATGAGAGTCAGCTCTCCCCAGCCTTGCAATGGTACTTTTTGGCTTCAAGAATGCTATGCCAGATTAGATAAATCATTGAGAGAAAAGTAGGCACAGGAAGGAGTCTCCCTATTCCTCACTGTCTGCCTAAGGAAAGGATGGATTTAGGAATAGGTAGGAATTTGGACTTAGTGGGAACCTCTGGAAAAGAGTTGTTCCCCGTTGTCTGTCCAGACCTCTTGCATGCCCCTTGTCCTCAGAGCACTTGTGCCTGCACGCTCCACATGAAATGATTGCCTGTTCTTTATGGAAAGACAGAGTGAGGTAGCCCTGCCTGGAGAGGACATTTTGGCTTTAATTTAATGGCAGCCGTTTGCTAGTTATTCATTTGGTTCTTTTTTATATAATCACATGTGTGTCGATATCTCTCTCTTTTTTTCTAGTTTTGCTCTTTTTTGTTTTTTCGTTTACTTTATTTTGCTTTTTTCTTTTTTCTGTTTTTTTTCCCCCTTTAGGTTTCAGAGAAATTATGTTGAATCCAATAAGCCTCCCTGGACATTCCAAACCTCTTAACCAAGGCATTTATGTTGAGGATGTCAGTGTTTATTTCAGCAAAGGACGTCATGGCTTTTAAAAACTCCTTAAAAGTCCCTGTTCTGATGTCAAGTTTATAGGCTGTGCCCTCAAAATGGTGGGAAGCAGTAAGCGTGGTCTGTATGGATTGAGGTCTCCTCCTAATAGGACTCCACAGCCCTGCCTGTACGCACGTTAAAGCTAACTGAAACTGTGGTTTTCTGTCACCAGATAACAGGGTTGTTCTTTTCCTCCAATGGTCGCTGTGTTCGTTAAATATTCCTGCAAGGCACAACAGCAGCAATGAGAGCAAATAAAGAGAATTAAAACCCAGTTGAAAGGAGTCATCCTAATAACACAGTAAATAATTGTACTTTTGCTTTAAAATAAAACACAAAACAAAAATAAAACAAAACAAAACAAAAAAAACACCAAACCAACCAAGCCAACCAAACTGACATCTTTAGTCATGTCCTCCCTGCTTGGAGTTTTCCTTGTAAGCTTGTGTCTTCGCAACACCCAGTGAATGCTGCCATCACCTCTTACGTGGCCCCGCCATGGGAGATCTCCCAGAGCGAGCTGAGGCGGGAGCCTGGAAGAAACTAAAGCAGAATGAAGACTTTTGGTAAGAACAAAGGCAGCCCCCGCTCCCAGTTCTTGCACAGAAAATAATGTTGGAAGGAATGAGGATGGAAAGGAAAAAAAAAAATATCTTGCTTCTCTGACAGGAAGAGAGTGTGGTTATCTTTGAAGTGCACATATTCTAGGAGGCTTCTTTTGTTTGTCTGTCTGTCTGTGTGTTAGAGCGGCTCATTGGATCCGACCATATCATTGTCTGGTCTCTCCCTGCTGCTTAAATGATGAGCTTTATCTGAGGAGTTGCCTGGACTTCCCACATGGATGGAGAATCCATAGCGCAGGAGGGTCTGTGTCCTTGCCAGGACTAGAGTAGTAAGCAAAGTGGAAAAGCATATCAGACGCACGCAGGTCCCACTGCTGGGCCTTTTCCAGCCCCCTTTAGCTCTGCCCTGTATTCTCACCCCACTAGAGATTGATTGTGACCCAGTTGCATACCCAGAACCACCAGCTAGAGGCTGGCTGACAGAAGGAGAGGAGAAAAAAAGTATTCTGTTGCTTCTTCTCTGGCGAAAACAGGAATATCGGTCCTGTTCTGGCCAATATTTGTATTCTCTCCCCCTCTCCTATCCCACTTTTGTCTTACTTCATCCAAAGCCTCTCAGATAGAAAAGTAATCCCTTTCATCCTGTCCTCAAGAGAAGCCAGCTGCCCTCGTGGCAACTTGCAGGGCTTTCCTTGGACTCTCGTGATGTCACATGTATGGGAAATACGGATTTGCTCACACATATCAGTTATAACCTATAAGCAAAGCAGATTTTCTCTAGAGGACAAAAAGTATTCCAAAAGCTTCAGGTGTGGCCAGATCCTTTTGAGAGGAATATTGGACCAGGAGCTTGTTCACCAGCCACTCAGCTTTGCTTGCCTTCTTGGTGGCCCGAGATGACCTTATCACATCAGGGGTGTCTCCAAATCACCAGCCCTCAAGGGTCACTGCCACTGGAAAGAGTTACGGTCCCTCTCCACCAGAACTGGGCAGAAGCCTCAGAATGGATGTTCTGCTTCATCCTGCTTTTACAGGTGACCTGCATGAACCACCCTGGAGATTGCCAGGAGGTTTTATTATCAGCTGTCCCATAGGGATATCACTGGGAATATTCCATTCTCTTGCTTCTTCTCCTGGTTTGTTTGCATAAAAAGGTAAAGTGCAATAGAAGAGTACTGGAGAGATGGTGGCAGATTGCTTTAAGTTAATGGACGTGTCTTAAGGGGCATCTGCGTTAGCATGAGGAGACCTGGCTCAGGTTGGATGGCTTCAGAAACCATGACCAAATCTCCCAACAACGTTTCCTGCCCGCATCGGAGCTGGAAATGCCAGAGGGGCACTGCCAGAGAGGACCTGCGGCCGTGTGCCACTGACACCTCAATTCTGCAGATTCACAGAGTGAGGAGGAGCTTTGCCGAGCGTGTGAATCACTGGGTGCTTGTCTGAACTGAATTCCCCCATCTCCTGGAAGTCGCCCACCTGACCTGGGGATGTCTTGTCCGTCTGAACTGTCTCCTCTCCCTAGCACTGTTCAGGGGACTCTGCTCTCAACTGTGTGTATCAGTCATAGAGATGCATCTGTGGGCCTGGACCAGAAGCCTATATCCAAACACCCTAGCAGAGGAAGGGTTGAATTTTGCAGCTCAGGTCCATCTCTGCTTAGAAGAAATCCTCTGGACCGTACAACATAATTAAAAGCAGTTCTCCCCACTGTGATCGATGTCTCAATTTGTTTAACACCAATTAAAGTCTCTGGTTCCTCACTGCTGAAAATGAAAGCCAGTCGTGGCTGTTTGCGATTGGTGGCTTTAAGTAGCAAGTCTAAGGATGTTTCTTTTTTAAATTTTATTTTATTTTTAATTATTGTAAATCATTACCTCATTTTCTGTCAATGAGATTCCTCCATCTTTGAGCATTCTTATCTTGCCATAACTATCATCCTGTGCTAATGGGAAATGGGACGGTCCCTTTTCACAGAGACTATAGGGGTGTTCAATGTCTAGTTTCTTAATAAACACTTTATTTTCTAACGAAACAGCTGCACCAGGCCTCTTCTTTGAAGACAAAATAAATAAATGTTCAGAATGACATGTCCTATAGTCTACTTCTTCATGAGATGGTCCACGTGTGGGGAGTTTGGTTTGTTTTCTTCCTTGGCGGGTGAGGAGGGTGGGATTTACAATTGTGATGGGAACATTGTTCAGGTTTAGTTCTTGTTTCTGACACTCTCATCAGGAACAAAGATGTTTTCTTGCCTGAAACAGGAGCTTAGCTGTTAATGGTCTCAGCTGACAACCTGTTGGTTTTTGTAGCATAAAATGGTCACAATCTCAGGGACAAGCTGGTACTTCAGGAGATTGTGTCAGGATTTGCCAAGACAAGTTTCTATAGTTAGTGGAAAAAGTTTTATTAGAATCCTTATCGCTCAGGGAACTCTACAGTAAACATTGTTCTGGCTGCAGTGTTTTTGTTTCAGGGTATGCTGTTGCTTCGGGTCTCCTTGCTTGGCTGTGCAAATTGACAAAACCCAGCAAAATTGGGAGTTGGGTGTTGGATTGTTGTCCCCTCCTCAGGACCAATTAACCTCATGTTCAGCTCTCAAGGGTGTGTTTGCTGTAGAGGCAGTGGGGTACAGGTGAGCGCTGTACTCGGGTTCCTCATTAGAAATTCATGTCCAGGTGGTTGGATGCTCCAGGAGGAGAGAGGAACCATTCTGCAATGTGTGGGACTTGGCATGGGGGTGTGTCTTAGTAGTTGTGTCTTAGAATTGTTAACAGGAGATGTCACTGATGTAACCAAAAGCTGCTGTGCCAACCTGCAGGTGACAGTGGGCATGAGGACGGGGGTGTGTTTGAGCACATATTGGTGGATGGTGCTGGAACCCTCTTAGAAAACCTGGTGAGAGTTTTGATGAGCAAATTAAAAACATGTTTTTCAGAATCCTTCTGTTCCTATAACTTCCTGGCATGACTTTCAAGCAAATGTCTCAAAATGATGCTGTGAGCGAATTTGCGCATGACCTTCCCTCCTAATGAGTGTGTCTCTAGGAGTGATGGGGTGCTGTGGTTCACAGGATTAGGTGATGTCTGAGACCTTAACCTTTCCAGGAATGTCTGCGGAATGTTTGTCTCCTAACATAACCTTACACAAGGGATGAGCAGCTGAGCTGCATTGGATTCCATCCCTGTTTCCTTTTTCTTTCTTCTACAGTGGAAACAAACATGGGGGTTTGGTAGCTCTGTCTCTTCTCCACTACTGCAGGGTCTGTTATGAGATTTCACAGCCCAGAAACATTGCAAACAGTGGTTGATTAGCCAATTACTCAGGCTGCTGCTATGGTCAGCTTTGGTTCACTCTGCTTTGTTTTTCAGGGCAGCTGACTCCTTACATATGAGTTCCCACAATATTTTTGATGCTGTCAGTTCAGAAGGAGCTGGTTTAACTATGGGCTCTGACAGACATCACAGAGGGGTTGGGCACTTGTTTCTTCTTGTTCTTCCTTTCTTGGTTGTCTCTGTTGTCTGCTGTACCCATGTGAAGGCTCCATGCTCTTTGTGACAGCTGGACCATGAGTTGATAATGCTGTGCTGCTCTCTCTCCCCACTCTGTCTTCAAATGATTCTTCAAATAAAGAGTTTGAAGGAGCTTGGGATGCTGGTTTGGTAGGGTGAGGGGAGTGGACTTCCAGCAGGAATGATCAGCTCCTCCTGAACATCACAACCTTGCCTCCTCAGGTCTTGTAGAGTGTGAAGCCTGTGTGTGAATAAGCAGAGAAACAAAGTTTTGGCTCATTGTACTTTATCTCTAAAAAAACTGAGTCATGTTTCTTTTAGTTCCTGCTTGGAGGGAAAATGATGGGCACAGCATGTTTCTGGCTCTGTAGCTCTCTCCAGGGTGGAATCATTGTGTGAGACCTTGGGCTCAGACTTGCTGCAGGGCAGCGTCTGATGTGTGGGATGCTGTAGGTCATGACTGGGGTATATTGAGTTTCTGCAGCTGCTTATTGCACTGAGTCCTGATGTTCTTTGCTGCTCTTTTGTTTATTTAGATGTGCATTTGAGGAGCCATGCCTCCTCTCTCAAGAGGCTTGAGCTTGTTTTGAAGGTGGTTTGGTGTTTCTTTCTACCACCAGGTCTTTGTTCTTTCCCTGTATCTGTGTCCTGTTGTCTGGGGAATTCCTGGGAGCTGTGGGGAGTCAGAGGAAGCTGCTTCTGCTGATCCAGCAAACTGCAGCAGTGCATCATTGCTCTGCTCTGATTTGTACCCAGAACAAGCTGCAGATCCTCAGGGTTAAGCCTGGCATTAGCAGAGGATAAAGAGGCCTAGACACAGTAGTAAAGCTAAAAACCACAGGTTTGGAGGAGCAGCAGCAATAGAGCACACAAGAAATCAATGCTGAGTGATTTCATTTTTTCCTTAATGTTTGGAAGTGCTTCTGGTGCTGTTTGTGCAATGAGTCAAAGATCCCATATTAACCATGCATTTACCAGTGTCTGCAGAGCCTGAGCAGTTGGAAGAAAATTTAACAAAGTGTGGGGAAGTGCATACAGCTGCTTTGAAAGGTGTGGGTGTAGTTTGACAGGAGACCTGCCCACTCACAGCTGGAAAAGGAGCTTTACCTGGTGAAGCAACCATGCATCTTCTGTCGTTGTGGTGCATTTTGCTTCACCTTTATCTTCTGTGGTTTCTCCATTGTCTTCACTACTTTCCTTAAGACAGGCAGCCTCCTTGGTGGTGCCAGCATGTGGTCTGATGCCACAGAGATAGAATAAATCCCAACCCACACGCCAGTAAATAACTGCAGGAGGATTCCTTCGCAAAGAGAAGATGGTTTCTCCAGCAGTAAAGCAGACTGCAACTGCAAGACAGCTCCATTTGAATTTTGGTATTATTTTGAACTTGTGAGTGTAACTGCTGACTAATCAGCAGGAATAAATTATGGTTGTTCAAAGTGGAGGGATTTGTTCTAAGCGCTGGTTAAATGATTTGCTCTGCTGTTAGTGACTCATTTGTGATCTGTGCCTGATTCCTGCAGAGAAGTTGACTTTCTCGGAGCATTTGTTTATTACTTCAGAGTATTTGACCTTTTTTCTCCAAGATTTTGCTTGAAATATTCATGTTGTGTGATGAGTGTTGGTTTTGCTCTTGGGTTGGGTGAGTGAATGTTTCAGACACGTATTCAGAAATGTAACATGCAGAGATAACCTTCAATCATCTCTTATTTGGAGTTGTCTCTAATCCCATGTTTCTTTTTCATATGTTGGGATTAGTACCATCCCAACAGGTCTTTCTGCAGGCAAGAAAAACTGTTGTTGCCTGGCCTTTGGAACAGTTAAGAGCTTGTTTTCAGAGCAAGTAGCTTTCCTGGCTCCAGTCTGAATTCTGGAAGCAGCTTGTGTCTGACCTGTGTGTGGGTTTCCACCCACTGATGACAGAGCAGCCACTGCTGGAGGTCAGGCTCATCCATGAGCAGTCAGGGAGAGCCAGACTGCTCCATTAAGCTCAGTAAACTGCCAGGATGTCTGAATAAAATGATTTTGGACAGGTCATCATAATTTTAAGTGAGTCATAGGTGTGTCCAGGCTGTTCATTAAGATAATTGGGAGAGGGAGGGATGCTTGCAGTCCATGGACTAAGCTGGTGAGGTGGTGGAGTATGTTGCAACATCTGATACAAGAGAGAAGGAGCTCCTGGTCTTGCAAGGTGATGTATCCAAGGCCTGGTCCTGCCAGGATTCAGTCCCTGGTGCCACTGTCAGGCATGAACAGTGACATCATGCTAATGCACATTGCAAACATCACTGATGTGAGCTCCTCTTGCCAGGCTGAAGAGTCCTACCTCTGCTCAGGTTTCCTCATGAGGCCTTGTTGCCTGGCAACTTTAGGGATATTCTGGATCAACAGAGCATTTTGGGTTTGCTGTATCAGTGTCAGGGGATATGTGGTAATGATTGGAGCAGTTTTGCACAGTCACTTCTTCCTTGATAGTGTCTGGTCCAGCTTCCTGTAGGCTTCTGAAGGTGGCTGCAGGTTTGCTTTGTGCTTCCTGGACACTTTTGTTTATCGTGTGACCCCAGAGGGTTTGGAAGGTTAAGTGTTTAAGCTCCAGTCACATGCTCAGCACTGCTGGAACAACTCCAGAGGTATGAGTCCCCCAAAGCCAGCACATCTCACCACACACAGATGTTGCAGGCGACTGAGAAGGGCCTCCCTGAAGACAGGTAAGTGTCATTTTTCTCCTTCTAGGGAGCTATTGTATGTGATGTGCTGGATTCAGACCTCTAGCAGGAATTATTTTGATGGATCTGCTCTAAATGCATCAATAACTGACTGCATTAGACAGTATCAGCAAGCAGGGGCTCTTCTGGCTGGAAATGCTGCAGGTCTGGCACTGTGTGGGAGTGGAAAACACAAGAGCCAAGTGCTGCTGGAGCCCGGGGTGGGCACCCATGGCTGCTCCTGTTTGACCCCCCCGGTCAGGTGTGAGGACAGAGGATGCAGCAGGAATGCCAGCAGGTGTGGCAGAGCTGTGGGAGGTGTTTGGCATAGCTGCTGACTCCTTTAGAAAACTTGAGAGCACAGAACTGCAAGGGTGGCTACTTGATAATTGTGCCAGTCTTTCATTTTCATTAACAATCAGCAGAAAAAGGCTGTGGTGTGCCTTAACCCTCCTGCCCAGAGCCAGGAGTACATCCAACACAGAGAGAATGCCTTTTTTGCAGCCATATGACATGCTTGCCACTCAATCCCAACAGATCTTATAGCCATGGCTTCAGAAGAAGGTAACAAAATCCCTGACAATGTATCTTGGATGAAAGTATCATCCTGTGACTAGACTGAACTCAGATTAATCCTGTTAACCTCACAGTGGACTCTCGGGAGTTGGGTAACATTCTCTGTAGGTCCTTAAGCTTCCCTCATGGCTGTAATGTGTGAAGCATCTCATGTTTTGCCAGATTTCCTTCTCTGGATTCAGTGGTGCTGGCATGAACTTCAAAAAGAAAAAAAAAAAAAAGGCAGAATGATATCAGTAGCAGTCTCACAAGGGAAGGCGAATATCTCTCACCAAAAAGAGTCATCCTTAGAAAACAAAGGAGTCTCCTGAGCATAAAAGATATTGTCTTGTACAACAAAGACACAAGGATTGGCAATGTCCCTTCTAAGGAAGACCTCTAAGACTCAAAGAACAAGGAAATGTGGTGATCATGAGCTGTGGATTCAGCACAGACTGAAACCTGGCTCTTTGATCCAAAAGCGCCACTGAAATCAAAGGGCTGCACAGGAATCTATTTGGATGATGCCTTGAAGGGCTGGTTCAACCTTTGGGGCATGTCTGTGCCTTTAGTTTATAGCACTGTGATGCTCAGTCTGTCATCCAGCTGGGCTGTTGGTGTGCCAGCACAGGGAGGGAGACATCCCACAGCTTGCTGGACACAAGCCACTGAGGACTCCAGCCCTCCCTCTCTGAAACCTCTCCACCTCTCGTTTCCCTGTGCTCCCTTCTGAGAAAGAACAGGTCCCCACTGGTTGGAGCTTTCACCAGATCTCACCCAGCCCCATGCTTAGGGTCCTGAACAAGAAACCAGAGGATGGTCATCTCTTCATCTGGAAAGGAAATGCCTTTGGCATAACACCCTTGGAGCTGTCCAGAGTGGTGTCCTTGTCTGGAGAAGTAAGTAGATGCTTGCTGATCATGATGCAGGGGGGTGTGTATATATCTGTTTGTATGTGCAGCAGAAATCAAATATTCATGATGGAAAGGTGGTGCTGGATTTCCAAGGGAAGACTCTCATTAAATGCCATCCACAGCCCAAGGCAGAGGACTGGAGGTCAGGATGGTAAAGCCTTGAGGGGATTAGGCTGTGACATGGAGGTAAGTTTTTGCTGCAGCTTGCCCATCTGCAGTTCTGTATAAATGATTTAAGTGCCCCACAGTCCCACTGACGGTGTCCATGCACTGGGACTGCCAGTGATGGATGAGAAGAGCCTGGCTCCGAGCTGGGTGTGATTCCAGACAGCAGCTCTGGAGACCCTCAGCAGCACATCCCTGTGTCATAGAGGCTGAGCTGGGGTCTCTCACAGAGCTCAGCTGCAAGCTCAGTGCAGCTGCTTGGGTTTGGGAAGAAGTGGGGAGGCACAAGGGTCCTTTCCAAAGGGACATCCAAGCCCAAGTGCAGGCAGAACACATGCTGCTCCCCTCTCCCTTAAAACCCCCTGGAAAAAAGACTCTTTGTTCTAGGAGATATGGATTATATATATTTTAAGGCTCCATGAATCATTCATAGCCCAAAGATAAAACTGAGCATCAGAGCCAAGGAAAGGCTGAGGCTGTGAGGCAAAGCAAGGAGCATTCCATTATGTATTGTACTCAAACTTGACCTGGCAGTACCTCCTTGAAATCTTGCCTTTGCTTTGAGAAGCCCTCTTTTCCTCCTAAAAATCTGAACTACTCACCTACGTTCAGTAGATAATTGTAGGAGGAGCATAATCAACTCCTTCCCTTGTTGTACAGCCTGATGGTTTGGCATTTGAAGAGCTGAAAGTGTGTGTCCTAGCGAGTGTGTGAGAGCACAGTCGGGCTGTCAGAAAAAGCATGGACATGCTGGCTTGGAAGGAGAATGAGAGTCCTAGGGATGTTATGGGATCAAGCAGGGTTTAAGGATTAACACTTAGTCTGGCAGAGTGTCAGGTAAGGATTATTGAACGGTTTGGGAAGAGAGGCTGGGTGTTTTCTGACTGAGCCAAGCACTTCCAAGCTCAGTGTGGCACAAGCTAGCTGTGAATAAAGGCTCCTGCTCGCTTGTGGTTACTTCGTGGTTAGCATGAAATGAGTCTGTGGGTGTGAGCCTCATGCCTTAGCTCAGAAAATGTCTCTGGTTTCTTGGGTGGAAGCAAATGCCGATGATTAAATCCAGAGTGTGGCTGTGTGGTGGTGATTTGACCTCTTGGCAAAAAGAAATAGCCAACACAACCTGTCTGGATAGCATCAGAACTCACAGCCACAAGAGTGGAAAGGGAGGGAGAGGTTTATTTTCTTTGTGCTTTGCTGTTGTTGTTTGTTTAATTCTGTAATCTAAGAGAAGGGCTGGAAGTTGAGCTTTTACTTTATAAGATCATGATTTTCTTTCCTCTATCAGCTGTATTACAGTAAAAATTCATGTTCTGCTTGTCCTGATTAAATGGCAAAATGTTGTACCACAGCAGCAGGAAACTCTCATGTTGCTTTGCTATTTCCTTTTTAATTACTGTCACCAATTCATTGGCAAGAGTAATCTTATTGCTCAGGGCTTGAGACACCTTCCCTTCCCATTGCTCTATGGCCCCAGGGTTTGTAAAATGCACTTTTGGCAGTAAGGTGAAATAAAGAGAACTTCATTTATTTGCTGCCCTTCATTCATGCCAGCACAAGAGCTTATGAGGCCACAGTCTAGCCTGGGTATTTGGTATTGTCCAAGTTAAAAATAACCCCACTTTTAACTCTGCTCACTCAAAAGTTGTTTTTCACCCAGAACCTTTCAGGGCACTGCTTTGCTGAACAGCAGTGACAGAACTAGGGAGAGAGTGACCAGTGGAGGGGTGGGGTGAGAGGCACCCTACAAGGTCAGGTAAGTGACTGAATCAGAGCATCAGGGCTGGCAGCTGATAGTTTGCAGCAAGCAAACACCATGACATGCAAGATGTCTGCTGCAAAAACTGGGAGAGAAATGATTTGGAAACACGTGCTCTTTCTAAAGCTTTTATTTTTTAATAGAGAAAACCTTTCAGGCCCCTTTTTAATTCATAATAAAGAGCAGGTTGAAAAGAAGGAGAGGGCAAATGAAGACAGTGAGGCTTGCTAACTTCCTTTAAAGTTGGAAGGTCACCTTTAAAAATGGATGAATGCAGCATTTGGAGGAAGCTCCAAGGCAGCAGGCCTGGGGTTCAGCACTAGAATAGGAGGCAGAACAAAGATGAAAGGAAGAATCCAGTTGGGATCTAGGAATAGCTGCAGAGCTGCAAATCCCCGTGGTGGACTTGGGTGGAGGCGGTGTTTAGGGGAGCTTCTCTGCCCACTCTCGGAAAGCTGCAGTTGTGCGTGGTGATGTGCTGGGGAAAGTTAAATTTGGAGCTGGATGGGCAGCTGGACTGCACAGGGGCACATGGACACATGCTAGCACTGTGGGAGTAAGCTGGGATCTGGGATAAAATTAGAGCACTGCCTGCACAATTGCATTCAGGGAGGCTGGGTAACTGTGCACTCACAGTTGTCTTGCCTGGTTTGGCTGTGTCCCTGCTGACTTTTCCCCTTTCCTGGGACTCTTCAGGGAGTGGGAAAAGGGTGATCACAGCATGAATCCTGGTGGAGTGCCTGCCCTTCCCACCTTTCCTTGACAGAACCTGGAGCTGCCTGGTGGGAACAGGACACAAGGGGAGGAGTGGGGACTGTATTGAGTGACCCTGGTGTTGGTCTCAGCTGTGCCTGCCCTGGGCAGAAGTTCCCTATGTCAGGGAAACAGTTCTTAGGATTCACCTAAGAACTGAACACATTTCAGATTTAAGCAATTGCCTGCCTTTCCCTCAGAGCCAAGACGCAGGGGCATCAGACACATGCTATCTATTGCTTATTAAGTGGTTTAACAAGCCCAGCTAATTACAATGTACTCAAGGATTTTGTAGCTTATGAAGGCAGTCCCTGTTTGTTTGTGTCAGTGCTTTAATACATTAATACACCAATTAAACCTCGGGCGGTGTGCGTGCTCACACAGCTTTACATACAGCGAGGCATGTTGATGGTTTTCATGTCAGCTGGGGCTTCTCTGCCTGTTACAGCTCCAGCTCTGAAGGGATGCTTGTGGTTTTGCACTCAGCCTTGTCACTGGAGGGACATGCATCCCCTACATAAAAACATTGTTCTCCTTGCCCAGAAATTTGTTGTTTTACAAGGCTCAGGCAGACATGGGCACTCTGTTGTTAAGGTTTCTTTCCCTCAGACAGGCCTTGGAGAGTTTCTCAGTCTCTTTCCTTCTCAGTGAAGATGATGATACAGGCAATTTGTGCCTGAAAGCGTTGTCTTCTGTGCCTCAATTAGTCCTGAGGGGTCAGCAGTGTGAGCTGCTGCCAGTGACACGTGCATTTGTTTGCAAAGGGCCCAGCACATTCATTAAGCCACACGGTAACGAGCAATAATCAGTGCACAAGGTGCCCAGCGTGAGCCAGTGCAGGGGTGGGCTGGAGCAGGCAGAGAGGGTCAGAGGTACCTCCTCAGTGCACTCACAGCTCAGTGAAAAGAAAGCAGTTGTGGGGGGAGGTGAAGGAGAAATGACAGATTAAAGGAAATTGAGCAACTGCAATAAATACACTTGAAATGGAGGTGATTATATTCCCCGTGGAGCTGAAGTGCTGAGGAGGGTCTGCAGAAAGGGCAGCCACACAAAACCAGTGGCCTTTCCGAGAGCTGGCTTACAGGGAATGTGAAATGAGTGGAAGAAAGCTGGCTGGGCTTTAATGCAGGTCTTTCAGACACAGTTGGGAAGGCTGCCCTAAACATTCACTCTAGTAAAAATAAAGATAATAAAAGGCAGGATGATGGGGCTGACATACACCAGGCTGGCTAAGGAAGAGACCGAGACCATAATGGGGCACAGCTGAAGTATCACAATGAAAGGATGGAGGAGGAAGAAGAATGAAGGAGAAAATAGAGGAATGGAAAGCAGCAGCCATACAGATGCTGAGATTGTATTTCAGGCAGGAAAGTCCTTTTGCACATAAGTGCCTCAGAGACAAAAAAAACTGGCCTCACTTCAAGGAGAGGTTTGGAGTTTTAAGGAAAACAGTGAGCTGGTACAGAGGATATGGAGGAGAAAGTGTTTATCTTGAGAGTGATATATGGAGAATTTACACTGATGACAAAACAAAAGCCAGCCTGAATCAGTGATAAGAGGAAAGAAAGACGATTAAATATTTTTCATCTGCCAAAATTGCATTCAACTTTATGGAGGATGAAGAGTTCATAGCAGTGACCAGCTGTTCAAGGGCACGGGACCAGGTGAGCATCCTCTACAGATGGAGAGCACATCCTGAGGGTATGCACACAACTTGTCACGCTCTTTGCTGACATTTTAATTTGCCTGTTTAACATTGGGCAAATGGATGAGGGTTAGAGAGTGGTGGACACAGTGGGGACAAGAGACCCACCAGTGAGTTTGGTGTTTGCTCTGGGAAATTCTTGGGAATCTTCTTAAACTTTAAAGGATGTTGTGGGAGAACCCCTGGAAAGCAATGCTCTGTGAAGGCCGAAGTAATGTGGCTTGAAGAGTGGGAGGTCACACTCAACTAATCTGTTGTCATTTCCTGAGGAGCTCACTGCCACTATATCTGAGGGAAATTCAGTGGATACAGTACACTGAGATGTTGCACAGGTATGTGACAAGGACCAGCATCTGAAATTAATGACTTGGGGTAGAAGCATTGACAAATGCATCGACAAAACAAAGAGCCTGTGTAGAAACCTGCCCTAAGAGCAAGAGACAGGAAAGAGTTGTTGCTCAAAGTGTTTCCAATTGGAAAGAGGTAGAAAATAATGGGTTCTGGAAGTCACTGTTAATCACCTGTGTTTTTCTTGATGTCTGCTAATGATCTGGAAGAAAATGCCAAAGGCAGGAACCAGAGTCCTTCCTGCTGTAGCATCATGGACTGAGGGATTTTTCACCAGCACTGACTATGCTCAAGGTCTCAAACACACCCAGAGCCTCTCCTGATTTAGGATGTGTTTGAGAGAGGAATCCCTAGAGAGAGGAGAGAAGCGGAGAGACACTGCAAGTTATGCCACAGAGAAACAGCACTACACATTAAGAAAGGATAAATGAAGCAAACTGGGCAGCATGGGAATTTTTTGTTCATTGAACTCCTTCCAGAAATGAAGATGTGATTTTTAACAGCTTGGTAATTATTCATTCCTTCATTATTTTTTTTCTTCTCTCTCTACAATTCCAGTTTCTAGTTTGGAGACCTCATATGACTTGATGTGAGCTCTGCAGGAAAATTGCAGCCTGGCTGTGTAAATGCAAGAAGTCTGAGTGAAGTTTTGAACTCTGGGTGCTCATATTCACTCAGATATTGATCTGGGTAGGTTTTCCCACTACCTGCTTAAAAAATCTCTGCCCTGGGAAAAGGTTAAGAGACTTGATTTAAACTCTTGATTGATAAAGAAAAGACTTCAAGGTGACCTTTTCAATACAAGCTGAATTTGGGGTCACTTTCCAAGCTCAGATTGCAATAAGGAGACAGGATTTGTAGGAAGATTGATGGATTGGATTAGTGGCCTCTCATTTTGCTGTGTTACCATCCCAACATCTGATGCTGGCCCTTCAATTAAGGCAGTTCAGGAAAGCAACATATATAGTCTTGTTCAAGGTATTTTTGGATGAAATGAGACCTGTCCTAGTGAGGAGAAACAGCTAAAGGTATTGAAGATCTTTCCACCATTATACCCCACTCAGTGCTCTGCAGCATCGGTCACATATATTCACCTACAAATTGCTGTTGACAGCTTTGGGAGGTTCTTTTTATGCCTCTGCATCCTCAGGTAATTGAAAATCAGTATTACTCTTTCCCACCTTCCCCAGAAATCTTGCTGATTTTGGTCCTTTCCACTAGCAGTATGTTCTTGCTGTAAAACTTCATAATACACATTTAAATTTAAGCTGTTAAACCATATTATCATACATATATTACGATATATAAAATGTATACAAATATAAAATATCTTAGTTCTATCTTGTAGCTAGTGATCCTCATAGGTTGCCTTCCCCATGTGCCTTGAATACCAACTTAACAATCATCCAGTTTTCAAACAGAGTTCAGTTAAAGCTGAACCTGCATCTTTTCACCATCTGCAATTAATCATGTCTTCTGAGGTTACCAGCATTGCAGAATGTTTTCTTCCAGTCTCACCAGGGCCTTTAAGAAGAATTAACTGGGTATATTTCCTCTGGTGCAGGCACTGATGTTTGGGCACAGGAGAAAACTGTAGGATTATTTTTTTTCCCCATTGAAATTTGTGCTGGATTTTGTGAAAAATTCACCCCAACCATCTGGCTCATGATGGTGTGAGACATTGCTGAAGGATGACAGACAGAAAAATGGACAAATACATATTGTTTTATCACCCTGTGTTCTCCCTGTGCTGGGAGTGTCAGAGACAATAACCCAAGATGGATTCTCCTTTATGACCACAATAAGGGCAGGAGGCAGCAGTGAAGCAGTGCCATCAGGGAAGGATGCTCTAACAAGAGCATGTGTTTCCTTAAACAGTGCTGACCTCGTGGTGATGAGAGACTTTCAAAGCCTAACCCAAGGAGACCAGGTTTCTGGTTCACCTCTCACTGCTCAAAGAGGTTTGTTTCTGCCAAGGAGAGGAATGTGGTGCTGCCTGGCCAGTGCCTCTGCACAGCCAGTGCCTGGGAAACAAGTTGGATCCCACCGTGGAGCAGCTTTGGAGTCGATGCATGTCTGAGTTGCTGCCTTTAGGGATCCTCTTCTGCAGAATGGAGCCAGGGTGCTGGTGGGCTCCTTTCTCTCACTTGGAGCTGCTCTGCTGTTACTCCCATTATTTTTTTTTTTTTTTTTTTTTTCCCTACAGCAAGGGGAGCCTTGGAGGAAAAGTGGATTTTTTTTTAGTGTGCAGCCTCACAGCAGCACCAGCACAAAATTCATTCCTACTTGTGACTCAGGCACAGGCCAAAGGAGCACAATCATGCACAGACCTGGAGGGTTAAATGAGGACCAGCTGCTATGCCCATCAGATTAGTAATTCCTTTGTATGATCCTCCTCCTCTTTATCCATCTCTGCATAATTTGCTGCCTCTTAACAATAGCCTAAATCACCCAAACCACAGTAATTTTAGAGCCCAGCAGGCAGAGCTGTCTCACATTACTCCTCCTTCAGGGGTTTCCTTCTGCAGGAGGAGTTGGTGAGATGGAAAAAGGGATGTGCAGACAGAACAAGCAGGGAGAAGGCTAAGGAAACCTCAGGCAGAAACAAAGACAGAGCAAGGTCCATTTGGGATGTTAGGAAAACGTGAGTCTGAGGGAACACCTCATCAAGCCACAGACACAAGAACACCTCCTGTGTCAGTCCTGCAAGGAAGGGAGTCGGAGGAGGTGGGAAGGAAGGAGAGATGGAAATTGGGCAAACTAGACAGACACTTTCTAATGAAATCATAACTTGAGCCTGAGATCTGTCTTTCAACACTTTATGTTTTTGCTCCATGGGGCCTCACTTCTGGAATTTTCCTCTTCCATGGGTTTGGCTGCATTAGCCACTCGTTTAACAACCACCGAGCAAAGTTGTTGTTGGGAAAATGACTGGGCATGGGGCAAGAAATGATATTTCTACCTGGAGTTTACAGACACCAAAAAAAAGGCAAAAAAAAGAGATGGTGCTATGTTTCTTTCAAAATTGTCCTTTTCCTTTTTCCTTTGTGATGATGGTGAGGATGGCAACAATTAGAAGCACTTCCAACCTGCCTGGAACTCTAGCTGGAAAATGCAGAACACAAGGCCCTTTCACCAAGTTTTCTGCTCTGAGATGGTCCAAGAATTCCATCACAACAGTTTTTCTGAAAGTCTTTATGCACTTCCACATCTGGAGGAAACTGCACTTTGTCTAAAAATACTTTTTCATTTTGCACCCAGCTTTGGGGTCAGTTCTTGTTCTGGACTTTGCGGGGGATCACAGTTTTAGTCTGAACCACTTCCAAACCATACCTTTCTTTAGTGCCATCCTTCTAATAGTCACATATTTTCCAGAACATATTCAATATGTCTGGAATTTTATAGCAATTATGGTGTGGGCTAGATCCTTCAAACTGTGAATCAGGGCAGCAACTGAACAATACTGAAACAGTAGAATCAAAACCCCCTAAATACCCAAAATTACAAGGAAAAGCTTAACGCTGTGACCTGAACCCTGTGTTGCAATATCTGCATGGGTGTGCAAGCACGCTGCAGCATGGCACTGGGGTTTGATGGCTGGGATGGGAATGACACCTGCAAGATCCGGCTGCTGAGGCCAAAAAGGGCAATGAGTGACCATGGGATGTCTGTCAGAGACACATCCTGCTGTGGGGGCTCAGTACTGGCTGGACTGAGCTCTGCTGGTACTTTTTGGAGGGAGCAGTGGTGGTGCCTGGCACATTTCTCTGTCTGCTTGGGGTGAGGGGGAATGCAGTCTAATCATGGCTGTTGCATGGATGAGGGAGATTTTCAGTGCTGCTCCCAAATTGAGGAGTGTGAGGAAGAGTCAGTGCAGGGATGAGGGCTGGGAGAAAGGCTGATGTGGCACTAGTTAAGCCATCCCTGTGTGGCATCTGCCTGCTGGGACATTGTGGAGGTGGCACAGGACAGCAAAGGCCAAAGCTCGGGCTGAGTTCACTGTGAGCAAACTCCTCCCTTCCAAGGACCCAGGAACTCATTTCTGGCCCTGCAGCAGCTCAACCATGGAGGGGCTGCTGCCTGCACCAGGCCCAGGAGTCTGCTGCTATCTCTGCAGTGGAGCCCTGGCTGGGGAAATGTGAGGCTTGTGCTGCTGCTGAAAGCCTGGCCCTGCTGCAGCAGGCAGGGCTGTGCAGGCAGCTCCCAGGCTGGGGCAGTCCCTAGCCCTGAGCCCCTGCACTCAGGGGTGGGAGGAAAGGCTCTGTGCTCCTGCTGGGAGACATTGTCCAAGCTGCCAGGCTGCTGCTGAGACCCGGTCACTTCCCGCTTTCTTGTGATTATCCATCTCGGCAATAGGATGCTCTTGAGGGTCTGATTACTGTGTTGTAAAAGCCTTAAGCCTGAAATCTGACTATCACATGGTCCCTCGAGGGGCAGCCAATCCCCCTCCAACCCTCCACCAGTAATCCTTCCTTTCCCTTGGAAAAATAGTAAAACAGAGAGACAAGTGGTATCTGTCTGCAGCAGCACTTTCCAATCAAGTGAAAACTAGCTGGAAAATCAAATCAGCTGGTAAGTTGCTGCAAAACACAACTCTATCTCCTTAAAATCTCCTCTTTTGAAGGGATGAACTGAATAGCAATAGCTGCTGATGTAAAACAAACCATTATGCCTCCAATCCCTCTCCAAGCCCTCCTCCCTGCAGACGCGTGAGTCTGAAGGAGGCAGATGATCTCTGAAGACTATTTTCCTCTGTTAAATAAATTCACTTTCAAATAATGTGTAATTAAATGTGTGGTATTGAATTAATGTTTTATTCTGAGTGCTTTGGCAGCAGGGGACCTAGGGGCCTGGCTGGTGGAAAGAAAACATGCTCACCAGAAAGACTCCCTTCTCCTCTCTCTTTCCCTTTTCCTCCCACCCTGCCAAGAATCCCAGTCCTTGTTTCCAAGAACTGCTGGAGTGCATCAGTGGGTTCGTGAGGACAATGCTTTGTGTAAGATCCCTTTTGTGATACGTTGTCATGGGGCTCTTGGGCATTTCACCCAGTGCAATGACCTCTGCAGCCCATTCTTTTCCCCCTCTACCTCTTGATATTATTAGTCTTCATCCTCAGAAGTTGCCAGCTGTCTGCTAACCATTGTATACAAAAGGCAGAGCCTAAGTGTCCCCTCAGGATGAGAAGTTGGTGCTGGATGTCTAAGGAGACAGAAGTTGCTGAAGCTGGAAGAGCAGCTTATCCTTCCAGCCTGTGTCAGCCAGAAACTGAGAAGGTGCAGTGTTGGGAACCATTGGATGGTTTTGCCTGGAATGTTAGTAAGGTTTTAGTCCCATCAGCAATGTTTTATGTTCTCCTGGGAGCCAGCTGAGGAGGAATTTGTTCCTGCAGAGACACTGGCAAGCACAGGGTGAACCTGTGCCCAGGCTTTGTGGAGGTGACAATAGCAAGTGGGACCAGAGTGTGACTGACTGTCTTAATCTGAGAGTATCGTGTCATGTGTCTTGAGCACAGATTAAGCAGAGGCAGAGACTGGGCTGGGGCACAACTGGGAACCCATTTACAGATTTACGTCTGCCTGCTGCCTAACCCCAACCCTGGTGGCCACAGGGACCCTTGGGAACATTGGGTTTCTTTTGGTAAAGTCTTCAAGGTCTCCATACTAAAGGACATTTTAACCTTGGACAACAGCTCAGGTGAAGAGATTTACCTTGTTGCATCAAGAGAAGATCCTGTTCTATGAACATTCCCTTGAGCAATTCCAGAAAGTCATAAATCTGCAGAAAGAGGAGGAGGTGGATTCTGACTCATAGGCAAGAGCCCACTGCTGTGCAAGGCATGGATCTGCTGAAGGGTTCTTTCGTTTTCTGCTGTGGTCATTGTCAGGCTGGGGGTGATGCCCAGGATCCTTCCTCTTGCTTTATCTCCTTTTGTTTAGATCTCCCCAGGATAACTGTTGGTTATGCAGGACTCTGCAGCGTTGTGTTTCCCAGCTGAGACTGTTCAGCACCCAGTAGCTTTGTATTGCTCTCCATAAAATAATTGCTAAGTGGTTTATACTCAGATTTATGGGACTGAAATGGATGAGATGGGCTTGGAGTTGTGCTTTGTTTTTATAGGAATGTCAGGTGGTTTAAGGTGAGAGAGAAGCATTTGCTAAGGAAGTGATTGTGGAATGGTGCTGAGTGCATTGTACCTTTGTTACTTTTCAGATTTTTTTTTCCATGAAGTGAATGAGAATTTGCTTTGGTTTGGGTTTAAACTTTACAAGTATGTCACTCCAGGTAATGTCACCTGCTTCCAGGTGGTTGTCAGGGTGTTTTGGTGAGGGAGCCTAGTGTGCTCTGTACTTGCTTCTGATGGGTTGTTGGTTTAAGGGGTGCTTGTGCTTTGCCTTTCTATCAGCTCCTTTGACACACACCACACAGACGCAAAAACTCCCTTTCCATTTCCCTTCAGCTCCAAGAGCACTGTACATGTGCACTGCTGTTGTCGATGGTCTCTGTGTGGCTGCTTTTGGAGCTGGTGCTGCAGCTCAGAGGGTGCTTAATTCAGTCACTGGATGAGCTGCAAATCACACCCCTCTGTGGAGCTTGAGGGCTGTTCTGCAGCATCTCTCCCTCAGATCAGGGCTGGCTGGAGTCAGCTGGAAGCTGAAAGGCAGAGTTTTGGGTCAGGGCTTCCTCCCCATCTGCTATTGCAGCAGCAAAAGCCAGTGGAGGTGATGATGTCCTGATTGCCAGAGGGATGCTTGGAAATGGTGGATGTCAGGTATTTCCAAAGCATCAGAGATCTGGCATGCAGAGGTTGCTCCTCTCCTGTTTTCCTGACGCCTGTTGCAGTGAACTTTAGCTCCTGGTGTAGATTGGTATAACTGGATAATTCTTTTAGCCAAGATTGTCCAGCTAAATGCGTCAAGGCCTGTTATTTTTTACCAAGGTCCATTTAGCAGCATGTAGTGCGTTAGCTCTGGGTCTGCTGGGTCAGCTGAGCAATAAAGCCTCCTTCCCACCTGGGATCTGCACTCATGCTGCTCCCAAGGAATGAAGTGGATGGTAAGAAAATGAAAAGAACTGCAGAAACATAAAACAGCTTTCTCTTAAAGTCTTTATGAAGGAGTATGATCGTTAGCTGAGCTGAAGGCTGTGGTTGCTCCACCAAGTTCCCGAAGATTCACATAAGCTTTACATAAATCTCTATGATTTGTGTCAGAACTGCTTGGTGCTTATAATTATGACTTTTTTGAGTCCAAGTCCTTGAAGGGTGCCTTACAGAGGAACTTGGCAAAGAACCAATGTCTGGGCACCGTGCCGAGTTGTTGGAGCGTGTACCTGGGCCTTTTCCCAGGGGTGGTTCATGTCAGAGCTGGGAGAGAAGCCACCAGAAGTGAGGGGCTACCTACATGGAGTCCAGGCAGAGATAAGAAGCAGACTGTTTATGTCTCCATTTTTTAAAATGATGTGGGACTGGTCCTCCCTTTGTTTACGTGTACTTCACAGCAGTCCATGATTGAAATCAATATCCTCCATTGACTTTGATGGATTTGCACCAGGTGAGGAGCGAGACTCGGGCTCTGTGCAGCCTGCCTATGTGTTATCTTCTCTCTCTTTGAGGCAAATCTGTGAGAGGATGCCTTGCCAACCCTCCAGTGGCAGGGCTTTTTGATCTGGTCCTGCCCAATGTGTTCTGTTCTGATCAGGTGCATTGGGTAACTCATCGAGACCTTTGGTTCCCATCCAGGCTGTGACTGACTGCCTGACATGAAGGGCTCTCTGCTCGGTACTTACATGTCGTGGTGACAAGATTTCCAGTGTAACTTGTAAGCTTTGTTTATTTGATTTTAATTGTGGCGGAGCAGCAGAGCCATGCAGCATTTATTCACAGGAGTTATTCCAGCAGTGTCGAGGAAGAAATGAATGAATCACATTGACTAAGTGAGAACTTTGCTACCTTTTTGTGGACATCTTATGTAGAAAGGAAAGAGACAATTCTTTGGCATGAATTAGTTGTTACGGCAAATGACTCAGCCACTGCTGAAAAATGTCATTGTTGTTATCATTTATAAAGCGCTGTTGATGCAAATGAGGCTTTAGAAGCTTATGAAAATCAAGACCATATCTACAAAGAGCCCAGGATCAGACCCAAATCAGGATATCCTAGAAACAGATCTAAAATATGTCAGTTTTAAAACAGGGCTTGAACAGCGAGAGGGGCAAAAAATAGAGGAGAAGAAAAAGAGAGAAGAAATGCCATTATGTGAAAAAACAAAGGGAGGGAGGGAGGAGCTGATGATGGAGAGGTGCAGGAAAGGACCTACCTTTAGGGAAAACAGGGTCACATGTGGGGGGAGAAGAAAAATTTATAGAAAATTGATACTGGTCTTTTCTAGGTGAGAAGAGGAATCTTCTGATAAAGAGGGCAGCAAAAGTAAAAGGGGAAATGTCTATAATTTTGCTCTATTCCTCCAGCAAGCTACAGATTGTTTGTGAATTAATTGTCCAGGGTCAGGATACTCACTAGAAATACAAGAAGAAAGACTGCTCACTGTTTGGGAGTTTGAAAGAAGATGTAAGGAATTAATTGAAATTAATTAATTTAACAATTGAAATTGACTTGGTGTAAATGATCCACCGTTACTAGTTTTGCAGTTTGCTTTAACTTAAGTACTGTGAATGTCCATGGTTTACTCTGTTTGGAAAATGATTTGTCCGTTTTCCTCCCACTGTTGTTGTCTGTGTCCAAACACAATCATGTGTATCCAGGTTTCAAGAGTATTAGCAAACCATGGTTTTAAAGATGCTGGTTGTGATGAGAATTTGAAATGCAGAATTTGCAGTGTCACTGAACCCATCCCTTCTTCATCTGATGCCCAGGACTGATTTAGAAATGAGACAGTAATTGGAAAATCAGATTCATGAAATGTACTCATACAACTTCCTGACATCCGCTCATGTGATTGAAAAGTGGTGGTTATTCAAAACAGGGTGTTTTCATTGCACACTGTCTATTACCAGCTCCATATGCTCTACCTGGAATTTGGAGGTTGAGTTGGGGTCTTTTTGCCTTGACCTTACCATAAGATAGAGAAACTGCATTATGAGAGTAAAAGATGGGAGAAGAATCATTGAATCAGTGATCAGTAAGTGCAAAAGTTCTGATTTTTCCAGGCTCTATCACAAGGGCCAGTGCAGAAGTAAGTCTACCACTGGGACATGGTAGACTGATGTATAACAAAAGCAGAATTAATCTTGTTCCCTCTTCTTCTCCTTCCCCAGTATCCCATGGCTGTGTTGGGTTCACAAGGTTAGCAAAATAGAAGGCGTTTGTATTGAGAGGAACAGACATGACTAAGGACACATGGGAGCAAGTGATGGGGAGGAAGAAGTTTGTGGTTTCAGACAGACACTTTTCTGACTAAATTCACTTTAAGCACAGATCAAGTCAGCTGTCCTGCAAAAGGTTCAGAGGTGGTTAGGTAAAGGTGCCTTTGCAGATCCCTTCTGCTGCTATCCTTCTGCCTTGGCCCTTCTGAAGAAAAGGAAACTTTCTGCTTTGGAGGCCAGTGAGTCCCAGACTTACTGTTGTTAATGCTCTAACTTACCCCATGCTGCCACCACTGAGCTAAAGTCATGGGCAATTTCCAGCCAGCTGCAGGTCAGGTGCTTTCTGGTGTGGTTAATGGGCTATTCAGAACAACAGTGAAGGCAAAAGTTTGAAACACCTTCTCTGTGTGTTAAATCTTGATGGAGAGGAAGGAAGGTGGGGAATCTGACCAACTTTTCTTCTGTGTCGTGAAGAAACATAATGACCCAAACACACGGACTGGAAGATGTTTCATTGTAAAGTGGAATTACTTCAGTGTCAGGCAGTCACATCCTTCCTGTAGGTACAGCATGCCTTTGAATGAGTTCACATCATGCTGTCAATTCTGCTTATTTTCCTGTCAGGGCTTGCTGTGGCTTCTGCACAGGATCTTCGTATGAATTGCCTTGTTGTCTTGTTTTAATAAGTTAATGGTACATGGGGAGGAAAAAAATAAAAAGAGTGGTACTTAGGGAGAGGCAGTTTGCATACACCTTGTCTACCGGGCTGACTGCAGCACAGCTGAGACAGATTAGCACAGCACTGCCTGCCTAAAACAAATAAACACCAGCTGTTTATCAGACAGGGCTCGGCTTCCTCCAGGAGGAGGTAAACAGATTTATGCAGATGAAGCTCTGAGGTGCCCTTGCAGCACAGCATCTTTCATGGCTATCTGGTCTTCCTCGTGAGTTACGGCCGGGACGGGTGAACGCAGAGGTGTGAGGTGAGCACAGTAACGCCGCTGGCCACACCATGCCAGGGGGGCTTGTCACTGCCTTATGGTTAAAGCCTGCCTTTTATAGTGGGTTAGAAATTAATCATACTGCTGATCTTGTCGTGGAGGGAAGAATTTGGTCTCAACTTCACTATTTTAGGCCTCTGGCATGAAAAAGAAATTTATTATAACTCACTCACTATTCCATTTGCACCTGCAATACTATGAAGCAAAATTTATGGCTATTTGAGGTTGAGAGAAATTGTGATCAGCAAATGTACTTTTCTGTACATTAAGATTGTCCGGTTGCTGTCAAACTACTTAACTTCATAACCCTTTTATTTTTATAACCACCCGAGTTAACTTTAAATCCAACAGTGCTGCACAAGTCCACTACTGCAAAAGGATTGCTTCTCCCTCAATTCAATTCTGTCTGCCACAATACCACATTTAATTCTTTATATAAATTTTTCCTGAAACTTTCCAGGTGACTCATAACAACTAGCTGTAAATTCTGGTCTCGAAGACAGATGGGATATTATTTTAATAATGTAGACATAATTACACAGTTCAGATGCCTGCCCTCAGAAATGTCTGATAATTTATAAAGATGTTGTTGGGAGGAAAAATTGGGAGCTGAAAGTTTTGGGCAAGACCCTCGAGAGTTTAGAAAGAGAGATTTGCCTCAGTTCTCATGGTACTGCTCATCAGAAGTGTAAAAATTTTTAAATAGTGTTGCTGGTTTTTCTGAGACTGTTTCCTTTTTAACTTCATCTTACACCAAACGGAACAATCCTATTGCAAATGCTACATTTCTGAGTTTTTAAAAATATCCTCAGGCCCCTCTTACTACAAGATCATTCCTCACAGCTTTCTTGATTGCTGCTATTTGTGAGACCAAGAATGCAAATATGTGGTTTGTCAGTACAGTAAGACCAAGGCAATGTAGTGATGAATGCTATAGAAATGCTTGCCAAGACAAAGAGGATAAACCCCTTTTCCTCTATTAAATAAACTGGTGCCATTCGGGATTTTCTTATATTAGGAGTTTCCCCACCCAAGTGCATCACTTTACATTTCAACATGATTACATCTCAGATTTCTCAAGGTACTCCTTAAAAACTCAGCTAAACCAGGTGGAGAAGGCAAAGTCCACATGTGATTTGTTCTCTCTGGCTGCAGGTTTAAAACCAAAGTCATTTTAGATGTGCCTACCACCCTGTGCCTTAATGTTTCTAATATTATTAATATCGGTAAGAAACAGTTTTCAGCCTATTGAACAATTAGGGAAGGTCAATGGGAATTCCCAGAGAGGTGTCTTTCATTACAAGGCCCATTGCTTGTGCAATCTCCCAGCATCCTTCTTCCCAAGCAAGCCAAGGGCCCAGAGATGGCAGCTCCATAAACCTGCCTCTGAGGTCCTAATTAAAAAGCTTAATTGCATGAAAGCCATTAGGATGCTTGTCTTCC
The DNA here is from genome assembly GCA_013397195.1 of Hylia prasina. Classification (NCBI taxonomy): domain Eukaryota; kingdom Metazoa; phylum Chordata; class Aves; order Passeriformes; family Sylviidae; genus Hylia; species Hylia prasina. The sequence goes on along the minus strand of VYXD01002162.1, from coordinate 583,794 downwards.
ATTGGCTTTTTGATGCATTAAGTGGTGCCTATGTTGTTGTTGGGCATGTGACCCCTCAGGCTGATACAGGTGCCTGCTCGGGTACCTGGGTGGCAGGAGCTGGTGGCAGATTGTGATGTGTCCCTGCAGCCAGTCTGAAACTCAGAGTTAGTCACTTCCACCTCCTTCATCTGCAGTGTCCCAAAGGAAATGCACCAAATCTGAGGGACACCCACCTTTACAGCTCCTGTGGCACAAGGAAGAGATGGGAAAGGCTCAAAAGTGGTCCAGTTTATGAGAAAACAGGTTCAGAGTTATGAACATCCCATAGTGGTGGAAAGAGGGCACTGCCCCACGTAATGCCTCTGCTTGAGGAGAGCATCAGCTTCTGCTCACTGGAGAATAGTGCACAGCTCTCCACTGGCCTGCCATGACCATCAGCCTGAAGCTGGGACTGGTCTGTGCTGCCACAGTTCTCAAGGGTGATGGAAAGTTCCACTGAAGGACAGTTCATAGAGAAGAATTTTAGGGTGCTGTGCCTCCAGAAAATGCTGTGGTGGCTGTGCATCTCTAACTGTTTCTACAGTTCATTCCAAGCATTAAAAAAACCCCCTATTTATTGCTGAGGAGTTCTAGGGGTGCTGTGATGCCAGCAAGGTGCTCAGAGGTTTGCTGTGCCATAGTATTGTCCTCAGAAGAGACCAAGTTTCTCTCTCTCTCTACCCGTGGCATTTAATAGTGACACAGAGTCAGTGGATATCCCATAGTCGCTTCCCTGCCCCTGTAGGTGCCTGATATCTGGGCAAATTTAATCCTTTGGAATGACCTGTTAGCTGAGCAAACCAATTTTCATTGGCCTCTGTACCTCTGGTCAATTAAAAGCTACTGCTCTTGTGATTCTTCCTGAATCCTTGGCTGCTATTCTCTGTCAGTCCTCGCTGTCCTAGATGTCAGTGGAAAGGATCATTGAAACTAATGGGTTCAGTTCATCCCTTGTGCCAGTGATGGTATCCTGGGATGACCTTATTTCTGAGGGAACAGTTGTGCAGGGGAAGGCTGCAGGGTCAGGGTCCTGCTGCAGGGCAGGACTCACCACTTCCAGCCAGCTCCTGCTAATGCCCTAAAGGAGCAAGGGGGTCACTGGGCCTCCTCCTCCCAGGAATGCTTTGACTTGCCAAGCTTCAGCCTCAAAAATCTGCCGTGTTTGAGTTTAAACTAATCCCAGTTGAAATGCAAAACTCAACAGGACCTTCTAATCTCACCTGGCCTTTCATTGGAAGGATGTGACCTTTGCTGTGCCTCACAGGAGATGGATTATTTCCAGGATCATTCCACAGAGATTTATGTCTTTGTAGCAGAATTTGCCCTGAAGGTTCTTCTCCCTGAGGACAAGCTTGCCACGAGCTTGTCATGAGAACTGATAAACCTCAAGTACTTTCCTCACAGATGTTTTGCATGAGACTAACTCCATCACAGAGATGGCTGCGTTCAGTGGGTGGGTAAAAAGATCCCTGTTGATATTTTAGCGAAGCAATTTCAGTTCCCTTGCAGCTTGCAAGAAAATTGAATTAGTTGTTTTCCATTCACTGAATTAACCCTGATTCATTCTTCCCTCAACCCTCTCCCTCTTCCTCCCCTCCCTCCAACAGATGTCCAGCATATTAAGAGGAGAGACATCGTTTTGAAGAGGGAGCTGGGAGAAGGTGCCTTTGGGAAGGTGTTCTTGGCCGAGTGTTACAACCTCAGCCCCACCAACGACAAAATGCTGGTGGCAGTGAAGGTAAATCCCAAGGGAGAGTAGCAGAGGGTAGGGCAGGGGCTGGCCAGTGAAGCAAGACTGGATAAGCCTGTGTGGGAAAGGGAAGCAGGGGAGGGCTGGGGGCCAGGGGTGGAGATTTATCTGATGCCGGAGATTGTGGTAAATCCACTTAGTCACACACAAAGTTTCAGTGTTCCGCTTCAAGGTTGTCTGCTCTCACCAGTGCCAAAGCCTCCCTTCCTGCTGACATGGCCAGGAGACAGACAGGGAGGAGAGGCTGGTCTAGAGCTCCTGTGCAGCTGCAGCAGCACAGTGTGGACCCACCTCCCCCCAGCAGGCACGGCTGCCCTCCTGCTCCTTCTGGATTTTATCTTTTTGTGTAACATGCAGAAGCTGAAAGATAAAAAGGCCTCAGCAAAAATGAGCAATGAAAGCTAAGCATGATGAGCCAATTTTCTGGGATCAATTTGCTGCAAGATGGGCAAAGCAACTCGGCTCAGCTCCACTCTGCTCCTGCTTGCTTAGCCACAGGTTGCTCCTGTTTTGGGTATTTTAAGCCAACATGAGTTCAGCTTGGCTTGTGCTGTGCTGCTTGCATCCTTGTGATATTCCTCATGGGAGCTGTGCCCTGTCAGTGTGGCTCTGGGCAGAGGAGAACTCTCAGTGCAGAACTGTGCTCTCCTCTCAAGTGGCACCAGTTGGCAGAGACACAGTTTAATCCCTTGGATTTAACCAATGCTTCCTAACTCCTTGGAACAAGGTCTGCATTTGAACTGATGCTCTACAGGGAAAAAGGTTCCAGCACTCTCTCCAAAGTGCTGGAGGCATCCAGTTACTTGTGACTTGTTCTAATCATTGGCAGCTCAAGCCTCTTTTTTTTTTAGCTCAGATGTCCCCTTTTGCTCCGGCAGTGAAGTGCAAGATTGCACCTTTCACCTCTGAGACTGGTTAAAGCCGAGGACGTGAAGACACCCACATGATTAATTGTTTGATTATAGGGTTGGTACCTGCCTGTCAGTGTCAGCCATCCCTCAGCAAGCCTGGCTCCCGAGTCTCCTCAGAGTTTCATTTGCATGTAGGCAGAAACAGCATCCGAACTTGTTTCTGTTAATTGCTACTATGAGCTTACATCTCCAGAGTGCCTTTCATCCTGCAAGATCATACAGCTCCAGCTCTGGAGCGGGGCCCTGGAATCTGGCTTCTTGCCAGCTCTGGGAGTGGCAGGGAAAAAAATCCCTCTAATTTGAGCCACGTTATAAGTCTGAGGGGAAAAAAAAAGAAAAAAACCCGACAGGAATAAAAGCTTTACATATTAAGTTGAGATTTGGCTTCAATTCCTGAAGATCTCATGCCCCCAGCTGAGGCTGAGAACTACCTCCCCAGTCACTGCAGCTCAGGGCAGCAGCAGGACACGCTGGGTAAGGGCAGCTGAGTCCACAGCCCAGAGCCTGCCTGTGCCCTGCTCTCAGGGACTTTCTCCCAGGGCCAAAGGAAGGGGCTGTGCTTGCTTAAATGGACTCAGAGTTTTAGCAGATCTAAAGGTTGCAGCCCTGCAGATAAACTGAGTTTTGATGTGAAGGCATGGACAAGCTTCCTGTTTTATTCAGCTTGCTTCTAAAAGCATCCTAAGAAATGCACAAACACGATATCCAGCAGAGTGTTAAGGTGACAAAGTCAAGTACTAGAAATGCTGGAGGGGCTGTGTTCAGGACATGTCCTCTGAACACCTTATTTTTCATTTCTCTGTGGCTGCTCCATCGTGGGGATCACTCCTGTGCTGGAACTTCCCTAGATGTGAGTGTGCCCATTTTCACAGCCTCCCAGCAAGTTACTGGGGTTGTATCATCCCCTTTTGCAGAGGGCAGATGCAGGAAAACCGAGCTGAAGAGATCTGCTTTAGGTGAAGGATGGAGTTACCTACCTCTCTTTCCAGCCCCGTGGATAGCAGGTACCTGACTCAGAGTGAGCCCTGCTGCAGCAATAAACACATGGTGCTTGTGGAGACCTGGCCCTGGTGCTGCATTAGAGGGGATTTTCCAGGTAATATTGGATCAACTGGCACTTCATGGTGACAGCTGCAACCTGCAGATGCTCAGGGACTTGACAGAAGTTATGGAGGAATTATGTGATGGTGGCACAAAAATAATCCACCCCAAACCTTCCTGAGAGAGGCATTCCACTGATTTTACTGAGATATCCCTTCTCTTTCTTTGGTCCTGGCCTTTTTCCCTGTTCTATCCCTTCCAGCTCTCTCATTTCTAAATGCTTGGCTGTGCAACCTTAGTAGTGGGGAGTTAATAACTTTTTTTTTGGTGTGTGATATCAACAAACTTACAATCTTAACACCTTATAAAAATGATTGTGTGTGAAGGAGAAGAAACCTAAACTCACTGCAGCTTGAAATATTATGTGCAACCACAGGAAAAAGCAGGGAGAAAAGAGTGATGGAGGAAGGGACTGTTTTCCTGTAGAAAAATAGGGTGGCATCAACATTATAAAGATATTAAATGACTAGAAGTAATTGGGTGCCTGAGATAAGGATGGATGCTTTGCCATCTGCACCATGTAACTAACATTCATCTAAATATCTCTAGTCAAGCTATCCCAGAGGGCAAAGAATTAAAATAGATTTATGCCATGTGAATAGCAGCTTGGGGGCAGAATCAGATGAGGCAGTGTCCTAAGGCTTGGGGAAAAGCCTCACAGCAGGTCTGCTCCAAGGGGAAAAGCACCTTCTCTGCAGGAGTCTCTAGAGGCAGCAGCACCATGGGCCAGCCCAGGTGCAGTGACAGAGTGCTGGGCTCCATCCTCCATGCACAGCTTTCTGATATTTAGCATCCCTTTTTGCATATAAATTGCAGCCTGCAGCTGCTCAGGCCACCTCTGCTGTCTGCCTGGGGAGATTCAAGCCCTGGGAGAGGGGCAGGTAAATTTTTGTGTAGGTAAGGGGAGAGCTGCCCAGTGTCCCCCAGCACTAAAGGGGAACTGGTGCACATCAGACCAACACAGGATAAGTGGAAAAAGTTTTCCTGAGTCCTTTTCGGCTCCTGTTAAGCTGCACAGTTAAAGCCAGAATTGGTCCTAAACAGTCCTGGCAGGCAAGTGGAGGATGTAGAGAATGTGATGCAGGCTAGCAAGTCAAAACCAACCTCTTCATTTTCTTAAATGTTTGCAAAAACTGCGCTGATTCTTGTGGCCATTTCATCTTGTCAAATGGTCTGGGCTTAAACTCTTTATCAAGTCCCATCCCTTGATACCCTGAGATGACAACAGGCTGCTTTCAAACTACCTCTCCAATGCAACTGCACTATAATGCACAGACAAGCCAGAACTCAACCCTGGAGAATCCACTCTTACCATCAGCTACATCCACAGCAACATCTTCATGGAAACTCTGCAATGTTGGGCTGGTCCACACCACCTGAAGCCTGCAAGCTGCCTTGCAATGGCAAAGTGGCATTCTCAGATTGTGGGAGATGAGATATTCTCAATAAGGATACTGATTTCAGCATCAGTCTGCCAGGGGAGCTGTTATAAACAGCAGGGTATAAAAACATGATTTTAAAAATTATGAGAAAAGACTTGACAGTGTCCTTCTTCAGAGGCAGTTTGAAAAATCCACACAATAACTGCACAGCCAGGCAAATCCATCTTCTGAATAAAGGCAGTGTAGTCAGCTATTTCAAAATAAAAGACAAATAGCAAGGACTGGCTGGCTCAGGAATTTAATAATAATGAGATATGAAGCCATTCACCCCTAGGTCACCAGTATAAATTCTGCCCAAGCTGGGAATAATTGGAAACTATTACCCTCTGAGGCATGTTTGCTGCTGCCTGGGAAATGAGTTGGGGAACCCACTGGGACAGTAACTACAGGAACGACACATTAACATGGTGCCACCAGCCCTCCAGTACAACTGGGCCAGCGGTTCCTCTCCCGTCCCCTCATCATCAGCTCCTCGCAGATGCTGTGACCCCTTTGTCCTGGTTTTCCCCCACCTGAGCCCACTCTGTGCGTGTCTGCGTCCCTTACTGCAGGCTCTGAAGGACCCCACGCTGGCAGCCCGCAAGGATTTCCAGCGGGAGGCAGAGCTGCTCACCAACCTGCAGCACGAGCACATCGTCAAGTTCTACGGTGTGTGCGGCGACGGCGACCCGCTCATCATGGTCTTCGAGTACATGAAGCACGGGGACCTCAACAAATTCCTCAGGTGCGTGGGAATGGGGGCACGGGAGGTGCTGTGGGGCTGCCCCAGAGCCTCGGTGGAACTTGTTCTAGCTCAGTGGGGCACCCATGGTGTCATTGTTCACTGAGTACTGAGAGGTGGTTGTTCCAAGGGCAGCTCGGAGGAGATGATGGTACTCACCAGGTTTGGGGCTTTAGCAGCCCTGTCCCAATGTTTTCTCTTTGGTAATCTCAGGAGCTGTGGAAACCAGGGTTTTCTTCCCCCACCTCAGCAAGTTTGAGGCTGCAGGAAGTGTGGCTGTGATCCTTCTCTGCCCTGTGGGGATGGAAGGACATGAAGCCACAGCTGTCAGCAGCTCTGAGTCCTGCACGCCCAGCAAAGCAGGACTTGCCATCTCTCCCTCAGCCACTGAGCTCCTGCTTCAGCAGCACAAGAACCAAAATATGCCTTTGAGAAATTTTTTGGTGTCCTTGATCTGATTCATGTCCTGGGCATTTAGTGGTCACTGGTTCTCATTCCTGCACTCAGAAAAGACCTGAGAAATGTTGGAGGAGTCTCAGGCAGTGCCTGTGGGGTCCATCCCTGATCCCTTGTCCCTAACCTGTGGCACCAGGCTACTCATGAAGTCAGGCAAGGCCTGAAGAAGTGCTGTAATTACCTTCTCTGTCTCTAGAGAGGTGCAAATTGCCAGAACCCCCAGTGCCTCCCATCATCATTCAACCATTTCATCAGCCTGAGGCAGATTATTTGTGTGCTCTGTATCCACCAGCAGCAAGGGCCAGGGAGCACCTGTGGGAGGATGTTTATGGTGCTCTTCTGCCACAAAACAGAAATTCCACTCTGAAAACCTACGTGCAAGTGGAGTGGTACTTACCTCTTGAAATAATTAGTAGTTTTATTTCCCAATATTTAGAAAATTGGACCCTTGATATTTTCCTGTTTTGACTGCTAAGTGTGAATATGATTGCAGGAGGAACAAGAATCTTGTGCATGGCAGGTTTAGATCTGGGGTTGGAATACACTCACTGAGTGTTTTTCTACCAACATAGTTTCTGACCAGGAAACACAAGTTTTTCCCTGAGGTTTTTACTTCCAAGCTGTCACCCACACCAGAAGAACATAAGGAAGGATCCTAGAGATTTCTTCTTTCTGCCAAATAGTGCCAACCTGTCTCCAGCTTCTTTGGGACATCTGCAGGGCAGTGGGTGAGCTGGGAACATTTCTGCATTGATTTTCGTCCTCATTTCGGTATAGTTGTGGGTAGATTGAATAGGATTTTATAGCTCAGTGCCTGTCTCAAGCTCTGGATAAATCCAAGACATTTCTGTCAAGGTAGGACAAGTGAAGGCTGTTGGATTTACAGAGGTCCTGAGACCCACATTCCAGGGGGAGCAGCCTTGCTTACCTGGGACCCTCTTTTGTGGTACCTGGAGGGCTCAGCAACCTCCCAGCAGCAGCAGATTGAACTCTGCCACAAGCATGAAACCACGAGCTGGGCTCAAAGAGTGTTTTAGCCCAGATTGGTGATGCAGTGTTAAGGACAGCACCTCAGCCTTGTGACCAAAGCCAGGCAGTCTGAAAAAGAAGGTGAGAGATGCTGTTCTTCAAGTGCTTCACAAAGAAAAACTCAAAATTGACCTATCCTTTTTCCTGGCAGAACCAGCAACCTTATTCCTTTAGAGGAGTCAGATATTACAGCTGAGGAGCAACCTTTCTCACTGCCCTAGTTGACCTCCCAAAGAGGACAGTGAAAAAAAAAAAGAGACTCTCAGTGTCTCAGAAAGATATCTTGTGCCTACTGCCAGTGCCTGCTGGAATTTCTTCACTCAGCAGTGTGTTCCTAAGGATGAAATCCTGCTGGAGCCATGGACCCCTCACTCCCATGTCCCAACCCTTTATTGGGACATGTCTGAGAAACACTCATGCCTGATGAAATTAATCTCCAGTCTTGCTGGAAAATAAAGCTTGTTATCTTTGGCCTTCATGAAGGAAAAGAAGCTTTTCCAGGTGTGTGGTCCCTGGGATTGCAGCTTCTCCTCTTCCAGCTGTGTTTAGCTGCCAGCTTCTCCTTCCTGTGCAGCCTTGGAAAAAGCAGCTATGTGCTCCTTTCCCTGCACGCTGGAATGTGGTAGGCAGTGAAAAAACCCTTTGTGTCCCAAAGGAAGATGGCTTTGGGGACAAGGGAGCTTAGGCCCTGCAAAGAGTACTCAGAATGCCTAAGGGGTCATATGGAAAGAGAATTTGGGCTTTGTGGGGTAAGGTGTCTGCTGGTGGGGAATGGGGGCTGCAAAGGGGGTCAGGAACGGTTGATGATGCAGAGCTGCTTGGAATCCCTCACCAAGCAGCAGTTTTTATTGTGGAATAATTCACCCAGCCCACAGCAGGAGACAGTGACTCCCAGACACTGGGAGCTGGGACACTGGGAGTCTGTAAGACACTCAGATGGACTTTTCCTAGTTTAACTGCAGAAATTGGAAAAGCAGTAAAATGGAAGAGACTCACTTTAGACCCAGTTTCCTAGAGAAAAGCACAATAAATAAATTCCCCTCAGTGTTGTTAGACCTTTGTGTGGTTCCCAGAGAACTGAGCGTTTTAGTGGCCTGAAACATTAGCTGGTGTGGCAAGGGGAAGCACCAGGATCAGAACACACCAGATGGGTTGGTGGTGGCAGGGGCTGGGATGGCTCCTGGTGCCTCCCAGGGCTACCACACAGACCCTGCTGTCTGCACCAGGGCAGGCTGCAATGGTGGTGTCCTGCCTCAGAAAATACTGATAGAAAAGGTCTTGGCATGGAGAAATACAGGCATGGCCTTCCAGGGAGCATCCCTAGGAATGGTGTGCACGGGAGTGTGCCCGCAGGTTGGGTGGGGGCAAGGCTGGGTGTTCCTGCCACAACCCCCCACTGCCTCGGGGTCTGCAGTGACCACATCCCTCTCTGCTGACTAAGAGTGTCCATCTCTTCCCCCTTTTCCTTTGCTTACTGGTTTTCCAGCTTTTGTTTCCTTTCTGCAGCATTTTTGAAGTAGGGATAACAGCATGTTGCCGTTATAGACCCACTCTGTAGCCTGTAGTAAGTTGTTGGCATTTGCTGTTAGCTCAGCCAGGCAATAGGCTTTGTTAGAAAACTTGCAGAGTTCTGCTGTGCACCTTCCTGTGAGGCAGCACCACAGCTGGACTGTAGTGGGACAGAAGAGAAATTTCAGAAGAGGAAGCCAGAATTGTGATTTTTTTCCCCCAAAGCCTCCATCAATTCAGAATGGAGAAAAATTCCAACTATTCTTTAACAGGGAATCCACCTAGTGTTATGGACTCTCTGTTTAAACTCCTTTCCCCAAGAAAAGATGGGCATAACCTTCTCATATTCTCTATAGTATCCTTGACATAACTAAATGTACTAATATCCTATGTTCATTTCACAAATGTGCTGATTCCCCTTTCTTCTGGATTATAACCATTTGGGATGGAGAAAAGGAGAGAATAAAGGAGAAAAAGGCATGTACTATGTAGGACACACCAAGCATCATCTCAAAGAGAAGGGTATGAAAGCCTCAGAGGATTTGCTGTGCCGTGTGTTAGTCACAAGGAGGAAGGTCACAGCAACGTCTCTTTTCCTAGCATCTCTTGGCATTTCCCTAAATATGAGGGCTTTTGTTATTACACCTTCATCACAGGGTGAGCTCTGCCAGGGAAGAAGCATCACAGAGGGAGCAAACAGAAAAGCTTGGCACACAGTGAAGAAGGGGACACAAAAGGGACAGGACAGGGATAAGCCTGACCTAAAGTCCTGCATTTACAACACACTTGGTTCAGCAAAATATTTCCTTTTGTTGCCCAGGGTGTTCTGTGCACCTGCTGACATCCAGGGCTAAACTTTGCACCTGTGCTTGTTCTGCCACAGCTCACAGTACCTGTGTTACCTCTAGGACAGCCCAGGACATAAAAGGGGTTTTTGCAGGCATGAATCTGCTAATGTTCCTCTGAAACATTTACTGTGATCTCTGGCTGTATTGGTATTGATTAGGGGGTGGTTTGTTGGTGATATGGGGAAAAGAGAGGAGGCTGTTTGGGATTGATAAAGAGATTAGGTAGCAGAAATATGGCAGCTTTGGAAGAAAAGGGAATGACATCTCTGCCTTTGGGGTGTTTTCAGTGGTATAAGAATTAACTGGAGCAAAATTAAATATGTGGGGGCTCATTAGTTTTGCAGAGGTCTTGCCAGAGAAGAGTGTCCAGGCTGCCTCAAGCCAGTGGTTCCTGTGTCCTGGCAGTCTGTCTCCACCTGTGGCTATATGAGGTTGTGTGCAGGACAGGATAAGGATATGTGGCACCCGCTCACCCAGCAAATGTTCCCTCAACCCCCTGTTGTTTCTTAATCCTTTCTCTCTTCCTTTCCACTGGAGCTGTGTGTCCGTGCTCACACTGCAGAGCTGGGGGCTGGTCCCCATCCAGCAAGAGCAGTGCCTGTGTGGGGTTCCTGTCTCCTGGTCACTTCTGAGACCCAACTCTGTGCTTCTTTTGCTTTTCCCTCCCTGTAGGGCACATGGCCCAGATGCAATGATCCTCGTGGATGGGCAGCCTCGACAAGCCAAAGGGGAGCTAGGGCTATCCCAGATGCTCCACATCGCTAGCCAGATCGCCTCTGGAATGGTGTACCTTGCCTCCCAGCACTTTGTCCACAGAGACCTGGCCACCAGGAACTGCTTGGTTGGAGCCAACCTGCTGGTGAAGATTGGAGACTTTGGGATGTCAAGAGATGTCTACAGCACTGATTACTACAGGGTAAGGCAGCTGCAGTGGCACTCTGATGCTCAGAGCAAAGGGAGATAGGAAATGTTACAGTAAATCAGTTTTTGGAGCCCTTGGGCTCACTTGCAGTTATTACCTCATTGAAACATGTGCACAGAAGTTGATCAAGCATCCCTAAACCACTGTCCTTAATCCTGTTCAGTCTTGGCCATGTGTGTAGTTGAGACACCCATGCAGATGCCTACACACAGACTCTGTGATACCCCAGCACACAGTCACACGCTTTTGGATGGCTCTGAAATCATTCCATCCTTACTGCCTATTTTTATTCCTTGTTTTTTGAAGACATTGACAAATTAAAGGTAATCCAGAGAGATGATAAATACTACAGGCTGTGACCTCTGGTGTTAGATTAAAGAAACTTAATACAGGGACCTAGAGAGAAGGCAACTGAAAGACTGACTGATAAGTGCATAAAATATGGAAGAGGAAATAATAGTCAATTTAGGTTTGACCTCAGAACATTTCTTTTTCCAGCAGGGTCATCATTTAAACAATGGAATAATTTGCCAGGGGTAGGTTGCTGAGAGCCTGTCATTAAAGAAGTTCAGGAAGCAACTAGATAAAAATGCCTGGGTTTAGTGAAGAGGCTAATCCTGTACTCGTCTCTGGGGAGAGACTCAATGAGCCAGGAATGCCTTTCCAGCCTTTTCTCCTGTGATTTGTGCTCACACTGTTGCCTTGTCTTGCACACTCCCTCTGTACCTGTCTGCACTGTCCTGCCTGCCTGATGGCAGCATCCCTGGGGAACAGAGTGTTTCCCTTCCCAGCTACTGGAGAAACGTGATGTGAGAAGTGTTTGGAGCACACTGCAGTAGGAGTTTGTCTCTGGACTATCCACCAGCAGGGAAGGGCTTCTCAGACTAGGGAGCCACAGTATCTAGCCTGATGCTTGCACTGGGGCTGATTTATTTCTGCTTACAACATGTTTGTCTGGCTTTGAGGATGATTTCTCCTAGTTACCCAGAAAGGGGTGGCCTATGGTCTTGATTTGATTCAGGAAGTGTTCATTATGTGATAGATGCCCAGTGCAGTTACTGTGTTGGGGAGGAGGGAAAACATGATCAGATTTTTGCTGAGACATTTCACCTCTTCCTGGCCAGAACACTGGATTGCCACTGGGTTTAATTAACAGTGAGGGAACCAATCTTCACTGTGCAGCAGAAAAGCCTGTGCTGGGAAAAGGTCTCAGCACAGTTACTGGGCAATGATGAGGAAAGAGAGGTGATGTGGTCCTGTGATTGCTGAAACCTGAGGAAGGAATGAGTAGGAAAGAGAAGAGTCCGGGGAGGATGAGAAGCAGCACATGTGATTACCCAAGTTCTTGCCTGCCTTCTTCATCCCTGTTACTCCTGCCCCAACCACAGGCAGTGTCACACTGCTGGAGACAATCCCAGCCCAGCTGGTGCTCCTGCAGCACCAAGAGCTCTCTGTGCAAGGGGAGGAATTGCTCCACACAGCTGGGAGGGCTGAGATGATCTCCACAGGCCAGTTTATTGTTGTGGGAATTTTGTCTTCTCCGTGGTGGTGTCCTGTAGCCCTAATCCTGTCTGTGCAAAATGCTTTGCTGAGGACTGCTCCGTGCTGTCTCCTGCAGTGTTGTAAGGCTCTGTAGTGGACTTCTCTCTGCATACACAAATTGGCAAGTATCACTAAAGTAGTAAGAGTTATCACTTATTTACCAGGGCAAGAGCTGAGTTTCAGACCATCACGGCCTTTTGTTCTTAGCTGACTTTCCTTTCTTTGTTTTCAGTTATTTTCAGCAAGCTTAAAACTTTTGATCATGAAGTTAATTCATGGAGGCCTTATCTCTGTTAAAGTGCAAAGTAGGTTTCTAGCAAAATAAATTGGTTTGTTTTTTTTTTCTTTTTCCCTAGCAAAATAAGGTTCCAACTGCCCATATTTACATTGCTGGCATGAGGGGCAGAGTGTTTACATCACTTGCCCAAGGCCAAAGCAGGAATTGGTGACAGAGCTGTGAAGCCTCCCCAGGCTAGCAAACAGCAGAATTCCAAGGGCCAAGTGTCCTTCATCCTCCAGCCACAGTCCAACCACACTCCTCCCAGAAAATGAGCAAAGAAGCTCAAGTGGCAAAACCAAACTTCTCCTTGGTCTTAGCTATGAAAGCTGGAGATGTGGCTGAGGAGCTGAACTTTCAAAGTCTTCAGTGCCATCCCTGGTCACATCTATGATCTGCCTGGTGAAGTTTCCCAGGCTGTTTCCCAGTTTTTGTGCACGGCAGCTTTCCCCTTAGACAGGACTGCCAGCAGTGGGACCTGGAGAAAAGTTCTGCTTCAGTTGCTTCTAGAAAATATTGCTTGCTGTGTCTGAGCTGCAGCCCTGAGAGAAACTGTAATTTGTCATCTTCTGGAAACACAGGGAGAAATCCCACCCCCAAGCTGACACAAAGTGACAGGACTGGAGCTCTCTGCGAGCAGACGCTTCAGTCTGCTGGGTCCCTGTGTTTGCTCCTGCCCAGGCCCTGCAATCCTGGATCACTGGGTATGTGGATGTATTACTGTGTTCCAGGCTGAGGATTAGTTCCTAGCCATTTCCCTTCTTTCCCATTTTTTAATCTTTTAAGACAAAGAAAGTACACCATCTGGCTCCTGCATTTGTGGGATGCAAAACTCCTTTAACAAAGGTGAACTGCTTAATTTTCTGTTACACATTTGGGTACAGAAAACAAACGCTTGCGTAACAAAAACAGCAGAGAGAGACTTGTTCCCCCTCTCTGCAAGCTCCCCATGCTCTGCCTGAAGACAGATGCATCCTTTCCCTCCTGCATCACAGAGGGATCCCATCAGCTGTTGCCTTTTAACCTCATTTCCAGCAGACAGGACGGACAGAAAATGGTTGTGGAGGTGGAAGTGGCGGGGAGAGGTGGAACAGCATCTGAGTGCAGAGCGGAGGAAAGTGGAGGAACTGGGGAGACAGGGAGAAGGAGCCCAGCTCCCGTGTGAAGAGGGAGGGCGGGCTTGCTGAAGAAGCATTTCTGTGCTGTGTTGTGTAACGTGCTGTGCAATCTTTGGTGTGGGTCTCCGTGGGAAGGCGGGACGGAATATATCCATGCCGGAGAGGAAAGGTTTGGGCGGATTTCATTTTCCTTGTTGTTTGCTCTAAAAAACCCGTGCGAGTGGGCGATTTTTTTTAGGTATGACTCAGGACTGTGACAGCAGGTGGTGGGACGCTGCAGGTCAGGGACATTGTGCCTCAGCCAAGCTGAGGGTGGCATGGATACTGCAGCAAGTGAGGCACGGGGTGCCTGCCCAGTGCTGTCCTGGAGGATGTCCTGGTGGCTGTGGCGGAGTGTCAGGGCTGGGGGCATCACCAGGGCTGGGATCAGAATCCCCAGCTGTTCTTTCACCCTGGGCACTGGGCTTTGGTTGCTCTAAGACCCCTTCTGTGGCCTTCTGGACCCACCCAAGGTCCAGTAATACCCAGATAATTTACCGGTTTTCCCCCGAAGTGTGTAATTCAGTTCCCAAACAAAGTCACGTGGCAGCTGTCCACAGAAAGGGCAGTATTTCTTCATCATTAGATGAGAACACAGTCTTAAATTGTAGTCAAGACTCCTTAATAACTCCCAAGGTGATGTCCTGACATGGGTGGGACATCAGCAGTGAAGACACAAGCCAAATAGAGGAAGGATTTATGTAGACATTAAACCTCATGAAGACATCCCTCTGTCCATATTTCCTCTGTCCTACTTTTCTGGCATCCTGCTCCAAATCCTGGACTGGGCTTGAAACCTTTCAGGGATTTAGCTCAATCCTTTCACAGAGGTCAGTCCTGAGTGTTCTCCTGGTCATTTCATCATGCAGAGCACACCTGCTTGTCAAAAGTGACATATGCAGGACTTGAAAAGGGCTCTAGGAATGTTTCTTAGCTTGGATTTTTTTTTTTAAATTTTTAATTCTAGCAATACAGAGATAAACATAATGACAAAAATGCTCCCTCTTTCTGTGTCCTCACACTCTGGAGCATTGTTTGGATTTGGGAGAAACAAGGTTTGCAGGAAGAAGTAATATCTTTTAATAGAACACATGATATTGTTGGAAGGGGGAGAAAGAATGAATTTTAGGTGCACAAACCCTCTCAGTGTTCTTCTTTTTTATTGTTATTTTCTGTTGTATCAGTTGGTTTAATAAAAGATTAATATCCCTTCCCATGAACCTTGGTTCTCGCACCCTTAGACCATCAGAAGCAAAACATTTCTGCTATGACTTTGGCCTTAGGTCAGTGTTCCTTAAAAAGTCTGGGATCCCTCCTCCTCTGAAGCATGAAGGTTTACTGTGTAAACATTTCATTTGTTCTCTTTCTTTAAAATGGCCAGCGAAAGCCCCATATTGTTGATAATTTTCAGCACCCATTTAAAGTTGCTTTCTGATGACTATCTCCCATCTAGACCATCTCCTACTTTTTTTCTTTTCCTCTGCCATTCAAGATTAGCTTCTTTCTCATGGACACAGCCATTTATTTTTCCAGTGAAGTTTCCACGTGTGCAATAGATCACTGAGCTTTAGCAGCTGCCTGGGTAGTGCTCCTTTACAGGCTCATCCACCATGGTAGATAAGACTAACAGACAAGCCTTGCATTGAAACTGGATTTAGTCTGACCCACAGTCTCCTCGATGGAGGGCTCCAAAATAATCACACTATCACTGGTGCTCTGCTCCTACCAGCTCTGAACTCCCTGCAGAGAGTCAGCTGTACTCTCCCAGCTGTCTTTTATTGCAGACTCGACAGAGCCCCTTAGATCTCATGTGGCTCCATCCACTGCACAACACCCACTGTCAGCCCCCTGGTGCTTCCTTTGTGGTTTTGCCGTGCAGCTCATGCAGTGTGTGTGCAGTGAGGGGTGGATCCTCGCACAGGGGAGCTGCTGCCCAGCCCTGCCAGCACCAAGGTGGAGCCTGGTGGTGAGTGTGCTGGGGCTCTGAACCATCACCCACTAAGGGAAATGCCAGCAGGCACAGGGGAGGAAAACTCTCTCTGAATTTCTAGCTGGGATGTGGTACTGCCTCACTTTGGGAGGGAAAACAAGCTGCCACTCTCAGGTTTTATGGCAGACCCAGCGTACACTGTAAGTCAGCCCTGGACAGAGAATGAGCCAGGCTGTGCACCCAGACTCAGGCTCAGTTCAGTGCTGATGGGTGGGACAGAACAGGCTCAGTCCCTGGCCATGCTGGCTGTTGTGGGGGATCTCTTGTAGAAGGTACAATGTGTGTGTCATATTCAGCTTCCAGCATCAGCACCATTCCCAGCACCTCAGTGTTGTGCAGACGCATCTGTGCACAGACTTTTCCTCTTCTAGCCCTTCTCTGAGGTGGAAAATGTGGTGTGCTGCTCTCTCTCCATCCTTTCTGCTCAGGTTTTGGTGAGGTTTCACATCTATAAATGTATGTTCTATTAGGAAGAAGATTTAGAAGTGAAAAGTGTTTTAATTTTCTCCTTCTTAGCTTGGATTCTGGAAATATATCTTGCTTTGTCAGACCTACAAGAGTAGGGGCAAAAAAGTCTCATAGTGACCTGGAGATGTGACTGATACAGATGTGCCAGTCAAGCAGAGTCACAGTGTTTCTGTGTGCAAGAGCCTGTGTTTGAAACTATTGCATGCACTTCTCAGCATGTTTATCCCAGGTATCCCACCAGCCCAGCCCCTGATTTGTTATTTCTTTCCTTGTTCTTATTGCCATCGTTCCCCCTAGATGACATGTGTGCCTCTTTGGGTGTGGATGGCTCATGCCACAGTGCCTCACAACTGTGGGTTTTGGGGGCAGAGGAACCAGATTCCTCCTAGGCTGCAGTAGGGTTGGAAAGAGGGGAGGTGAGGGAATGGCTCAATGTGGGTGTGTGGGTGAAGTGTCTCTGTGCCTGTCCTGGTGTACTCTGCGTGCAGGAAAAGTCAGTGTGATATTGAATGTGCTGGTCTTTGATATCTCTGTGGCTCCTACAAAAACCTCTGCAAATTGAATTTGTGGCACAGCTCCTTATCTCCTGAAAGGAAGATGTAACAGCATCATCTTGTGTTTTAGCCAGACGCTTTGCCTCAACACTTCCCCATTTCTACACTGAGGGAAAAAACAATGTTGAGTTGGTTTTTTTTTTTTGGTTTTTTTTGTGTTTTTTTTTTCCTCCTGTTTGAAACCTTAAGAGCCCTTCACACAAAGCAGCTCAAGTGCAGAAGAATTAATTGGGGAAATTAGGTTGTGCTGTATTCCTGGCATTTCCTCAGAAACGGTAATTGCCCTAATTCTCCACCCTGTCAAGACCTGCATCCGCACCCTGTTTTCTCCCTCTCCTTTTTCTCAATGTCTACCTGTTGTTCTCCTGCTTGAGTTGCTGTTTTCATGCTGTTGCCATTTATTTCATTCCAGTAATGAGAGGGATGTGGCAGGTGAAGAGCTCTCACAATCTGGTGACATCTTCTTTGAAGCACAGGCACAAAAGAGCGGTTTGTTCTTGGGAAATAAAAACTCCCTGTTCTGGTACTTGACCTCCACACTCACCTCTTCTCCTGCTCGGGGTATGTTGCTGCTGTCATTGCAAGTCATTTGGCTCAGAATTTTTGTTTAATACAGTCTCAATATTCACCTCAACACTGACCTCCAGCTGAATCCCTGTGTTCCCCCCAAACCCTCACATACTGAGAGCTTATCAAACTTGGGATCTTTCAATCAGAGCTCAGCCCCATTCCCAGGCATTTGAATTGAGGCTTTTGATTTCTCCCAGATATCAGGCTGAGGTCCAGGGGGCTGGGAGTTCAAACCCATTCATTTTAGCTTCCTGATGGTTTTTAGCCTTCCATTTGCAGAGGCCAAAGATGTAGCCAAACAGGGAGGAATTGTTTGTTGTTCAGTATTTCCTGACTATAAACACCAGAGGATGTATATGACAAGTTTGGATTCAACAGAGGTGATTCTTCCAGTCCTTGTCCATGCTGACTGGACTTTGGCTGCTCTTAAAAGCTGTCCAGGCTAATCTCTGTTTTCCTGGGATTTGGGGAGAGTCCTGGGAATAACCAGTCAAATTCTGGAGCCATTACTGGGATAGTGACACCATCCCCAGAAGTTAGAGTCAGTTCAGTTCAGAAAGCTGGGGTTGTTTCTCAGTGCAGCCAAACTACCCAAGCCTGCCACCTCTGCTGTAAAAACTTGAAATAGCAAATTTCCTTCAGGGAAGTTCAGGAACCCTTTCCTTCAAAGCAATTCTCTTTGCATAAAACTTTACTGTGGAGGGCAGGACTCTTCTATTTTCAGTTCCCTGGTTGCAGCCAACAGATCTAGAGAGGCAAGAGAAGCTACTTGTGATTCCCATCCATACTTGAGTAGTTTTTCCCCTCCCCCTGACTGTGAAACTGTTTTTCTTTCCCCTGTTTTAATTTGTTTTGTCTAAGTGTGGTTCCCAACACCTACCAGAGGCTGCCTGCATGCACTGTGCTCGCTTCCTCCTGCTGTCCCCACCTGGAACATCCCATTAGCCTGAAGGCTGTGACAGACAGGGAAAAGAGCTCAATGCCTCATTTTGAGCAAGATAGACTCTCCCATGGTGGAGATCCATCCAAAACATGTTTCACTGTGGTGTCACCAGAAACAAGGGAGGATTTTGTACACAGTAGGTCAGAGGCACTGATGGTTCTGGGTTTTACCAAAGTGGGTAAAAATTTAATCTGCATTTAAATTTAAACTGATTAAGACTGTAGCCAGGGCAGGAGAAGGTAGAGAACCTTATACCAGCATATTATTCCAGCTTCATTATTCCAGCAGAGGTGGACCAGAAAGAGTGTGGGTTATGAACTGTTCATGCTTTGGGAACAGCACCACCACTTACAGTCCAGCAAGACTGGAATGTGCAAATGTAAAAGCCTCCCCTCTCATCGTGTCTAGGTTGTTAAACCCATTTCCTCACTGCAAACCACTGGCCTCCTCCTGCCTTCCCACCTGCAGGAATGTGATCTCAGCTCTCCTTTACCATGGGTGCAGCCAAGAGACCTTTTGTGTGGTGACACATGGATCAGGAAAGGTGGGGAGCACCCCCAAACCTCCGTGTGATCACCAAAGAAACTGGAGGCAGAGATGTTATAAACCAGCTTAGTGAGATCATGGATAAATTATGCTTTGCTTCATGACAAACTGGAGGCCTCCCTAAAAAAAATTAAAATGCAAGTATCTTCATCAACATCCCTAATTAAGATGCTTGCATGGAAGGAAACCACTACTTTTCTTTTTTTCCTGCTGATTCCTGCATGGTCAGAGTTTCTCCAGGCTTTTCCCTCCTGATCCCCACCCCCAATTTCATAGTCCTGCCTCTCTCACAGCCCCAGCGAGCTCCTTCTCCCCCCAAGCTGGGTGGAGAAAGCCCCTATTTGCAAGCAGCTTTAATACCCAGGCTGTTTAGGGCTGGGCTGTCAAAGAGAGCGTGTTCAATGTACAATCAAGGGGCAACGATGCACAAAATTGCACACACACACGAAATGGGAATCTTTTCTCAGTGTGTGTTGAGCTTTGAACGCTTAAGTGATTCCACCTCTCTCTTCCCCATCCAGTTATGTGGGCGACACATGATAAGATTGCTAAAGGAATTAGTGAGGGAAATCTTTATACTGCCTAATCAATAGTGTTCTGCTCAGCAGAAGGCATCTCCCCACTCTGGCCTCAGCCATGCTCCTGTCTGCCTTCTGAAAACACAGGTCCACCTCCTCTCTATTTGGACTGTGGAGACCAGGAGTTAAAGCAGCAGTGTATCTGTTGAGAATGGTTGCAATTAAAGAATTTCTTTCTTTCTTTAAAAAAAACCAACCAAACAAAACCCCACAAATATATCAAGAGAACTCTGCCAAACCCACATATCAGGGTTTTGGAGATGTTTGCTCTGTAAGCCAGAGGGACCTTCTGCCCCTTTCTCCTGTATGATCCTTACAGGAATGGCCAAAAACCTTATAAGCAAAAATGCTGGATGATAATTTTTCTAAGCATCACTGAGGAAAGACGCCAGATTTTATGGGCCACTAGACAGATCCAATATAGCAAATCCTCTGTTCCACTGTGGATTCTGAGACCAAATTATCAATTAATGTGAAGCATTAAAAAATCCAAATCCCTTTTAGTTCCCTGCAGTCATTAGTGACAAGATACAATATCTATAGCTCAAATGCTTTGCCAGCATCCCCTGGCAGCAAGGCAGAAACTTCACTCCTATTTTTTTTATATTAAAAAATATGAGATCAGTGGTTTTTACTCTCAAATTCGGCTGCCTGTACATATTTACTTAGATGGAGAAATAAATCAGGTTTGGGTTACACTCCAGGTTAGTTATTTGTTATTGGAATAAATGCATGGTAATAGATCTGACAGAGGGAGATGTTTCCCTTTCAGCTCTGTGTTTGAGGTAGAATTTGCTTTGTTCTGCACTATATTATATTGATGTTTTTTCCCCACTGCTGGATGACTTCATTTGCTCTGCTTCTTTCCAACATCCATGCCTCTGCCACAGCTGGCTTTAGGATGCAGTTTTATGCATAGACTTCTCTTTTGTTTTTCCCCAACTGTAACGCAGAGGCAATTTAAACAAACAGCATGAAACAATTTTCTAAGCCTCTCCCCTCACAATTCCTACCTCAACTTTTTGGGAAGGGAGGTGAGTCAGTCATCCAATGGGCAATTCCCCAAGCAGAACAAGCTGCCAGCTACATTCAGCAGCTCAGATTCCACTGCTGGTGCAGGTGCCCAGGCCAATGACCAGATGGACACACACAAAGCCATATTTTGGGTATTCCCCAGGCAGCTCTCAGCCTGAGTTCCTCAGTAGCACAGCCAGAAGTGTACCCCCAAACCACTGTGTTTGCCAACTGCCTTTCCATCTTGGGATTTTGTCCCACTGGGAACACAAACATCTCATTGGAAAGTCAGCAGACTTTATGCCTGGCATTCATTCACTCCTAATGTGCTCACTGAGATCCCCACCCCTTTTCCTCTCTCCCATTCCCCAAATCTTTCCTACTTTGATGCAGAGGAAAATGCAGTGCTGTATTTCCTGCCCCAGAATTTTGCTTCCCCTGTCCCTTTCTAAACTTTGAGTGCTGGCAGGTTTGTGGGTGATTTGAAGCTGTGGAATCAGATATTTTCTTCCCCAAACTGCAACAGTACTGATGGGACAAAGACTTTTGGGCCAGTGTAGGGTGATGTGTGAGGTGCTTCACTGGGACATTTGGCCAGCAATACCCTTAACTCTGGCTGGCCTGAGCTTGTTCAGTGAAGACATCAGACCTGGGCCTTATTCTGCTGGCAGAGGCAGATGAGTCTCTGTATTGTGCCCAGGAGGGCTGGCAATGGGCAAGAAGCAGGATGCTGAAGTGCCAGATACAGAGGAAGTGCTCAAGCATCCTAAAATTTCTCTTGTCTGGAGAAGAATTCTGGGTCCCTCAAGGGATGACATTCTGTGTGACCATTCTATGTGGCCTCACAGTCCAAGGAGCAGTTTCAGGAGGCTGAGTCCCCCTTGACTCTTGCCCAGCTCACCCTCTCTCTGCACTGGTGCAGGTGATCCTGTGGGGTTTGAGGTGGTGGCCACAGGGGCCAGAGGGTCTCACCAGTGCCCTGCCCTCACAGCAAAGGTTGTGTAGTGTTGGGATGTTGCAGCCAGCTAAAGACTTTTGGTTCAGTTAAAGACACACCCTTTCCCTTCTTGTCCCCTTGCTTCATCCCCCCCCATCCCTCCCTCCCTCTCTCACCCTTCCCTTCTCTTTTGTTTGTCTCCTTCCCTTGTTCTCACCCATTCACTGTCAGGAAGGGCCGCGTCTGAAGGGCCAGCTCAGCACAGCGTGGCAGCGACAGAGACTGGCACCGTCGGCAGCTGCAACAGTGAGTGGATCCCGAACCCTGGGGCAGCTGGAAGTGGGGGACTGGTGCTGCTTGGGCATGAAATGACACCTGGGGTTGTGTGGATTTGGGAATAGGTCGGGTCTTGTGCGTTTGGTAGTGAAGGGGCTCTTGTTTGTGATGGGAACTGAACACGTTTCTGCTGTAGCCGCTCTGGGGCTTCTCGGGATGGTGAGATAACGTGGGATGAATGCAGAGGTCCTCAGTGCCACCTTGCTCTGTGGGTGTCTGGACTGTGTCTGCACTAGTGGATGGTGTGGGCTGTCCTTGGCCTCTGATGGCAGCAAGTACAGCATGGTTTGTCTCTCTGCAGCTAAACTACCCCATGCCTCCAAGCAGGGTGGCATTTGCACTACTCAATGGGACTGTCCCTGACCTGTGTTGTCCTCTCAAGAACTGCTTGCACAGTCAAACTGGCACGGGCCAGACCATTTGAGTGGCTGGATTGTCACATGCCAGCCCTGATGCCTTTTGTGTGCTGGTCTGGACACACTCTGGGTGTCTGACCAAGTGTCTGCAGCTTTGCTTCAGTGGATGCCACCCAACACTGCCCACTGCTGCTCCCATCCCTTGGCCAGAGGAGAGGCAGTGAGGGGTTGCTGGGAGTTTGAAGCTCTGACAGAGCAAAGGAGTTTGGTTCTGCCAAGGGTGTGGCTGATGGCAGCCACGTGAGCAGTGTGAACCTGCTGGGGGTTGGTGACACCTCTGTTCACCCTGCCCTCCCTCCCACAGAGCAAAGCCAGCATCCCGCCGTGCTCGCTGCAGGATCCTCAGCTCAGTGTCCCCAGCTGTCACAAGCCTCCTCCAGGAAGATGCAGGGCTGCTGAGGCTGAGCTGCAGGAGCCTGAGAGAAGAGCAAACATCTCACTTGGTTGTCCTGTGGGATTTTTCTGCTGGCACACAAGGAAATGTTCTGTTGATCAGACAGTTAGGAAGTCTTTGCTTGAGTCCGTTTTGGAAGTGGATGGAGCTAATCCAGCCTAAGACACTGCACAGAGTGGTTATGACCCCTCACAGTTTAAGGCAGGAAAGTGATGGCTTCCACGCCTTATTTCCCAGTAGCTTCCCTGTGCCAGCAGTCCCAGAGATGGGCAAAGTAGGCGTGACTGGACAAATCACCTGGGTCCAGTTACCACAACCTCCCTGTGGCACTGTGAGGGAGCTGTTTGCTCCTGGCCAGAGGATGCAGGATGAGTTGTCCCACACCGAGCTCCAGGTCCTCTCCTCCTGCTCTGGGCAATGCCTACAGCAGCTGAGCGAATCCTGTAAAGCCTTCCTGGGGTCTGTGACAGAGCAAGGCAACTTCCTGACTGTTGCCAGAACCAAATGGGAGTGTGAGTTTAGATATTGCTGATTTTGCAGGTGATATGTCAGCAGATAAGATTTGCCACTGAAAGGTGATTTTGTTACGCTTATGCCTTTCTGAGCCAAAATTGAATTGTGGGGTGTGGATGGGAATTTAGTTCTAAACACTGATGTAATTTTGTATCCTTGGCCCTGAAGGCAGTTTTAAAAAAAATTATTTTCCCCCGTGCCCTGACACTATTTTGTTGCCTTTGAATCATGTCCTTATGACAGAACAGATACTGGGGTTGACCTTTGCAATGTGACATAATAATATGTGACTTCTTTATAGCTCTTTTCATTCAAAATGCTTGGTACACTATGAATCTGATCTTGCAACCACTTGCCACTGGGCTTAGCACTCACTGCTCCAAGAAGTCCCTGGGGAAGCCAGAGGAGCACAGAAGTGCTACACCTGGTATTACTTGCAGGATCAGGCCCTGGAGAAATGTAGCACATCTGTGAATAACCACATTCTGGAGAGGGAAAGCCTTACTCTCTCATTTATCATTTTTATTTGCTATCAGAATGCCATGCCCAGCACTAACATGACAGCCTCCCCTTGGCTGCAGTGTCATGGTAGGTGATGCTGGGGCAGTATTCATAGCTATTATCTACCACCCTGTTGCTTTTTTATTATTTTTTTCCCAGCTCTAAAACCTGTTAATTAATAACTCCTTTAGCTTATCCTGCACTATTTGATCCTGCAGAAATCACAGCATTTTATCTTATTAGAAAGTAGGAATTAAAGAATTAAAACTACTCAGGGGGAAAAAAATAACATTATCACTTTCCCTGGGCATCACTTCTGAAAAAACCTTGCCCTGTACCTTCAAAAACCCCAAGCTCAGCCCCGAGGGCTTGACAAAGGATGGAAAACTCAGATCAGTGAATGCTTGGGCTGAAAGCTGCTTTGTGCTCTGCTATGCCTGTTTTGAAAGGGAGAGCAAAGCCAGGTGCAGGGAGAAGAGTCCAGCAGTGATATCTCAGACCTGGACTCTGCTGCAGGTCCCTTCCCTGATACTGATGTCCTCTGTCATCATAGGAAGTTCCATTAATTCTCCTGTGCCTCAGTTTGACATTATTAAAGAGCGATCCCTATTTGTGCTCACCAAGGAGATTCGCATGAAAATAAGATTGCAAGGGAGACAGTCATTACAGTGTTGGGAAAGAGGTAAGTACCTCAGGAATATGTTGAGAGTCTGTGAGCTGAGACATTTGAGGTATTGGTTCACAGGGAGTAAATTTTGTGAATCTTCAGTGGCTGGAAAATGAAAAGAAGGAAGCAGGTAGGATCCTTGCACCCACCTCTGCTTGGTTTATTTCAAGATTGGTAGAAGCAGGAAAGGGAACTGCTCCACCCTCTTGTTGATGAGAATTGGTTAAATCCAGGGGTGGAGACCCACTAACCATCATCAGGTACCTACACACTTCACCACTGTTTGCCATCAGCAGAGCACTGCATCCCCACCACACCCTTAAAAACTCCTTTGAAAAATTACTTCATTAGGAGTAAAGAGATCTGGAAAGGATTCCCTGGATCATCAAATCAAATCCCCTGTTGCATCAATCACATCAGATTTATCCTTTACATAATCTAGCACCACTATCAAATGTGCTCCTAGGGGGAAGAAGACAGTCCCAGAATCTCATTGCTTTAAATTGTAGCTGCCCCTGATTTCCAGTCTATGCTTAGTCATGGCCCATTTGTTAAGCAGCAGGTACCTGGCGTAGAAACAAGAAATTTAGCACAGTTTTATTAAAATAACCACCCAGAAATCCTCACCACAAAAAAAAAAATTAAAAAAAATTAAAATGCTGAGGTTGCAAAAGAGAGCATGCAAGGTCAGGTAATGATGATGGGGAGGCCTGAGCTCACTCCTGCCCCTGACTTGTAGAACAGACTTCACGTAATCACCTGCCGTTAAGCCTGAGTGATCCAGGTGAGGAAAAAGGCAAAAGCACTCACAGAACAAAGGAACCTTTTTGCTATTCCTTGCCATCATGTTCATTGTGTAACCCTCTGTCTCTCTTGCCAGGTATAACTAATGCTGAGCTAAACATTTGGCTAGTTTTTTTCCTTTTGCTGACAGGCTTTTCCCTGCCATTTATAGCTTCACTGTACATGCTATTACCTGCACAGCATTTTTGAGAATCAGTGAGTTCACAGAATCATGGAATTGTTTGGATTGAAAGGGGCATTAAAGACATTTAGTCCTCCTCCCCTGCCATGGCCAGGGACACCTTCCACTGGACCAGGTTGCTCAAAGCCTCGTCCAGCCTGGTCTTGAGCACTTCCAAGGGTAGAGTTTCATTGTCCTGTTTTGCAGATTAAGAAAGGAATTTCAGAGCTGTCAGCCATACCAACCCATGGTACTTCAAGGACATCTTCCCCCCTCCAAAATGCCCCTGCATTATCCAGTGCAGTCTTCCTGACTCCAAACCATGCTAGTGCTACCCTGGTGCAGCAGTCTGCAGAGTACGTTGCATCCCATGAAAATGATGGGATGCTCTAAACCTGTGACTTGTCCAGTTAGTTCATCTCAATACACAATGAATGGACAGAGGGGAGAAACTGGTGAGTACAGGCTCAAGTGTATAAAAGCTCAGTGTTACCCCTCAGGTGTGATGACCCAGCCCAGCTGTGACCCGATGGCACATGGAGGTGGTGCTTAGCTCAGGCCACTGCTGCTCAGCGTGGCCAGAGTGACTAAGGAGGAGGGCTCCTTTGCCAAAACCAGGTTTGGAACTAGGACACTGCAATCCCATGTTTGCTTATTTAACTTGGCAGGTATTCAAGTGAAACAGGCACGGAGGGGAGGTATCAGAGCTGATCTCGGTACCCACGTGTGGGATTTTAAGTTTCTATTTCAGTGCTCATGCTTGGAAGAGAAATGCAGACCCTCTCACCCTCCTTTTTCTTTTTTTTTTTTTAAAGCACTATTTAAATGTCATAATAATCATATAGTGCCCACCTTAATGTGCTGAACAAATTAAAATATTTTATTAGTCTATAATCTGAAAATCATTACTGTGCTTACCATAAAAAACTGCAGGTCTTCAGAGGGAATGATGTCAGTGGGTCTGAAATGAATGCAAATATATTTTGTTGCCATGAAGATAGCAGGGGTCAGACAGACAGCCCCCAGCCCCAGGGCAGCAGGCTGTTAGCATGGAAGGGAATGAAATGCATCTCACAGCGGGGAAGGAGAAAATGGATCTCCTGGCTGATTTTCCTGGAGTTTTGCAGGGTGAATGCCTGGGTCTGTGCCTGGCTGGTTGGGACAGTTTCAGAGGAAAGCACTGGTGCCATTCCCACCCACCTCCCTTGCAGTGAGGGTAAGGAAGTGCTGCAAGCAGCTCATCCCCATCATGGCTGAGCTGCTCAGAACCTCTGTCCCCATCCTGCTTCCTCTGACAGCACAGGTGTCTGTTCCCCTTGGGCAGCCACCTGCCCCTGGTGCCCCTTCCTCCTGCAGATGATTCTGGATGTGTCTCTCCAAATAACTGCTGCTTAGCAGGCAGGAGACAGCTGCATCCAGCTCTAAGAAAGCAGCCCATTCCCAGTGTCCCAGACAGCCCAGGTGACAAGATAGCCTCTGCTTTGGCCAGGTGACCCTGGACACTCCCAGAGCAGTGGCTCCTGAGTCCCTTGTCCTGCACTGAGCCAGTGGGCCTCTGCTGGGTATTCCTCACTGCCTTGGGTGAGTGTCAGATGGTTCAAAGATTAATTACCATTTAACTGGCTGTATTTCCATCTCTGCAGAAGGCTGCAGTGGAAAAGACAGGAGTACTGGGATCATTTACCCTGGTATTACACAGCAGATTACCCTGTACTTACGAGGTCACCAGTTACTGTGTAATTAGACCTCCAATGCAGGGAAGTCCGTGATAGGCTTCCAAACCTCTCTTCTTCCTGGTGCCAGAGAAGCAGAGGGATGGCAGCAAAGTGCAGGCTGAAGCCTCATTAGGTGCATTTAAAGCTGTTAAATAGTTTAAAATTCAAGCTGGGGGAGGTGCAATGAGAGGGTAGCAAGGCCACCTGTACCTGTCAGAGAAAGGGAGCAAAAAAAAACCCAGAGCAGATTTTCTAGGAAATGCAGGAAAGCCAAAACAGAAAGGAGGGCTATGAGGGAGCTCTGTGTGCCAGGCAGCTGAAAGGCTTTTGCTCTTCAAGTGTCATCAGGGACAGCTTTGCCAGTGGTGAAGGACTCTGCTGAGCCAGAGACCCTGTCCATGCCCCTGACCATCCCCTGGGATGGTGTCCATGGAGCCATGGAGGATGCTGCAGTGGATCAGGACAAAGCCTTTTGCTCCACATTTCTCTCCTCCATTTCTCATGCGCACCCTAATCAAATACCTACTCACAGAGCATTTGGAAGAATGACAAATCCCTTTGATTATCAAGCACAAATTCCAGTGGCACTCATTGCATCTCTTGAGTGGCTAATAAAGCACCAAGCCCATTCTGATCAATATACAGCAAGTAGTGCTATAAAGTGAGATTGTGCCCGCCCTAGGCCACATTGCATTTTGTCTTTATAAACCATGTCCTCTTCAAGCCAAGCACAGTCTCTTTTTGGTGGCAGCTCCCTAGAATTTCTGGGTTTCAGTGAGCCAGTGATACAAATGCTGTTCTGAGGCCCAACCCAAGTTAAAGAGCAAAGTGTGTGTCTCTACAGCAATCATTACTTTAAATACTCTTTTATTACATAGTCACATCTCCAGTTCTGCCCCACAAAGAGCATCCATGGAGTCAACAGGTTCTGAAGAGGTGAGGCAGAAACAAAGGCAGTGTGAAGCCATTGATTAATGAGGACAGAAAGGGCTGTATGTAAATAATTTGTCTAAAGAATGACTGGAGTGGAGGAATGTGCTACCTGATTGCAAATATTTACAAAGTTGTGAGCTTAAAGGTTAGAAAATATTGAGAGAAGTATATAGAAGTTAGCACAGGGATAATGTGGTGAGGATGAGAGTGGGGAAAATCAGTGTGGCAAGCAGGAAATTTCCATCGTGTAGGCAAGATTTGTTTGTGATTTCCTGAGGGAGACTGTGGGTTGTTCACTGGGATATATGGATTTGCACCCATCAATACCTTAGCAAATCCTTTAGGGCCTGGTCTCACAAAGGAAATGGAGAAGAATGAAACTTAATGGGGTTTTTTTTCAGCTCCACTCTCCCCCTGAGAAGTGTTTTCCTAGGCAGACGCGTGTCATTGTGGGGGCACGGTGCACGCACACCCCTAAAGCTCCTGGTCTAGAGTGGCTTATCCAAGGGAACAAAAGCAGCCACAGCTTTAAGCCCAGCATCTGTAGTCACGTTTATCCTTGAAGTAAATGCTCCAGCAGTGACATAATTGAGGACTGTCCTGTCTGCTCAGCATATGTCTGCAGGGGTCATTCATCCTTTCTGACACTGCAGAGCATTAGCGGTTTTTTAGACTCACTTTCTCCTTCCGTCCTTCCGCTTGTGGCTAACCCTAATGGAGAGCTGGTGGCTAGAGACTCTTCTAGGGAAATTGGCCTGTTTGGAGAGCTGACTGTCTTGGAACAGTCCTATATTAGGGCAAAGCCAGTCAGATGTGTCCTAGTGGGTGCTGGGTTTGTGCAATGGCCCCAGCGGGGCTGGTTGGGGTGGAGGCTCTGGCTGGCTGCAGGAAGGGGAGCAGAAGGCAACTGGTGATATCTGTGATGGCCACTTAGTGCTAGAGGGCTCTAATGGCATCTGGGAACCAGGTTCCTGTGTTTGTGGGTTTGCTTATTTATTTAGGCTCCTGGCTAAATAAAGTAGGGAGGAAGAATTTTAACACAGTGGTTGAAATGCATGGGACTGCAGCAGCTCTGTCCTACTCAAGGGCATCTGGACAACTTGATAGAGAATGGAGGGAAATTCAATGCACAGAAAGTCTTAGCTGGAACAGTGGAGAAGAAGAGAACGCAAAGCTTAATTCAATTTTTTAAAATTTACTTCGTTTTCCAGCAGAATCCTGCAGCCCAACCCCAGCTTCAACATCTGCATGTCACCATTTTGTCTATTGCTGGTTTTATTTCTTCCCCTTCCTGGTGCCACTGCTGCTCCCCCATGACAGCAGGGCTCAGTCAGATGCTGTCACTGTCCTCTCCTGTGCCTGTTGCTTTTGGGCTGTTGTCACCTTCTGCAGCTTCTCTCCTGCTTGCCACACCAGCTTTGAACAGGGATGCTTGAGGCAGGCCCAGAAAGGAGATGTCCATGGCAACTTCCCCTTGTTTAGGTCTCAGGAAGTTCAGCCATGAACATCACTATCCCCAGTGTGTCTCTACAGTGGGGTAGAGACTGATGGAGGGTGAGGGTGCAGGTTGGGGTTTGCCCTGCCATGAAATGCAGCAATTTCATTCAGCAGTGCCAGAGCTGGCACAGATGAGTTTAATCACATCATTAGTAGGTGTGACACTGCAGCCTCTGATGATGAGCTCTTTATTCTAACACGGCTTTCAGCGTGTTTATCTGAGATGCCATCTGTGCCTGCACTGCCTTCATTAGGAGAGAAAGCCTATGTATCTTCTGATGTTGGTCTATATTTCTGTGATGTTTCCCTGCTGAGAAACCACTGTTCAGCTAGAGGGTGAGAGCCCATACCTGAAGAAAAGCAACAATACCCAAAACATTTAAACAGGCCAAATAGACTATTAGGAAGTGCACTGTTTGGAGGAATTCTCAACTGGTACACAAAACTGGCTACAAGAAATGATCCAGCCATTTTATTCCTGAAAGATTTTCATCTTGGTAAAGCAGTAAGGCCCCATGCTTTTTCTAAAGTGCTGTAAGTTTTCAGGAAAGCAAGGAACAGTTTTTAATTTATAAAATCCTTTCTATTTTTGTACCTCCATACCATGCTTGTACATAGAAGTTTTTGGATTGCTTGTCCAGGTTTCAGATACAAAATCATTAAGATTTGTGGGTGCAGATCTGAGTGTCTAGCCTTCCCCCTTAAAAACTTCGTGGTACATGTTGTACATATTATTAACTGTATGATATATATGCAGCTATATATTTTTGTAGCTGTCCCTTGATCAGCAAACTGGCAGCTTGGTGTGCCCATGACAAGATTCACAAAACACAAACCAGGCAGGAGCTGCCACATCACAGTCTAGCTGCACATAAAAAAAAGGGGAATGCTTTCATAGAGAGGTGGCATGCCCTGGCTTGTATCAGTTTTCTGTCTGTACTCTGCCAGGCCGATGCTCAGCGAATCTGACATTAACAAGAAATAGATTTCCAAACAATCTAGCCTAATGAATTTTGAATATTATCATGATTAATGCTAAGGCAGTTGAACTGATTATCCAGTATCCAGAAGTAATGGAACCTTATCTACATCTTGTGTAGTCCTCAGTCAGGAATGGCTCTGGCTGCAGACAAAGATGAATGTTGTTGGTAACCCAGAGGGGAGGCACTGGCAGGACAGAGAGACACGATGGAAAGGCGGATGATGAGATGCCCATCTGAAAGCATTTCAGCATGGAGTGATCACACATGCAGGTTCTTTATTGCTGCTATTTCCTAAGCTACATTTCTCAGGCCCTTTTCAGACTTGGTTTTTATACCACCAGGTTAAGATTTATTGGGCAAATATTTTTCCTCCTTCCCGAAGCCAGAAACTGGGTTGATTTTCATTCTCTGCATTGCCAAAAGAACAGAGTCCTGATGGACATGTTTCTTGCATCATGATGGCTTAATTTCACTTCTATCTGATTAGACTTGGAGCTATTAAACACTTTTTGTAGCATTACCAGAAAAATGATAATGCAGATCATTCATGGACAGTTTCTGTTGGCACAAGCAGTCTTTGCAGACTCCAGATCCCCTTTAAAGCTGGAACCAGCAAAGACCTGGGAAGGGTCTGGCAGCAGCCTTTAGGACAAGGGTTTAGGACCTGCTAGGAGCTGGTGGTGCCCTCACTGATGCCTTTACTACATATTTTACAAACTACAGGTCCTTTGGTCCCACAGCCACCCAGCTGAATAAGGCATGGGTGGGGTTTCTCACAGTTTCTGTCCTGGTGTTGGAGATCATGGCTTCTGGAGCTCTTACTCAGATGAACATGGAACTGGCCATTCCTCTGCAGGCTGATCGTGCAGCTGTTTCCAAGCAGTGAGTGCTGCTGCTTTGAGTTTTGGGAAGAAAAGGTGATGAGTTGTAGTAAGGTACACACCATGCAGATTATTGGCAAACATAATTAAAAATATATGTGCAATTTCTCCTCTGTTTCCCTTGTCTTAACCATCCTCTGCATTACCTCTGGCATTTTTAGATGGTAGATAATATGGCTGAGAGGACTCTTGGGCACAGGCAGCTCTTAGAGCAGAAGTGATTTATCTCAGACCTTTTTGAGGTAGCAGAATTTACCTCTAGCTACAGCCACCCCTCCATGCCTGCCCTCCCTCATTTGCATAAGTAATTGGCAGCTTGTTAATGGTCCATTAGGAATGCTGAAAACCGTGGGATTAAAACACACTCAGTGGAGCAGAGATGAGGGGTAGGGGGGGAAAGGCCGCTGGCCCTGCTTGCAAATTACACCGCTTGATTCAACGTGATTCAGAATTACAGGTCATAAAGCAACTAGATTGTTAAATGAAGTAAGGAAAAACAATGTCAATGGCAGGTTTTATTTTTAGATTCATGTTTAAACACAGTATGTGCATCTAGGGGGAACAAACAGTCCCTTGCCAAACAGTCCTACTGACAGCAGGAAGCTCTCACCCCTTTCTCGGTTTCACATTAACCCTGCCTGGTCAGTGTTCCACAGTTCCCTGCTACTGAACAAGTCCATCTGGCTCCTCACATCACCTCATGGCAGGGGCATTTTGTTCCTTTTCCCATGTCCTCTCTGGGCAAATCCAATCTTCTCACCTCTAGCAGCAGGCAGGGAGTGTGTCCCTTTCCTTGGGCAGGCTGGGACACCCAGCACAGCTCCATGCAATAGGAGCAACAGCTCCAGGTTGTTTTGTGCATTCTGTAAATCTCAAAAATCCCTGGAAAACTGCTGTGAGATATCTTTGGCTGCTGGCACGCAGGGAGGCAGGCAGCCAGTTTTTTGCTGTGGCACTGCCAGAACCCGCAATGGAGGAGATGGTTGGTGTAGCCAGTGAGAATTGTGAGAGGATCACATCTGCTGTTCTGGGAGAGTGGAGCGTGGTGAGGACTCCATCAAGTAAAGTTGAAAAGTTTGATGGAGGCTTTTTATTGTTTGCTGACTGTTAAATCTCACGTTCAGCACTGGCTGTCTCAGCAGTGACTGCAAAGGCACGAGAGGTGAAGGCAAGGACAGGGCTGTGATGGCTTTTGAGTCACTTAGAAGAGGCTCAGCCCATGGGCTGGTGCAGCATAACTCACGATGCCTTTCCATCAGGAGAACACCTTGGGGATTTTTGGAGGCCAGGGTAATTCTGGCAATGGTGCAGTCTCAGATATAACTAGGACCTTTCTTCCTGGATAAGCTGAAAGGAAATTACAGATAAAGCACTTGGGAATCACATCCAGTCATAATTTGCAGTTAAATTCAGCAACCTCTGATCTAAACTACGTGGGTACTTAAGAGCCTACTAAGGTGACAGTTGAAACCATGAAGTGGGAAAAGCTAAGGTGCAGCAAAGCTCAGCTCTGTCTGGCGTGTCAGAGTTAATCCCTCTGCTTTGTAAAAGGTGCCCAGCAATCTGTCAGGACTCTCACAGGCAAAATACTGCACATCTGAAAAATTTCTCAGTGCAGCTGGATCCAGGCTGAAGGCAAGGAAGGAGTGTCTCCTCCTGAATCCCCAGCCAGGAGCATGTGCTGATCTTTGCATCACCCTGAGAAGTCATCTCCTTGTGCCCCAACCTGAACTGACAAACATTGACTCACAAAGGCACTATCTACAGCAGTTGTGTTTGTTGTTCTCCAAGAGCTCAGCTTAGCCAAACAGAGCAGCTTTTCCTCCTTCTTGCTTTCATTGCTTTTTTTTTTTGTCCTTACATCCTCTCAGATGACCCTGAGAGCCACCTGTGGCTCTTATTCACACAAGGCTGTCCAGAGCTGCTGAATTAACAACACATCCTGCCTGCAGCAGGAATAAGCATGTCCTGATGGGGACTTACAGCTGGCTGCCAGGGGAAGGCTCAGAGCTGGATCACCCAGCTCCTAGTGCTGAGCTCTAAAGGACATGATTTGGTGTGGTCCAGCCTGGGATGGCATCCAGGTCTGCAATGAAAGATGATCCCAGGTCACCCCTACCTACAGCAGCAGGAACAGAGATGGCAATCAGAGAATGTGTGTCTTATCACTAGGGTGAGTGGATTGAGTGTTGAGTGGAATTTCCTGGAGAGGAATGGTGCCGAGGTCTCCACTACTTCTCTGTGATTCTCTACAAACTCAAATGTCTCTGCTTCCTGCACAAGAAGTGGGAAGTTCAAATAATGCTGCATGATACAAAGACACCTACAGTGGTTCTCGTGGTCTTCCCAAGGCAGGAGCAGAGGCTCCATCAAGTGTGCCAGAAGCAGGAGGAAAGGTGTAAAATGACCTTGGAAAGCAAATGTAAAATGACCAAGGAAAACAAAAGCACTGGGGGTTTTTTGTTTGTTTTGTTTTGTTTGGGTTTGTTTTGTTTGTTTTTTATTTCAACATTGCAAAGGAAACTGCACAAAGAGAAAAATAAGACAAAGGCTAAGAGTATCCTGGAGACCAAATCCCATTCTGAGCTGAGATCCATGGAGGTGCCTTCCAGCTGTGGGTGTAGAAAAAATGGCTCAATAGTTCCCTTTTGAGTGGTGCTTTGGGCTACAGCCCTGGTGCTGGTATGTGGGCTGGGAAGGGGAAAAACAG
The DNA here is from genome assembly GCA_013397195.1 of Hylia prasina. Lineage (NCBI taxonomy): Eukaryota > Metazoa > Chordata > Aves > Passeriformes > Sylviidae > Hylia > Hylia prasina. Next base: position 549,998 of record VYXD01002162.1, on the reverse strand, counting down.
CACTTCCCACCAAAAGCTGCCTTTCACATGCTGGTATCTGTATTCCCACCAATCCCAAATTTGCATGAGGGCTTTTCAGCCCTACTCTGGTTTTGATTTCCAGGTTATCTCTGCTGGTGGCCCAAACTGTGGATTTATTTTACAGTCTGTGCTGAACACTGCTGCTCCACTACCTGCTGCTGTACTGTCAGACTCACCGGGGGATAACATGTCATCTTTTCCTTTCCTAATCAGCCGGATGTCATTCAGAAAGCTGGGACAAGGAGAACTTTTCCCCCAGACACCAGCTTTCCTTGGTAGCAGACAAACCTCAAGCCTTATAATACTACTTGTACATAGCACTTATATAGCTTTACATCCTCAAAGTGCTGTACTAGCATTAAGTAATTATCTCTCTCCCTAATGGCCATTAATGCTGGCCTTTCATGAACCTCCCCCAGCTCCCCGAGGTTCATATCTAATCCAGCAATAAGCTGCTCGGAGGGAGTGGCTGGCTATCCTGCAAGTCCATGGGCTTGGATGTGTAATGAGGCTTCAGAGCAGGGGCCAGGTGCCCTGGAGTATCAGAAACACAGGTCATGCCCATGGGAGCATCTGCTAGAAAGGGATGGAATAGAGTAGGTGATGCTGTGATCTTGAAACAGAGAAGAAGAAAACTTTGGCTGCTCAGAGGGTGTGCACTGATTGCTCTATTTATTACCAGGATAGCATTGTGAACGGAAAGAGCAGAGGGAATAACGTGTCAGTGTGGGCACGGGGAGTTGATCTAGGGAGGGAAAGTTAGCTAAAAATGTCAAACAAAGCTAGACAGCCATGGCAATGGGATAAAGAGGCCAGTCTGCAGGTCTGTGAAGCATTAAAATAACAAGGCGAAAGGGCAAGCTTGGCAGCATCATAGGATTTAAAGAGAGGAGCAGGAGAGGATTTACTTGTCTTATTTGCTTGCAAGCAGAGCCCTTGTCCAAGCTATGGAGTGTCTCCAGAAGAGATGCTGTAATGCCACTGTTTCAGGACATTTTACCCTTGGGGAAGGTGAGCCTACATGTTAGCAGGGCTCTCCCATCCCCAGCTCCCAAGAGAAATGGAGAAGATGGTGTGGGAAGATGACATGGCTGTTTTAGAGAATCTCAGAAGTAGCATGCTCTTAACAGACATCAGTCCTGCATGGTCACTTATTTCTGAAACCTGCTAGACCCAGCTCTGAGCAAGCAGAGGCTGAAATAAACTTTCACCTTCTCCCTAAAGGCATGATAATGATTCTTTCGAAAGCCAAGGATATGCCTTGATAGCTGGCTTTGCAAAAGAAGAAAACAGCACCCTATTTTTCAGCTTGATTTAATAGCATCATTTTGCTTTTATGCTTCTGGCAATGGCTGGTCCTGTAAAACAAGTATGTAGCTGTGGGAATCATGTGCCAGTCTACAGTGGCAGAACACAGCTCACAATCACTACACATTATGCAAAGGATTTCTGTCACCCTGGACACACTCTGCTTCCTGTGGCATCACCAACACAATCCCTCTGTGCTCAGCTCTAAATCATTTTGCTACATCATCAAATAACAGGGTATGGCTGACTGCAGACCAGGAGGATTTGGTGTTCACTTGCTGTACAGCTTCAGAGCAGGGCCTTTCCCTGCCTTCCTGCATCTGTTTTCTCATCTGTGAAATGGGAATTTTAATCCTAATCAGTTTGCAAGGGAAGCAGTAAGGGATAGTCAAAGGCAATCCTTTAAAGCGTAATAGTCAGCCTTACGTGCTGGGTTAGACTTTGGAGTGGGTTTATGGCAGAGTTTAATTGATGCCTGCTCTGCTTATGGCTGGTAAGTGCAAGGCTCAATCTTTGCTCTCAGAAATGTGGCACCCTGTTCAAGATGCAAGGGATGCCTCTGCAAGGAGCACCTTCTCCCCTCTGATCAGAGCTGGGCCGTGTGTTGGGATCCACAAATTTCTGGGCATTGCTTGTTTGAATTTTCTTCCACAAATTAATTTGATTATTAGTTATTACCACATTAATTTGTAGTAAAAGCCATGTCTCACATGGCTGGAAAGAATGCTTTGGCTGTTCCTGAACTTCAACCTATGAGCTAAGCCAAGGTTATGTTGCCACATCCTTGGGACAGTTCTTGGCTGTGTATGTCTTTTTGCTGGCAGATCTTCACCAGGCTGTGTCTAGACGACACCAAAGATCTTGACATTATTTTAGCTTATTAGAACTGAGATGGCACCACTGGCTTCTCTGCTCTGCTTTCAGGACCAGATCCTGGAGTGGTGTAAATCAGGACCCTCCCATTTGAGCAATGCTGCTGTGATACTGCCTGTATAAGCTGAGGGCCTGGTTCACACATTCTGAACTGCTCAAAACCTGTTTCAAAAGGGAGTTAACTGTGCTCAGTACACTGTATGACCTGTATATTCCCAAATGATCCTGCAAGATTCAGGATATTGCAAATGCAGAGAGCTTTTCAACAAGTAATCATTTTGAGATTGCTGGAAAACTGAAGAGTTAGTGCTACTTAAAGGAGAATAAAATAAGCATTAGCACAAAACAGTTTCTGCAACAAGCAAGTTTGATGGATGTCCTGTTCTGCTCATAACGTTCCCTCAGAGCCCTTTGCAAGAAGGGGAAGCAACTTGTAAAAGATGGAAATGTAGGGAAGAGCTAAATTTGCAGCCAGGGTTTCGAAGGAACAAACAAAGAAAAGCATATTTCCATTTCCATTACAGCAGAACATTCTTGGGAGTTTAGAGGAGCAAGCTGAGAACACGCCAGCCAAGCCTCCTCTAAACAGGAGGTGTGGAGATGCAATGAGCCTTTTATCTTCAAGCGTCTGCATTCAGGAAAGAAAAATCTTCCCCAGGCTTTTTAAAATCCTCTTTTTTGAGGGAGGGTCTGTTTCAGAGTAAGGGAAAGGGCTGGTCTGCAGCCCTTTGAGTACAACACTGCAAACCTGAGTCTAAATTCTGTCAAACCCCACAGAAATCTGAGCCCCTCCATGCAGAAAGCCAGCTGAGCATCCTACCCCTTTCACACCCTATTCCAACACACCTCCCTCTTACTTCCAGGCACTGCAGTGTCCCTGTACTGACCCTTCCCCACACTAGTTCTGCTTTAATCAAAGAAACCTGTGGAAAAACTGGCAGCTCAGAGGAGAGCTTCACGTTTGCAAAAGAAATGTTTTCATCCGAGCGAGCACAACAGTCTCATTACTTGGAATAGGCACACATATGCTGGAATCCTGGGTAGCAGATACCTTCTCCCCTCATCCTTCCTAGGACCAGAAAGATTTCTGCCTGTTTGATTCAGCTGCAGTGCTACAAAGTTATTAGCACTGCTTTTTTGGTGTCCCTAATGAGACAAGCAGTCTTCCAAGCAGCTCCACAAAAGCACTTTTCTCATCACTGCTAAGCCTTGGACACTTTACCCTCAGCAGAATCGAGTGTGGAGACTTGCAGCCCTGCTGCTTCCAGCTCTGGTTGGTTGTAGCAATTAGTTGTTTCCCCACAGATGGAGCTTCTTGTGCAGAAGAACAGAACAGAAAAAAAAAACTTGTCCTGCTCAGAGAAACTTGTTTAGGAATCTCTAGTGAATCCAAAGGTAAACCCACCTGCTTTGGGACTGTTTGCAAGTATCCTGCAAGACTCCTGGGTACCTGCTGGATTCATGTGCCTTACAGAAGGGCTGACTCTGACCTGAGGAAGTGCCTTTCCCTGGCTTGGCATACCCCAATTTTATACACCTGTGTGCTCTTCCAGTTCCAAACTCACCAAAGGGGTTGGTTTACCCTCCTCCATTAAATGATGGGCATATCCCTTCCTAGAAGAGCCTGTTCTTTACATACAGACCACCTTCTGCAGTGTGGTCCTGCAGTCATTTACATATGGAAAGCACACTCTGAAAAGGTCTGTAGCACATTTTTGTGAGCATAAAACATTTCATGTTTTTGTTTTCGTTTCATTTTATGTTTTATGCTCACAAAATTCAGGTGATGCACAGATACCTGAGCATGGCTTTTAGAGAGCCTTTCTGAAGAGGGACAGCCCTCATGCTGTACCTCTGGTGGGTCCCTCAGAGAATTGAGGTCCTGAAATGCTTTGCTGACCACTCTTGCTCTGTGTCCAGGTTTCCCAGACTGTAGGGCTGGAGTATGTTCTTGGCAGTTTGCATTTGATTGCCTTACCAGCCCACTTTGGGTGGAGAGGATGCAATTTATCTTGATTCATTTCACTCCCTATGTGTCTCGTTAACCAAGTGGGATTGGTGGGTAAACCCATGAGTGGTAGGGGAGGCAGGAGCCCGCCCAGCTTTTTGGAACAGCTCCTTGTTGCTGTAGTTCACAGGGAGGCCCTGAGTTTGTGCACATCATGTCAGGGCTGACTTGATGTGGGGTCCTCAGGCACTGGAATGGGCTCCACAGGGAAGTGCTGACAGCTCCAAGCCTGGCAGAGCTCAAGGAGCATTTGGACAATGCTCTCAGGCACATGGTGTGATTATTGGGGCATCCTGCATAGGGCCAGGAGCTCGACTCAGTGATCTAATTCTATGACCCCTTCCTCAGGACCGTCACCACTCAGATTTCCCTGTGCCTCTGTTCTCACCCAGGTTGGAGGACACACCATGCTGCCTATCCGCTGGATGCCCCCGGAGAGCATCATGTACAGGAAATTCACAACAGAGAGCGACGTCTGGAGCTTCGGGGTGATCCTCTGGGAGATTTTCACATATGGGAAGCAGCCCTGGTTCCAGCTCTCAAACACAGAGGTACAACAGTGATGAGACACCTCAGCTGAAAACTGTATTTTTCGCTGTCTCTCCTTTCCAGGTTGTTTGCAAAGAAATTCGTACATGGATGGTTCCCTCCTTGGCACTCCCACGGTGAAGCCATAGGATAAGTGTCATTATCTCAGTTTAAGAGCTGGGGAAACTGAGGCCTGCAGGAATCAAAGAGCTCTGCCAAAGCCATGTGCTGGCTAATCCTCAGCCCCTCGCTGCTAAGTTCCTGGTGTATCTGTCATATCTCATAAACTCTTGGGGTGCTGCCAGAACTGGGGATACCCAAATTACTGCTGGGATCTAAGTCATGCCTCAAATTTCCCCTGGTTTCTCCTTTTGTAGCTAAAGCTCTTACTGCAGGCTCCAGTTTGTGAGAAATTGTTTTAAGCCTGATATATTGCATGTGGCACATTTCCTTGGGGTTTTTGCCATTGGGATATCTATAATATGGTTTGCCCCAGTTCACTGAGGGTGGAACCCATGGAGCTTGTTTGCCCTTGTTATTTCTTTGACTAGCAAAAGTTGAAGCCCACCAGGACAGGGCTGCACTGTAAAAATGTTGAGGGAAGGCTGGCTGGGATTAGCAGGGTGTCACTGCTGAGGTTTGAGGCACATCAGCAGAAATGCATTGGAAGATTTTTGCTTGGAATAGCAGGAGGTATTATAGAAGAGGAAAAAGATGCATTGACATAGCAGTGTGTGGGAACCTTGAACATTTTCATCCTACTGTGCATCTAATGGATTTCAGAAATTTCACCTTTTGTAATGAAAAATGTGCATTTTCTGCTTTCTGGATACAGATCCCTTAATTAAGTGAGTTGCAGAGATGGCAAATCCAAGGTGTTGCTTTACAGCTCTAATACTTGCCCATTCGTGTGCTCAATGGGGCCTGACTGTATATCCCAAAGTAGCACACGCAAACATTTTAGAGGCACAAACAATGGAATCGACAGAGACAGAAGTTATTTGTCACGCTATTTAATGAGCTGCTCTTGCATTTCCCTGAGAGGGTAAATACAAACACACACAAATGAGCACATGGAGCTTGAACATGGGCAATAGGCACACTGGAGTGTGGCAGCTCAGCTTTCCCCACGCATTCTGCCTCAGTTTCCTTTGCAGGGCAGTAGAGCTGAAAATTGCCCCCCTAATCTTGAGGGTGTATTGCTTTGCTACCATCCCTGGGATAAAGTATCATCCTTCCCTTACCTGTTGGTGTATCCACTTCTTTCTTACTGCTGACCACAGTGTCCTGGTGGGAGGGAGCCACATTAGCTCTCATCAGTCTCATTTTTCACAGTTTGTGGAGGGCTGGGCAGAATTTATGTGGCTGCAGAGGACTGACACCTTCACCAGCTCCTGGATGGTGTGGCCTCAGAGCAAGTCCCTGTGGCAGCCCAGACACAGTGCTAGAGCCCTGTGGAGTGGCAGAGCCATGGAGGGACAGGTCAATGAGGCTGTGCCAAGCTCCTGGCTGCCAGGACTGCACCAGGAGCAAGCACCAGGCTGGCCTAGCATCGCCCCTGCTGGGTGTTGGCGTTGGCAGGGCTGGGATGCCCACTCCCTGCTGTGCCACCTGCATGGCCTCATACTCCCACAGCATTTTCAGCAAGTTTTTCGAAGGCTGGGAGATACCCTCTCTGAGCAGAGGAACAAGGCAGGGCAGCACTCAGCCAGCCCATTAGCTTCTCTCCTTGCCTTTCCTTTGCCCTGGAGAGAAAGAGCCCAGCACAGGGCTCCTGTGCAGGTCTAGGATATCTTGACAGGAACTATAACTCACCTCCTCCACACAGTGAGCAGCCAGCGGCTCTGTGGCAATGCAGGCTTCTCTTCATGCTGTGTCTCGCTCTCCTCGCGTTCAGCGGGTCCTAATCTCTCCCCTCTGCATTTATATGCAAACAGCACAGTGATAAGTATCCCTTGAGCTGCGTGGTGGGACCATTGCTATTCAAAAATGATAAACTCCAAACACCTCTTGCTGGGTGGCTTCCCTCAACACACTGCTTGGGACTGGTGTTTATCTGCAGAGCGTGGCCGGCTGCTCGCACGCTGCAACGCTGGGACTCATCAGCCCCAACCAAGGAGGCCAGGCAGTAAGAGCAGCTCTCTGGAAACTCATATTTCCTTTTCCTTTTCATTGATTCCTCCAGTAAACAATACACAAAGAGACCCTTAGGGGAGTCCTTTCCAATGACATCCCTCCGAAGAGACTTTACTGTTATCCAGGACCTCACATTTTTCTCATTAGCAGCATTGATCTGACCCAAAACAGAGTGATAGCACTGTAATTTTTTTTCTCCTTCACAGATGTGATTTGACATGAAATTTCGTTCTTTTAGTTGCTTTTCTATGTCAGAAAGAGGAGAAGTATGTAGGAAAAGATGCTCTGAACTCTTCCTTATAAACGTCTCCTGGGCTTTGCAATGGAAAGGACTCTTGGTTTTCAGACAAGAAAAATATAATTTCAGCTGTGCAAAATATTACCGTACTTTGGGGATTTTAGGACTTATTTTCCTTTTTCATTTAGCAGGAAAAACTGACATCATAAATTAAAACCTATTTCATTTGCTTGTGACCTCCTCTTTGGAGAGTGCATTGAGGTAGGTAGGTAGATGTCAAATGGGAAAAGCTTTTGGGATCTGAAAAACTTCAGCTGGAGACAAACTTTTCATAGTAAAATTCTCATTAGCAACAAACAGGTGAGCATTGAGGTTGTGCAGATCTGAGATTTGGCTTCTCAGTGCTCCCATTCACTGAATGGTGCCACATCAGCCAAGCAGTATCAGGCACAGGACATCCTCCATAAACTGCCCAGCTGGTGTTCAGTGTTTCTTTTCTTTCTTTCTTTTAGGTCATTGAGTGCATTACCCAAGGCCGAGTGTTGGAAAGGCCCCGAGTCTGCCCCAAGGAGGTTTACGACATCATGTTGGGCTGCTGGCAGAGGGAACCTCAGCAACGGCTCAACAT
>VYXD01002162.1:532149-542166 GCA_013397195.1 Hylia prasina | reverse complement strand
GAAAGAAAGAGAAGGTATCTTTCCCCCGAGCAATCAAGCAGTGAAATGTAACCCTGCTGTGAGTATGGTTCGGGCTGCTGGGCAGGGCTCTAGACTAGCTATGGCAACGATGCTATCCTGGGTAGGAGCCCCAGGAAGAAAGCCTTGCCCTGGTTGTATGATATGCACTGAATGTGTGAAATCAGTCCTCCCTTTTCGTCCTTGCCTCCCTCCCTCCTTGCCAGCCCGCAGGTGATGGGCACAAAGCCAGGGCAGTGCCCCTGGATGAACTCTCTTTTACCAACCCCTTCCTCTTAGTCCTTCCTCATCCCTTTCTGCCTTCCTGCCTTTTTCCTCCCTCCAACATTTCAGGACAATTTTTCTAATTTGCTGATTCTTAAATGTATAGACTCAAGGCTTTTGAACACACAGTCAAAGGATTGTGGCACCTACGGGTAAAACACACACCGGGAAGCAGCCGCCGTCCCGCAGGCTGCAGGCTCCTGCCCCAGCCCTCCTCTGCCAGCGCTGGGAGGGCGGTGGGACCAAAGTGGCTGTGCCTGGGAGTGCAGGGGGGTCCTGGGGACCAGGTCCAGAGTCATCCCCAACCCATTGCAGCGTGTGAGACATGAGTGCTGCTCACCCAGGGCGTCCAGTGCAGGCGTCACTTTGGGAGGAATGACCCTGCTCCTCCCACCCCTGTGGCTGGTGATGGCTGTGGGGTTGTTCCCCCCTGTCTGCACCAGGGCCAAATGGGCCCCCGGTGTAAGCTTTTGGTGAGCAGGGTTGGATCCTTGCTCCCTGCATGGGGGAAAGGCTCCAAGGGTGCAGACAGCTGGGAACATGCCTGCAACCCTGTTGGGCCTGTCCGTGGGGTCAGCACATCCCGGCGCTCTTCCCCCTCATCCTCTTCCCTTCCCCATTCCTGCCCCATGCCTCAGCCCAAGCCTCAGGCACAAGCCAGCGGGGGACAGGGAGGGGGACCAGGCTTGTGAGATGGCTGGGAACCTACCAACACCTGCCTGCAGCTCCCTTGCCATTCTCCTCACGTCCCCATCCCCTGAAAGGATTGATGCATCTGCCTTTGAGCTGTTGTGAAATGCAGAGGCTGAAGAATAGCTCCACAGGCAGCCCCGGGAGGAGGGGGGAAGGAGGGGAAGGTGCCTTCAGGAGCAGACGGCTCAGCGGATGGCCACAGCGGCCAGCCTTGCATCTCAATGAGGAGAAAGGCCTGACAGGCAGCAACAGGGGGTGGTGGGGACAGGGAGGGAGAGACAGCAGCATCCTCACCATGGCCGATCTCCCCGGAGTGGAAAATAATCCCGACCTGGGGAAGCACTCAGTCAGATGCTGAATCCTGCCTGAACAGACTGGGCTGAGAATACAAAACCTTTCTGGGCCTTTTTTTTCATATGGATAATGGAGGATGAGGGGGAACTTCAGCTTGGCAGCTGCTCTCAGGAGGCAGGGAACGGGCAGCACAGGCATTGTCAAGGCAATTTGGAGAAGGCAACAACTGCCAGCACAAAAATAGCCTTCTCGGATGTGGCACTTGTGGAAAGCTATGCAGATAGGGGAAGAGGGGACAGAGGAGGGATCTTGGCTCCTTTCCCATGGCCAGAGTAATATTCATGTCCACGATGCAAGGGGAGCTAGGTTATGGCTTGCACTGAAAGGGAAGATCTTGCATCCTCTCCCCATCCCCCATGTCTCCTGACAATAATATCTCTCATGGCATTGGCAGGACCTGTCTGATGGCTTCAGAGAGAGGCAGGGGACACTGCTAAAGGAGGACTGTGGTGGCAACAGCAGCTGTGGGTTTATTCTGTGCTTGTGCAATGAGCAGTGAGAGCCTGGGGTGGGAGATGATGTGTGGCAGTAGCCGCATGGGAGTAAGGACAAAATTTTCCTCTGCCTGTTAGAGAGATCTGGGCTAGTGGGACAGACTCCTGCCAGTGGGGCCTGGACAGACTGTCACTGAACAGGCACCAGGAGCTCACAGCATCACCAGTGTGACATGGTCACAGACAAGGGTGTGGGCCAGCACCAGGAGTCCACACACAGGAACTCTGTACCGTGCTGCCTCTCCATAGCAGGAGCTTCCTCTTTTGGGAGAGGATATCCTGCCTACTTAGGTCCACCTTTAAAAGGAGAAAAGACTGGTTAAAAGGCGGCTGGCCCTAGCCTGGCTCCCTTTTTGTGGAGGCAGCTTTGGCTGAAAGAACTGGAGATTCAGCACAGGGAGAGAATAAGCAATGGCTGTTAATTGTCCAGCACCTCCAGGAGAAAACCCTTTCCTGGGGCGGCCTGTCTCTTGCCCCAAGTGGCTTCTTGCTCTTGTGACTCCCAGGCACTGTGCCAGGTTGTGCAAGGCCACAATTTTGTCCACCCCTCTCTCTCACTCCTATGCTCTCATTTCTTTTTTGGCCAATGTCATGGGCTTTTACACTATGAAGTCACCTACAGACACTGGTTCCCAGCTGACGAGATTCCCTCAACACAGCTGCACAGCAGCTACATCCTCCCTTCCTCACTTCTTTCCTCCTTCCCCTCCTCCCCAGCACCACCACCCTGTCCCTTTCACCACCTCTTTGCACTGTCACAACAGCGAGGTGAGCTCAGGAGCCGAGCGTGACCCCGAGCCTTGACGCTGCATGGTTAGGATTAGGTGGCCTGTGAGGAGAATTTAAGGGCCCCCAGAAGATGGTAAGTGGCTGAGAACAATGCTCAGGCTCTGGCTGCTTTGCTCATAGCCCCACGATGTGCAGTGACTGCCTTGGAGGAAGTCTTTTGTCAGAGTTAATTGTGAACTGTTCCTCAGAAGAGCTGGATGAGCTGCAGTTCTGTGCTGTGACATCTGCTCTGTTGCTGCTCTGGCCCCCTTGGCCTGTCATTGTTGGATGGAGATTTGTTGGGAGCAAGGAGAAGATTGCTTTTTGTTCAAAGACATGATAGAAACTGCTGCATCCCTTTTTGGCATCACAGTTTTGGAGGGGAAGAGGGAAAGCAGCTGTGCTGCATTCCTGATGAACACCCTCAGACCTCATTTCCAGAAGCACCTTTCCTGGAGCAGAAGAGAGCTTCCCATCAGCATGGACTGGTCATCTTCCCTGTAGGAAGAGGGGCTCTGCAATGGGGCTATGTGTGAGGGGAAGAAAAGCAGATTTTGGGGGAAACTTTCACAGAGTATCAACATCTGAGTGTTTGGAGTCAAAGAAAAATGAGTTCATGCTTCTTTATTTCTCAGAGAGACACTTCCCTATGCTCTGCCTCTACTCAGAGCAGAGAGCTATCCCTGCTGCCTGGGGGCACTGACATCTCACCCACCTCTGGGGCAAGGCAGGCCAAATTCCCAGCACATCCAGGCAGAGCTTCCCACCACCCAGCCTCTTCCATCTGCAGTTTTCTCGAGGGACTTGTGAAAGGGAGGTGGAAGGAACACCAGTCTGAGCACAGCTGAGAAGGGGCCATAGGCTCTTCCCTGTCCAAGCTGCATGCTGCTCCCTAAAAATTGATATTGTTTGCACCAACTCAGTCACCCAAGGGTGTCACTGAAGTGATGCTGTCTTGGAGGTGAAGGTGCTATTTTGGTGCATGGTACAGGTGGAAATTTTGTGCCAGGGCTGCAAACTGCAGGCAGTGAATGTGGCTCCAGCCTCAGGGTCTCATCAGTGACCTGGTTTGTTTTCTCCTGCCATTATTTTTCCTTTCACCCCAGTCTGTCAGGTTGCAAGACAGAAGCTGAAATGTAGCAAAGGGAAGAGATGCAGAGATCTGCCAGACTGAAAGCCCATCCTGTCTCCTGCAAAACTTGCCCATCTGGCCTTTTTTGGTGTCCCTCAGTGTATGGATTTTGGGGGCTGAAAAAGTCTGAACTGCCTATCCTTGGGTCTGCAGGGTGTGGAATTGCAGACAGGTGACTCTGGGAACTGTCTGCCCAGACAAATGTGAAAACTGGAATGCCTTTAAGGAGGCTGCTTGCTTGAGAGACATTGTTAGCTTTGAGATGTTTGCTTGTCCCCAGGAGTGGGTGGAACAAGGTAAGAAAATATGTGGAAGAATAAAAGAGCTAAGGAAAGGGAAAGGCTGGTTTTAGAAAGCAACTGAGTATCTTGGGTTGGGAAATCAAGACAGATTTGGGGAGTGTGGTATAGAAGTTTAAGTAGCACAATGGATACAAGCAAAACCAAAAGAAAATAGCAATATACTGCAGCTCCAGGAAAAGTTAGCTATGAAGCTGGGTGAATACTGGTTTCAAAAGGAGGCAGAAACCAATAAAATCAAGGGACCGTTTATGCAAATAGGAAACCAAATCATTCAGCTTTGTGCTTTTCTGTGATTTTTTTTTTTCCTGTAAGAAAATGCAACTAAAAGGAGGTCTGAAAAGTTATGCTGTTTCAGGGGCACAGACAGAGGTATGATACTTTATAAGATGTTTCTTTTAATGTGAAGGGCTCTTATTTCCCAGAACTCAAATGTATAGGTTTCCTTAGTTCAGGATATGGGTTGAAGAATGCAGACACAGTCACCACAAGCCCCCAAACCCAGAGTTAGTTTGGAGCACTTGATCATCATTCATTCGTGTGTCAGTCTGTGTGAAGACAGTGTTTTCTTCAGCATGTCATCTTAAGTTTTTTAAAATCTTTCTAATTTCCTCCCTCCCCAGGGAGTATCTACATCCTTTCCTAGTCTGCCCAGGAATCAGCTGAAGCACTACAGTCATGGCTTGTACCCAGTGTTTTTCTAACAGCTCTAGTGTGTTCTCTGGTTGTGAGGCAATGATGAAAATAAGCAAGGGGAATAAAGGATATCCTGGCTGTGATACCACACTGTGGTGGCTCCTCTGATAGCTGGAAGGCTCTGGACATCAACAGGGTCCCTCTGCTATGAGGGTCACAGGCACAGGTGTGCCTTGGTGCAACCCAAAAATTTTGTTCTCCATTCACATTCGGTGACTTTCTGATGGATGGTGGGCTCATGGAGCCTTGGCATAATGGTGCTGTCTCCAAATGACTACCAGAAAGAGAAGGAAATTCCCCTCTCAGCACTGCTTTTCAGGAGTGGATAGACTTGCTTAACTCTAAGGTACCTTCTCCACTCCCACACCAAGGCATCTCTTACATCAGTACCCGTTTAATGCTTACATAGCTGCTAAATCCTAAAAATTCTTTTCCCTTTGCTGTTGTCCTTGAAAGTAGAGATATTGAGTTTCAAGCCTGGAGAAAGTAGGTGTTTTCAAAACATCTGTTCTGGCTGGCAGTGTCATAAATGACAGAGGCAGAGACGTCAGCCGCTGCTCTGGGGGGAATGGAGGAGAATTCCATCCCTCCTGCGCCTCTTTTTCCTTTCCAATGCAACACTGAGCCATGAAACCACTCCCTGAGAGAAATGGTTGGAGTCCTATTGCTTGCAATTTTGAAAAACTGAACTGAGGAAAGAGATAAGAGATGGAAGAGAAGGAAGGACAAAATATTCCAGCTTTCCCCAACAGTTAAGTAAGCTGGTGGGTCGGTTTCATGTTGGTGGCTTGGGTTTCTCACAGACCCAATCTGACAGCTCTTTTCAAATGGAAGGAATGACAATTGGTTCCTCCTCCCTTCTGCTAGGCCCACAATTTTAGCATCTCTGCAAGGGGAAAAGAGGCATCACAAATCTAACCATCGCTTCCCCACACTGTCAGGAGTCCTCCACGGGAGCTGCTCTCCCTCCCAGCACAAGTGACTGATCCCACTGCTGAAAACTGGAACAGTTGTTCTGAGGGGGAGTTAACTGCTGAACTACTGGCTGCTTAGGACAAGGTCCCAGCAGGGAAAGGCTGAAATACCTCTAAAGAAAATCATAGCTCTGGGAGGTCCAAATGTCTTCTTGCATGCTTTCCTTGCTCTCTGCTGGCTTCCATCCTCTCCAGTCTTTGCTGCTTGATGCTCAGATAACTGAGTTTCTGCATTCCCTCCCTTTACTGAGCGCAGAGGACTGGTGAAGCCGTTTGATTTCAACGTGGTAGGTGAGATCAGATTTCTTCCTCCATGCCCTCTTCTTTTTCTCCCTGTGCAGCTCCTGTCCTTGCAGTTCTCAGGACTTGACTAGCAGAGTTTTTAAATGAAGTGAAAGTCTTAATGTGAGGTGAATCCCAAGACCACAAACAGTTTGGACTTCAAACAGTGAGAAAATTGGCGCCGGATGATTCCGCACACAAAGCAGAAAACTTTCATTTCCTGCAGGCAGGATGGAATTGACTGTTATATTAAGACTTCAGAAGGAGCACTGCCCCGGAGTAATTTCACTGCTGTCAGGCAGTGTTGACATCTAGATTAACCTCTGTGCAGTGAATTTTACAGCAAAGCTCATTGTAATGCGTGTGGGGTATCTCCTGTAAATCCCAGCTGAAGCCCACAGTGTCCCACCCTTCTGCACAGGAGGAAGGGTCGGGGAGCAGCTGCTATCATTTTTGACCCCAGCAAAGTGTGACTCCAACCTCATCCAGGCCAGTTCTGCTGAAACTGATTATCTGCTGTGCTAAAGTGACAATAGCTCCAGCCTGTATTTTTTTTCTTCTAATTCCCCAAAGAGGTTTGCATCACAGGGCTGAAATTTTTGCCAGTGACAAACAGCTCCCTTCATGTATCCAGCCAGCAGTACAGTCCTAATTAAAAGGCACTAGTTAACTAGCAGCAATTAGCTGCTTGCACTGATTAACTCCAAGACATACAATCCCCAAACACAAAGCCCTGATCAGATGTGATCTAAATGGCAGACAAACTCCCAGCTGATGTGAGATGGTGGCATCCAATCCTACTCACCAGCACACAGGCATACAATGAACGCTGCCTACCAAACCAAAACTGCACTGAATTAAAGAAATTCACACAGTAAACAGTACAAGTCAGAGGACATTGCAAAAGAATCCCCTTGGCTCTGGTAATGAATGCTCCTGCTGATAAGTTGAAAGCATAGGCCTGGCCTAAAGTCCTTCTCTCTTGCTGTAAGAGGAGACTGAGCAGTGGGATTTCCCAGGCAGGAAAACAACAGCTTCTTCACTTTTGTGCTGGCAGAGACCATGCTGTCTGTGGTCCTTAAGATGCGTCTCTGAGATTCACTTTGTGAAAAATAAAACACTAGCATATAGAAAAATATAGAAAAGGAAGGGAAGGTTTCTTTGTGTCTTTTTGCCACACCTGCTTATTCATACCTTTATTTTCCTACTCAGACATTGCTCTGCAGTCATCTGCAGGAGGTTCTTGGCAAGAGAAAAGCTATCAGGTGCTGAAGACATCAACTACTAACCCTATAGTGCTTCTAGAAATCTCTTTCAGAGCTCATTCCTCCTCTCTCACACAGCTCTTCATAGTAGGCTTGCCATTATATTTGCCAAAGGTTTTGGACAGCCTGTGAAGAAGTGACATATCCTCGGTGTCCCCTCATCTTCAGAAGGAATTGTGACATTTCTGTAATTCGACCCATCAGGAAGATTCCTTCAAACTAACATTTATTACCCCCAATCAGAATACAGCTGAAAAGGCTACCCAAGGTTATAGAAAAGGTCAAGCTCTTGCTTTGGACTGGAATTTGCTTTGGAAGGAATTTGATGGACCAATTTAACCACCACAGCACATCAAAACCTGGTGGCTTCATTTAAAAAGTAATCAGTATTGTATTTCGCTTTAGACATCCGTGCATTAGTGTTCTGCAAATATGATTTCCTCTTTGTTTGCATTATTGATGCCATAAAATGTCAGACACATTAAAGAAAAAAAAAAAAGAGGCCAACCTTTGGGGTTTGGAATGATTCTGGCTGAATTGCAGTTGGGTTACTTTCCTTTTTATTTCCCATGGCAGCGATGCACTGTTACTCATTCTGCTATTGTTTTACAAAGAGTTTTCTGTAAGTGTATTTATTCAGCCAACCATATTTCAGGAAACACATAACCTTGATATTTTTTTCTCTATGTGGCAGCATGTCTGAATGTGTGCTGGGGAGAGGAGGGGAGGTGGAACTTTTTGCAAGAGCCCTCCCATGTCTGGTAGTGTGTTGGCTTTGTGCAATGCTGCATGAATCCCTCCTGCTCAGGTGCCTGGTTGGATTTAACCTCAAGAACTGACTTTTGTAATCAGGATTCGAGGTCTTCTGGTTTAGCACTGCCCAGAATCTGTCATCTGCTCTCACCATTCAGCAGCCATCTGCTATCCACAGAGGTTCCGAGATGTCTGTGCCACAGAGATTACACAGTAATTGAGGCTCAGGCATGCGATAGAGGAGTTTTAGCTCATTCTGATCCTGGACCAACAGCAAGTTTGCTGATTTAGCTTGGTTCCCACCCAAGGTTCACTGACTACAGTTCCCAAGACAAATACTCTTAGCTGCTCAGTGCTTTTTCTCACAGACCATTACAAGTACAGGCCTTGGCAGCTGTAGCTCTCTGCCTCACCTCTCTATAATGAATGTGGATCCATTTTTCACTGTTCCTGGGAATTTTTTTTAAGGATATTCTCCCTCCTAAAATCTAAGAAATTCTCAAGTATTCTGTTTTCTTGAAAGTTAAAGTGAAGAAATAAGGTGGAAATATCTCCCCTATGCAGAGATTTTCATCAGTGGTAAAATTTCAGCTTTTCCTCCCAGTGACAGCAAGACTTGTGTGCAGGGGGAGAAGAATACAGTGAAGCAGTGTAAGGAAGAGACTCAGCCAGGACCTGGACTGCAAAGTCATCTGTTCATCACCAGCTTCATACAGGAAGAAATCCCCAGCTTTTCTTGAGCTTCATATTCCTGCCCAGCTCTCTCGTTCCTACCCCAGTTCTGAGGAATGAACTTCAGATGACCTTCAGATCTCCTTATCTTCACAGATCCTTCCCAGGACTATCCAAACAGCCCAAAGAAGTGATGACAGGGGCTGAATGGCTGTGTAATTCAGTGTCTTTCTCTCCCTTTTTCATCGGGGCAGAGATAGTGAAAGTGACAGAACAGAAAAATTATTTCCCCCAACAGCAGTGATCCAGTTTCTTTTAAAACTCTGATATTTAAGATGCCATACAGCAGTACCTATAAATATGCCTTGAAATGTTGAATGAGCACAAGAGTATATTTGATTTTGTTTTCATGCCTGTAATTTCTCTCACCAAGAATTCAGCTGTTACTCAGCTCCCAGCAGGTTGTTCTGATTGCTGGAGAGATGGTTGGGATTGATTCCGGCTGTGACCTGTTCCAGTCCAGCCTCATTCCTATGTAGCCAGATTGAAACAATAGAAATCAGCAAGAGTCTGAATTGTTGTTCCTTTGTAACTGAATCTTCTTTTGCAACTCCAGGCTAAATGGAGAAGGTGTTGATGACCCACAACTTTGAAGCCAGTAAAGGCTGTAGATAGTGAGAGGCGCTGAACAGATGTTAGGAACAGAACAGCAGGAGAAAGAGAAATGCTACAAGAGGAAAAACAAAAACAAACCAACCAACATTACATCAGAAGAGACAGTGGCTGGTTCATAATAAAAGAAAATCCACTCCTGTACGTGAGAAAAAGGCACAGAATATTCACCCTCGTAACCAAGAACATCGGCCACCAGGACAAGAGCAGCTCTATATCCTACAAACCTCCTCTCACTTTTAATTTCCTTTTTCTCCTTCTCCTGCTAATACAGAACAAATCCTGGCTTATGGCCTTCCTGGAAACTGAAATTAAGAGGCAGATTTGGGAGAGGATGAGAGGGACCAGATCCTGCTGGATGATACAACGTCTTTATAGCCCAGGACCTTTCAGTAGCAAGTGCCTGGTGTGCCCTTTCTTTTAATTTTTTTTTTCCCCCAACCCCTAATTGCCGGAAGTAGTGTTCACAAAGAGCCTAAAGCAGTTCAGTCCCCAGTCTCTTGGTAAAATGGAGATTTCAGCAGACGGGCGGATCAGCACCGCGGACAGCGGCACGGCCCGCGCGGGGCCCGGCCCGGCGCTCCCGCCGCCGCTGCCGCAGGAGGAACCGCGCCTTTGGTCAAGGAATTGTGCCCACACTGCCCAGGGAAGTGCTTCTCACCCTTCGTTCGTTTCTCCCAT